>CAUJNA010002330.1:0-37127 GCA_963377175.1 Effrenium voratum | reverse complement strand
TGATGAGGACGAGGATGACGACGACGAAGAGGACGAAGAGGACGAGGAAGAAGAAGAGGAAGAAGATGACAATCGGACACGGAGGAGGCGCAGAAGATCAAGGGATGATCGAGAAATCAAGAATGAAAGACCGAGGATTTCGAGGAAAGAAGCCGAGAGGGTGTCTATTCCTGCTTGGCCAAAGATCCATCAACTCGATAACTGGAAGATGCAACTGCTGATGAATGTTCTGAGCGCATGCGCAGATCCAGATACTGACACATGGACGAAATGGTTGGAACAAGCTCTTGGGTTAAACCCAGACCTGAATATGCTGAGCGATTCAGGCGGCGACAGATTTGCTACGATAGATATCAAGATGGCCATGGGCATGCAGAACATGTTGAAACAAGCACCTGACGAAGCCAAAGACGTATACCTCGACGCTACGCGGCACTCGGAACTACGACATCAACAAGGGGTGATCGTGAAGGGACGAGAGCTGGTGGCATTGGTTATGCAATCATTCAGAACATCCGATAGAACGGATCTTGTCTACCACATCGAGCACCTATTCAACCTTGATTTTCCTGGAGACAAGAATTTGGTTATGTTCAGGAACAAGTGGTATGATTTGCTGCTAAAGATGAGGAGCGAAGACAGACCCAGCAAGTTGGCTCTCAGAGATATCCTCTACAGGAAGATCAAAGGGAGCAAGAAGATGGAATTCGGCCTCAATGCCTACCACAGACTGCCGGACAAGCATCCTCAAAAGACGTACGAATTCTTGTTGGCATTGATCGACCATCAGATCAAGGCGGATCGGGAGGACCTGATGCTTGACATGAAGGAGAAATCGGTCAAGTCGATGATGAAGTCGGGCGGCAGAGATGCAGCCCCGGCCACTGGCAAACAGGAGAACCAGGGTGGCAAAGGCAGAAAGGGGAAACCCAGTGGACCTGATGCTGCTCCTGTACTCCCAAAGGCCAAAGCAAAGGGTCACGCTGGCAAGAACGGCAAGTCCGACGGTGCCAGCGACAGAGGCAAGAGTCCGGGCGGAAGCAAGGATAACCCCTGCTGGTACCACTTCAAATCGGCGAAGGGGTGCGTGAAAGGGAATGAATGCACTTTTTCCCACAGCAAGAAGACGGAGCATAAGTTGGAGAGCATGTCCAAGGGGAAAGGAAAGGGCAAATCCAAGTCCAGATCATCGTTACCAAAGAGGGATGATGGAGCATGCTTCGCGTTTCAGAAGGGGAAGTGCGATAGGGGAAGCGCTTGCAAGTACAGGCATGAGCTCATCAAGAACAATTCAGCTCCAGCAACGTCAAATGACAAGGCGCAAGCCAAGTCGAAGGCTGCCGCCAAAGCCGCAGCGCCTGCCATTGTGAGGAGGGCCATCGCGATGCCTGCGATAGTCCTGAAGCAATCGGCTCCTGCGGGAAAGGTCAGCTTTAAGAAGGACGTTGATCAGGTCGAACCGGATGAAGCCGAGACTGTCTACCACGAGCATGATGACGACGCAATGAGCGAATCATCAAGATGGTCTGGCGAGTCCGAGATCCCCGAGAAAATGGTATGGTTCAAGGAAGTACTCGATGTCGACGAGAATGGGGAGATCACCTATCTTGAAGACGAGAGAAGGCAATGGGAACGAAAAGGGGAATGGTACGGCTATGAGGACAATGAGAATGAGCCTTATCAGTACGTGCACGTCGACGAGAAGAAGTTTAAGAGCAGTGATCATCGAGAATTATCAGCCTATCAAGTCCAACGATCATTGATAAGAGCGAAAATACTGAGAGAGGTGGTAGACGACGTATACAAGAAACACTACTTCCCAGTAACCAAGGAGAGCAGCATAATGTTCGAATATGATCGGAACAAGGACGAGATCAGAGAATCGGCCGTCGACTGGAAGAAACAGCATGGTTTGCCGAAGAATGTGTTCGCAATGTCAACGTGCATCAGCAAACGGGTGAAGTGGTTGATGGACACCGGATGTGGTCATGATCTCATCGGACGAGCCAAGGCAAAGAGCCTGGGTGTCGATATTGTGAAGGATGATGATGAGATCGTGTTCCAGACCGCAAATGGTTCCACTTCCACGTCTGACGTGGCCAAGATAGTCGTGGACGAGTTGGACGAGACTGTCGAGCCGCACGTGTTGGACGAGACACCCACGGTGTTGTCAGTAGGGAGGAGGTGCATGAAGATGGATTATGCATTTCACTGGATGCCTGAACTACCTTTCATGGTTACACCAAAGCAGGGATTCGTGCACTTACAAGTCAAGGACGACATCCCATACCTCGTGAGTGATGGTAAACTTCGGAGTAACAGGCATCGCCCTACGGTAGACGACCTCAAGGAGCACTTTTCGGAAATATTGGCAATGGTAACGAACGATACGGCAGATCAGGATGGCGACGATGACAACGAGGTCACACCCGCCGCTGTCGGTGAATCCGCAGAGGTCGAGGGCGAGCGCCATGATGGTGCGTTTGACTTCGGACCACCCGGAGGAGCCGGTCCGGTACGTCCGCCTCCCGTAGCTGAGGAAATACCTGTAGATGTTGGGTCAGTCCCACATCGACATGGTGATGCCGAAGCTCACGAGGAAGAGGTTGATGAGGATGATCCAGATGCCGGAATCGAAGTTGATGTGTACGAAGGATCATCAATAAAGAGGAAAGTGGGAGTCCTCAAGAGGGACGCCAACTCCATTGCTCATTTGCTTACACACAGGTATCGAAACCCTTTCTGCGAGTCATGCGTCAAGGCAAAGATGAGACACTTCAGATCACGAACGGGGGCCTTCAAGAGGGAGGTAAAGATGTTCGGGGACCTGGTGACGTTCGACTTTGTGACAGCATCAGGAGATCATGAAGTGGAAGGCAGGTATGCGCTCATTATTCGGGACATATATACCGGAATTATCATGGCTTATCCAACTGCTAGAAGAGACACTGACTCCGTCGTCAGGGCCATCAAGCACTTCTGCGGGAGGAGGAAGATCAAGCAGGTATACTCGGATGATGGCCCGGAACTGATCAATGCATGCGTGGAGCTGAAACTGAACCACGACCTGTCGCTACCTGGACGACCGCAGAATAAGTCCCTTGCTGAGAGAACAAACCAATTCATCATTGACCAGACTTCGGCTTGTCTTGTACATGCCGGTCTACCCACGTGCTACTGGGTGCCGGCCATCACCACGCTGTGCCATCTTATGAACATTGAAGAAGTAAATGGATCGAGCGCTTGGATGAGGCTGCATGGCGAGGAGTTCAAAGGCGAGAAGATACCTTTTGGTGCGCTAGTAGACTTCAAGCCGAGTGAAGCGCGAGGGGAGAAGAGGGAGAAATTCGAACCAAGAGGGGAAACTGGTATATTTGCTGGATACGTGTTGAGCACCGGAATGCATTGGGCGAACAAGTATCGGGCTTGGGCCCTCACTGCGTTTGCGGGTGCAGAGTTGAACATCAAGAAAGCAAAGGTTCCACCTCGATTGAGAATGCCACATCAGACGGAGAGGATGATTCTCAAGTCACCTCTAACATTCCCAATACAACAGAAGTACAAGGCTGCCAACGAGACTTTGGAAGGGATTGAGATGTCTGTCGATGCAATCGGTCTGGATGCACGTGACCGCCTGATCGAAGATGAGGACTACGAGCCCGAGTTATTGCAGAGTGACGAGAAGCGACTGCTTGACGATGAGGTCGATCAGATCGCTGGTCTGCTGCTTGACGATGGTCCGGAAGTACTTGTCGGAGGTCGGGGGGACCATGCAGAAGAGGAGGATGCTAGACCAAGCTCATCGAAAGGGAAAGGAGATGGACATGCCAAGGGCGATGGAGAAGTTAAGAAACCCGACCTTCCACATGTGTCAGCTGGGCTACCTGGGGATGGCATCACGTACGTCAACGATGATGGTAAGGAGGTAAAGATCGATAAGGCCGGGAGACCATATCCTGTCGGGAAAGATGGATTCAGGTTAATGAAGACGACGAGACCTCCAGAGTACACTCCCGATGAATGGGCAATGATGAGAAAATACTACACCGAGGAAGAAAAGGCCGAGGTGAAGGGCGGTGGCAAGAAGAAGAAAGACGGCCCCAAAAGTAAGGAATCTGAGATTTCTGCGCCGGCTGAGGCACAGACATTGCAGATGCCCGGTGGTAAGAGAATTCGAGCAATGCTTCGAAACCGCTGGGGTGGAGTTGAATGGCAGTACAATTGGGGATTGCGGAAGAACATATCAAAGATCAAGAACCCAATGGATGGGAAACACTTGGCTGAGCTTGATTGGGTCAGGATAGTCGTAAATCCTGTTGACGGAGTGGTTGTTCTCATGGATTCCAAGCAATCCCAAGACGTTTTGAGGCAGTGCGGGAATATGACGCTGTGGCCAAGGAGGCAAAAGCGAAAGGGGAAGAGATACACATGGCTCGCGCACATGGTATTTGTGTTGAAAAGCACTCACAGTTGCCTGTTGGTGATCCTAAGAGGAAGTTCAAGGGTAGAGGCGTGTTGCTGGGGAACCAAGTGAAGAATCAAAGCTTTGAAGCTGCGATGTTTCATGATTTGGGGAACTCTCCTGCTTCGTTTGAGGCCTCGCGTTGGGCGGATTTTTTGGGTTGTCATGATGGTTGGGATGTGCAGATGGCCGACGCTGTTCAAGCGTACATCCAGGCCACACTGAGAGGCACGCCTTGTTGGATTGAATTGCCACCAGAGGCTGTGCCGAGTGAATGCAATTGGGCTAAGTACAGAAGACCAGTCGTCCCATTGAGGAAGGCGCTGTACGGACACCCAGATGCGGGAACATTCTGGGAGCAGCACTGTGATGAATCGGTGCGCGCCGTTGGTTTTGAACCCATCGGTGAGGAATGGCCGTCAGTGTACATTCATGAAAAGCTCCAGCTTGTTCTGGTTGTGTATGTCGACGACTTCAAAATGGCAGGGCCGCAAAAGAACCTTGCCCAGGGATGGAGCATGTTACGTACACGTTTGAAGATTGAGCCCGAGACTGGACTTGACATGTACCTTGGTTGTAATCAAAGCAAGGGAAACGTCACTCTCGGGAACGGACACCGAGTAACAACGGTGACCTATGACATGGAACAGTTCCTACGTTCCTGTGTCGACCGCTATCTTGAGGTGGCGGGCGATGTAAAGTTGAATAAGGTTGTCACCCCTGAGTTGCATGAAGAAACAAAGAATCACGTCTCACGGAAGCCTGCCAAAGAGGGGCCGTCAGTCGTGTGCAATTGGTGTAACAATCTTGTGCCCACTGACGGTTCTGCCACAGTGCCGGACCAACGGGGAGGGACTCCTGAGTTGGCCATGAAGGAGCCCGTGCGTGGACACCTTGCTCCGCATGCCGCTAGCGTACTAATGAAGTTGCTGTACGGTGCGCGGATTGCCCGCTTCGATTTGTTGCGGCAAGTGAATCGCCTGGCACGGAATGTGCACAGGTGGACTGACTCCGATGATCGGGGCTTGCATCATTTGATGTGCTATGTGCATCATACGAAACATTGGCGCATGGTCGGTTGGGTCGGAGACCCCATGGATGATGTGCACTTGGCCTTGTATGCGGACGCTGACTTTGCAGGATGTGTCGACTCGCTACGTTCCACCTCTGGTGGACACCTGAATATACAAGGGCCCAATACTCGGTTTCCGTTGTCTGGCAGCTCCAAAAGACAGGGTTGTGTGAGTCACTCCACTCCCGAGGCCGAAATAGTTGCGGCCGATGTTGCCATGAGATCAATGGGCATGCCTGCTCTAAAGTTGTTGCAGCGGATTCTAAAGAAGTCACCGAACTTTGTGTTCTATGACGACAACAAGGCTATGATCGGTGTCGTGCGATCGGGGAGGAACCCCACGATGCGCCACCTTGAGAGAAGCCATGGTGTTTGCATTTCGTGGATGCATGAGATGTTCACACGTGATTACATGTATTTTGCGTATGAGGTCACCGACAGAATGGCGGCTGACATCTACACCAAGGCGTTCAATGATGGACGCAAATGGAAACATGCATGTTTGCAGATTGGTCTACTCGACCCGAGCTTGCTGTCTGACCCGGATACCCTCAAGGCGCTCACACCTACGTGTGATCCCATAAAAGGGACCATGCAGACTGCTTCGGGAACGGTTGACGGAGTTCCCACATTTCCGTGCACACGCATTCCGATCATGCCCCCGGACCTGTGGTGGTCCGGATTGACATCCAAAGAAGGATTGCATGAGCATGAAGGACATGATCCGGTTGTCGTTGCTAAAGGACCCAGATTGATGCGTGTGAAACCTCCACTCGCGGTTGTGACACCATTCGGGAGCAAGTGGCTTCGGTCCACTTGGTTTCTGAGGAACGGGTCATGGCTCAAAGTTGAGGACAGGGTCGACCCTGGGTTGCAGTGTGAGCGGATTGATGGGTGGGTTGAACGCGCAGTTTGGCAGTTTCATCCCGTACCGGTTGCTGTACCGGCGCGGGAGCAATCTCCACGACCACGACCAATTCACGTCGGGTCCGGGGATGTTGACACGCAGTCCGTGCTGGCCGCATTCGTTGAAGAACTGTCGAACGAGCGCATTGAATTAAAATGTGTCAATGACCTTGCTTTGGAAACTTTGCTCCGGTTGAAGCTGCTTATGCGTTGCCTGCATACCAGTCATGAGCAACATGTTCCTGGTCGTTGTTTTGTTCCGTATCGCATTGCGGTGAAGCATAAACCACAGTTAGCGCCGGGTATTGAGCTCGCGATGGTTAAACATGACGGTGGTGTGCTTCGCGCTCCGGCGCATGTCTCGCTTCCTGGTATGAGAACTCGCACAGTCGTCACTTTGTACAGTGTTGACTTGGCTCGGCCTATTGTGCTGATGGCTTGTTCCGAACCGCGTAACTGGTTCACTGCCCTTGCCCGACATAACGGGCCGCAGGTCGTGACCATCACTTTGGTCGATGACTTACTGAGCGAGTACGGGGGGAGAATCGCTAGACATGTGCTTACTAAACCTTCCGATTTGTTGTTCTTCGCCGGGCCTTGCACGGGGGGATCATCATGGGCACGCCTCAACAAGACTCGCGGAGTTGACACCGCAGAGAAAATCGAGGCCAAACAGCAGGAATTTTGGAAATTGTTTGAACGGTTCGTTGAAATCAAACGGCACGCCATGACGAAACGTGCTGCGATTTTGTTTGAGTTGCCTGGAAGTTGCGATTATTGGAAGGATGAGAGACTGCATGAGGTTGTTCATGATGGCATTAGTCACGAGTTTGATGGGTGTCGCTATGGCTTGAAGCAAAGGTATGCGAAGAAACCCATGCCAATCAAGAAACCACGGAAAGTTGTTTCGTGGAACTTTGACCTTGGCAGCTCGTTGTCTAAGAAGTGTAGTGGAAACCATGAGCATGGACCTTGCGCCGGTCGGGAAACCAAGGAAACCCAGTTGTACACGTCGTCGATTGTGTGTGTGATCCTCGGTCGTTTTCGTGCTCGAGCAAAGTGCCCTCAGCCGGCACCATTGAAACTCGCTCTTGCTTGCATTACGCGAGGGAACTCGCGGAAGCATCAAGCTGCTGCGTGTGAGATTCGCACCGCCCCGACTGTACCAACGAGGAGCTGGGCTAGTCCCGAACCTCAGGTTCCAACGGGGGACTGGGCTAGTCCCGAACCTCAAGTTTCGAAGAGGAGTTGGGCCAGTCCCGCACCTCAATTAGAAGCTGGGCGCTTATTGGGACTATTCTGTGGCTTTAATTGCAGCTGCCTATTTTTGGTTTTCCCGGTTCTGGAGAATATCATCAAGATGACTGCCAATGCGACTGTCGTCAATACGAATGAATTCTTCTGCGTGCCTGTTGGGAAATCCAGGCAAGCGGCAATATTCTTGGGGAACCTCGTGAAGAACGCCATCGAGGAGGGCAAAAGAATCCCCAAGAGAATGGAAATGGGCAGCGACCTGGTACATGCATAAAGTGGATCGAGGACATCGGCGTTCCCGTCATCTACGCCTACTCAGCGTACTACTCTGCCAAGTGCCGCGGAATGATGAAAGGAGAAGGGCAATCCATGAGGGTTGCGTTGGAGTTTATCAGTACGATTTTCGGACAACTTTCTGCTGACGAATGGAGGGAATTCTGCAGCAAAGGGAAGAAGATTGTGGCGGCGCTGAACCAGCTTTGCGGTGAGGCATCGCTACTAGCAAAGAATCCTGAACTGCTCAATGTCACCAAGTATTGCATCGAGGGGGCAGATATGTTGAGATCCATCGCAGATATCTGGGATCTCGCATCAGGTGTGGCCGAGAACAATGAAGAACGGTCTTTCACAGCTGCATTCCACCAAGACACTCCGGTCGGGGAAGTCTACAAAGAGCTCATCAGTGATGAACCAACCAGAACCTCGTCGTCAAGAAGGTGGAGGAGCTCCGAGGAGTTTCTGACAACTGCAGAGTTCGAAAGGCATGATCGAAGAATTGCGAAATTCAGAGATCGAATCTGGGGGAAGGTATTCACGTTGAGCGTGATCAAGGCTCCCAAGCTCGACTTCTACGGTCGTGGCACAAAAGACGACTACCAGAAGAATTGGGACCTTGGGCTGACCTACCAGAATGAGCTGCGTGCGTCGATGAAGAACCTCGCGTATGCAATGAGAAGAGATGAAAGAGCTCACCAGCACAACCTTTTGCGCTGGATGATCTGTGGGTCAACCCCCAGCGACATCTCTGACGCGTGCATCGGGGCAATCAACTCACTCATGTGCGTTTCCTTCATCATGAGGAGGTTGCAGCCATTGGTCGGGGAAAGGCATGCTACGGATCAGTCGTACACAGTTTATTTCCGTCAGGACAAGTCCGAGCTGAAGGACCTCTATCGGGAGATCGAGGTCGCCAGGAACTTCCTGTGGTGCATCGACATGATCCACAAATCAGCGCTGCCTGCGATGAACATCAACTCCATCAGCTTGGCGCCACACGCGGCTGACAGGGCCGCCGAGAACCAAGATCGGCGCAAGTGGGTAAGCTGGCTGAAGGAGATTGAAAAGAAGGCGGAGAAGGACAACATGATCGACTTCGACCAGAACACCTACTGCACCATTCACGAAGCCGACAGGGAACTGGAGAGGTACCCCGGGGACTTCGCGATCGGAGAGGAGCCGACGTGGTGGGTAATGGGTTCATCGAAGACGGAACCGCCGCAGAAGACGGAGCGACAGCAGAGGTCAGCGTCGAGCTCCGGGCAAAGGAAACAAACCTCTGGTGGGCCAGTCCCCCAGCAGGGAGCTTCAAGTGGGGGGTCGTATGCAAGCGATGCCGTCAAGATCGACAACGAGATCATCGACTCCATATTCCGCATGAACTCCGGTGGTGATGATGACAGATGGACAATCATCAGCCCAACTGCTGGACTCGACACATACACCTCATTCGAAGGGGGTATTACTCTGAGTGGCGCGACTGTCAACGTGAAGTTCAACATAGACGCCAACACAGGGTACCCAATCATACAAACTGTATTTGGGCCGTGTCTCGCGGACGGGAAGAACGCGACATATTGGGAGTGTATGCTGAGATGCCTGACTTCTTCGCTATTACATTTCGAGGAGAAGACCAGTGCGGAGAAGATTATTCTTTCCTATGTTGGGAAAGGGAATGCGGCATGGCTTCAGCTGTATGCTTTCACGTGTGCCCAAACAGGATGCTTGATTACTGGACGCCTTCCGGGCGCCAAAGCCATCAACGCGTTGATCCAGGCAGAGAAGAACCCAGACAACGCACCTGGACGGTTGATCCGGATCATCAAGGGGCAGAAAAGGGGGCCCATTGGTGGGGCAACGATTCGCGACATGATGATTCAGAAGAAGAGCTTCTTGGTCCTGGATTGGCCCCTGAGGGCTGTCAATGCGAAAGGGAGCACGAAGACCTTCCAGATGATGGTCAATGAACAGGGATGGACAAACATCGAGGAGAGATCGTACTACGGTTCGAGTGAGCAAGTCTCCTCGTCCGCAGATACGATGAGCATCATCTCCCGATTGCAGAAACTGGAAAAGCTCATCGTCGAACGACGGAGGCGAGACACGGATGATTCACCTGTGTCGGTGCACATTTGGATGTCGCTCTATGACTGGGTGTGCATGAGAGGGTGTGGGTGGCAGGTGACCGCCAACCCCATCATTGACTCCTTGCAAAAGACGATATCCGACCTCGTCAACACGTGCAAGGGCTTGGTTGTGGTGTGCGTGAATCGCGACGTAGCTTTCCATGGAGGAAGAGGAGACTTGGGGACGATCGCCAACAAGGTGAGCGAGATCTGCAAGGCGGCAGGCGCGTTGGTGACCGAGAACGATCGCCTGTGGCGCGTTGCCCACGCGCTCACAGGTAAGAACTACAAGATCCCTGGAAGCTCGAATCTGCAACATTTCCTCCTGAAGCGATTGTTGGTGGAGAAATCCATCGACGTGGTCGCACCAAGCAACGCGTTCGTGCGTGAGCTGGAGGAGACATGCATAAACGAGCCCGACCTTCGCTTCAATATCCCGAAGAACATGGAGGAGTCGAAGGTGAAATTTGAGTACAAGCCGACCTTCACTGCTCAATCAAAGCGGAAACAAGAACGGCAGGACGAAGGACACGGCGGACAAGATGCGTTTGGGAACACCGATGTCAGCGATCAACGTCTTCGATGGTATTCGGTCACCGAGCTCAGTGGGTTGATCTGCGAACTTTGTGTGAGAGAGATGCAGGTGAACAAGTCGAAGGTGCTCGGATCAAACTCAAAATTCAATCCCACTTCTTGCGTGAACTGTTGCGCGAACTGGAATGCGGACACGAACGGTGTTGTGAGATCAACCGAAGGGAGGAAGCTGTGTACGCGACTTTTCGCAGAATGCGTGGTAGCAATCCCTGATCTTCAAAACCTCATGGTGGACGTCAACAATGTTCAGGCCATGACCACGATTATACGGGAACTCGCATATTCTAAGCTGAAGAAGGAGCTATTTGACGTGGGTTTCGTGAGCATGACAGTGGATCAGGCAGCGCAGTTCTACAACAACGGTCACGGGAAGCAATTGTGTGCATCCCGGCATATGATCACGTGCAAGAATTCCGAGGGAGTTGAGGAGAGGACCTCCATCTTTGTGGTAGACAAGGATCTTGGCAACGTGGCCTATTCATCCTGGATCAAGAGCGTGCTCGATCAGGGGACGATGTATGCCTCCTGGGACAGACTTCGAATGAGGAGTCCTTGGGGGACGTCGTCAAAAAAATATTGGGATTCTTTGAGGTGATGTCGTACTTTCAGCACGAACTTCCGCTGTGGAAAGATATATGGAAGATCAAGAGGGAGTTCGAGCATTCAATCGTACGACACCTCGCCGGGAACGTGAGCCACACGACGGGCCAGAACCGAAAGCGGAATAAACCATCCGCCCAGCTCGGGGCGCCCACGAAAGAAGTGCTGGACATCATGAACAAGATCAAGCCCAGACACCCGCGATCCCTGATGACCGAGCCTGCCGCCCAAGGGTCCAAGAGGAAGGCAACAGAGGGCGAAGGTGACGGTCTTGGTCAAGTACCAGACCCGAGCCGGAGCTCTCAGCCCAACGCTGAGAAAGAGGAAAAGAAGCAGCGAGTGATCGATGGGCGGAGAGCGGCACTCGGATTCCTAGAGTCAATGGAAAAGTGCATGGGAGAGATGGGAATCTGCATGAGGTGCGCGAACCTGGCCCACGACGGAGACTGCAAGAACTATGAGGAGGCTGCTGGGAATGAGAAGGCGATGAAGAAGATCCGTGAACTTCTCAGCAGCGATCATGTTTCCTCGGATGAAGAAATGAGGGATACGGAAGAGCCGTCCTCATCGACGTCCAAGGAACGCAAGAAAGGGGGACAAGAAGGGAGAGAGACAATAGAAATGTATAGCTATACCATCAACCTGGTGGAGATGGCTGACACGGCTGAGGGAGGAGAGCTACAATGCGGTGGCGTGGACCTCACCTACAATCCGTGCGGGGACAACAGAACGTTCAAGACGACGCTAGAGCGAGGATGTGACACCATCCCATGCTACATCCCGAAGTACGGCGACGTGAGTGACGTGCATATGCCATGGGCGTACGCGTCTATTGTTGACCCCAAGTACTTTCCCAAGGGTGCCAACCTTGAGCAGGTGGATGTGATGCAGCTTGGCAAGAGCGTCAATTTCTGCGTTGCTCCCTTTGACGGTGCTCCACTATGCAAGATTGGCGACGATCGCTCGGTATTTGCTACGAAAGATCAAGCAAACCAGCTATCTCACAACCTATGCAGAGTCCTTCGACACAAAATCGGCAATTGCCGAGGAAGTGTTTTCAGATGCGATGAAGGTGGATGGGTCAACATCGACGCAGTCATTGACGACCGAAATAACGACATATTCCCACCTTCAACTTCGAGAGCAAAACGATACATGGGCATCATGGAAGTGATCAAGTAACAGGAGTCCGGACACAAGAAATCTAGGAGTTTCAGGTCCTGGCAGCAAGGTTTCCAAGCGTCACGAACCCGAATGACATGAAGGCGGCCAGGGAGGAGATGAACTATGCTGGCCTGGATCGGGATGACATCGACAGGATGTTCAACAGATGCGATGGATGGTACAGGCCTTGGTGCATCCGAGTCACAACTGGTCACAGTGATTTTGGATTCATGAGCTCATCCGCACTGGCAAACAGGTATTCCGCAAGAATGGGTGATTCTCTCGGAGGAGCATTCCATGTGACGTATGTGGAAAATCTGCCAAGCATCGTACGCTGTGGGTTAGTCCCCGGCGGAATCGATGGCGGTAACAGGCTAGCACTGCACTTCGGAGCATTTGCTCCATGGGATGAGATGAACGTAGCAACGAAGGTGACGCTACGGAACGTAAGGAAAGGGGATCCGATTGCGATCATCTACATTCCCAGCGCAACCCTCGCGCGGTATGGAGCTGGAGTCGCGGCAAATGGGACATTCATGGTCTTTGACGTGATCCCGTTCTATGAGGTCAAGTCCATTTGGATTGGCAAAAGCAACGGAGGGAAATGCCTGGAGTACGGGGACGTGAAGCGAGCGTACTCAAAATGTGTGGAAAACGAGATCTGTCCGGGTTTCGTCAACTCCTCCCAGGAATCGGCTGCGATGTTCCTCCAGAACGTCGCGAAGATCAATGAGAGGATGCCTGAGACCGAGGCAGGTGCCGACAATCTGCACTACATCAAAGACATGGTTGATCGTGCATGCAAACTGTTTCGGGAAAACAAGTTGGAGGAGTTTGATGCGCAGACCAACGAGGTCAGGGACAAGATCAGCAAAGTCGTCATCCTGAATGACGAGACATGGGAAGGACTGAGGTGCCGGATATGTCCGTCATGTGCGACCGCGATTCCCACATGCTTCTGTGTGTGCCTGGAATGTGGAGCGCAATTGATCTCTACCGGGAGATTCTACATCCACATCAGTTCCGACGACGACGAGGGCAACCAAAGGCCCAATGTCTCGGGTGATGCCAGGCGCGCGCAAGACGAAGCCAACCATGATGCGGCAGCACAGGAAGAGGATGATGAGGCGGAGGACGTTCCTGAAGAAGACGACATGGACACGCAAGGATACACGTCCGGCTACATGTCTGAGGAAGAAGATGGCGGTTGGCAACACCGCGACAATGACTTGGCATCGCGGGATATCATAAACACCCAGCGGATGGCGATTTGCCTTGATGAGCCGCGCGAAGCTCAATACATGGCGGGATTCATCGCACTGCAGATGTCAAAGATGTGGGGGATGTTCGAAGGTGGTGAAAAGAGAACGGTCGATGCCGCGCTCGAAGGGAAGCCAGGCTGCTCATACCACAACGACTTCGCGAAGTACCCCAACATGACTGTCCCCCAACATGACTGTCCGGTCGGCTGAGGAGCGTGATGAATACATTCGTCTGATGGTATACAAATGCGAGGGGTTATACATATTCTACAAGCTGTGGATTGCAGCGAGAATCCTCGACGTCACCAAGGACGAAATGAAGCTCCTGGTCAAGGATCGCGTGCACCCGGTGGGTGATATCATTTACAGATGCTTTTCCCTGGCTTTCAACTGTAAATATATATCGTTCGTAAGGGATGGCTTGAACCTTGGCAAATATGGTTGTTCGGTCAATGTGAGCGCCATTTGCAGCCACCGACCCGAATAAATGCGACACACCTCTGCTAGATTGGTGCCTCCGAATGGGGCATTGGATACCAGAAGATCATCACAAGAAGTGTGTCCGGGCGCGAGAAGCCCAAAAGAATTTGGACGAAGAGTTCCGTCGACGTACCCACAGACTGTCCATTCAAGACAGGTATGCGTAATGCAGATGTTGATTGCGGCACGATGTGGGCTAGTCCCCATCTGTTGCTTGCGTCTCATCAACGTCATTGCGGTGGAACGACTCTACATCATAATATGATTTCATACGTCCAAGATGAATGGATATGTATACATTTACATATTCCGACGACTATGACATTCCGGATATTCATGGATGGAACTATTACATCATGGATGATTTCTTTTCCATTATATACATTATTGGAATGGCTATGTTTTGCATGTATTGCTCGCCAAATCTTCTTTGCCAATGGTATTCAGATGGCACATGACAGTGCGCTGCTATGGATTTCTATGGCCAACCCACTTCTGTGGATGACGGCTGCACGATGCGCAAATGCGGCAGCCGGGATTTCAAGTGGTTGCGTATTGGCTAGAGGCAAAATGTCTCTTGCATCTGAGTATAGGAATGTGCTACGATTTGCGGATGCATGTTTCTGCCTTAATTGGACCTGGCAAGTTTCACAATGAATGGACGGTGTAGCAATAGTTAGTGAAAGAGTGTTCGACACAGTTTCGTAGCTGAAGCCGTGGCCAGTGGAACGTTTTGTGGTGTTTGGACCGCATGATGAACAATGCGACCCAAATGGGGGATGTTAAAACCCTCCTGGCCCCGTGCCTAAATTGGGAAGCAGTTCTGAGGTCCGTGGTTGTGTTGCTTACAGGGTTCCATTGATTGCCATTTGGCTCAAGTCACAAGTGAGGTTCAAGATCTTATGTGAAGCTGCGTTCATACGTGATCGGCAATTGAGAGCGGAAAACACTTCGCTTGCGCTGCATTTGTCAGGACCACTGTTGTAACTATTATTCCTTCTCCCTTACAACATTTACACGGGTTCGGCTATAACGGTTTGACCGTATACACCTTTCTACGTGGTTGGTATTTACAGCTTGAGGGTTCGGTGGACAGCGTCCCACGGGACGTCACCTTGCCGTCTCTTGACAGTTTGCATGTGCGATTGCCGCACGGATCGTAGCCGGCTGAGCCTCGAGTTTTCATTAGCAAAAAGGAGCCCGCGCCGCAGCAAGCGGGATTTGCCAAGGCCAGTTACCCAGCTTCCAGGCAACCAACTATTGTTATTGGTGAGTTGTTTGCTCGTCGAAACTCGCTTGGCTGTAGTTCTTCTGAATTGATTCGTCGATGGAAGACATCCCGCAACAGTTGATAGGTGGTTTATCCCAGTATGGATCCATCCCAACTGGTACCGGGCTTTGTCCATCCACAGAACCAAAAACTATTGTTTTTGGGCCATAGCCCAAGTTGAGCCAGGCTTCCTTGGCCGGACACGCAATGCACGGAGCAGGCGACGCTCAAGTAAACTTAGCACGTGGCCCCCCCCCCCCCCACACGTTTTAGATTGCGTGCCAGCTGCAGAAAGCAGCCAAGGCAATGCAATTGTGTTTGCAAATCATCGGCTTTGCTTCCTCAAGCAAGGATGCTAGATATGCATTTTGACAAAGGTGCGGACAGGAGCACTGGAAAGCACAACTTGGAATTCATGTCGGTTTTGCTTCCGCCAAGTTTGCCTTGCTTTGCCTTGAGCTATAAGCCCTTGCGAGGGCTTGGGGGGCCTGCGCAGGGCCGCAAATGCCAAAGCCAGCAAGCTTGGACGACATGTTCATGTCGTACCTGCCCAGAACTGGCCTTTTTTTGTGGTTGCCCAGTGAGAAAAGGGTAGCCTTTTGCTTCCAGGTCTTTTGGGCAAGTAAGTAGGGCATTTTTGAGGCAAAGAGGTCTTGATTTTACTAGATGAGGCATTTTGTTCGTTTGTCCAAGTTTGGTCCATTGGTCCATTGGAAGCACGGCAATCGTTGAATTCTTCAAGTCAGCCCAGGACAAGCTGATTGACAAGTACGCGGAACAGCTGCCAGTTCTCTACCAGGCCATGCCTTGTTGCTTCGCTCCATGTGGGTGAGGAGGTTGTCCCTTGCCTTCAGGCCAGGATTCGAGGCTAAGCTGTGGTTTTTCGTGTCGCCCAGCAGGGCCTTGTTGCAATTGACTGGCTTTTTGTTTCGGGCCACCAACAAAAAACGGCTTTGCGAAGCCGCCCGAATTCTTTCGAAAGTGCCAGGGCCAGCAACAAACACCTTCTAAAACCCTGCGAAGCCCCGAGCCCGAGTTTTCAAACCGACTTGACCAAGCCAAGTATTTGGCCAATGATATGTCTCCAGTCGGCCAAGGCAGCAAACTAAGGCATGCAAGCGCGGAACGGGACACTTCAGTCGTCGTTGAAGCTATTTTGCTTGGGTCGGACTACGTGTGTGTGTGTGTGTGAAGTGAGGCAGCGCGTACTTCTTTGCACGTGCGCGGGTCGGCACATGCCCGCACTCATCATGCATTATTTTGCGCTTTGTTCGGGGAGCCAAATGGCTTGCAATCATCTTAGTAAGCAGCCAGGTCTTCCAGTGGCACCCTTTGGCCCTGCTTGGCCCAACGAAAACGAACCAAAGAAAAGGCAAGCCCCTTTTTATGTAGGGGGGACCGCTAGGCCAGCATCCTTTTATTTTGCAAGGGTATCAAGTGCCGAGCACCGGCGCCAGTCGATTTGCCAGAAGTACGATGTCAAGAGTCTTGGCGCACTTGGGTTGTCCAATGAGTGATTTTCACGTGCAATAGTTTAACGGCACCTCGCTGAAATACTTGGGGTCACTCGGCGGGGACAGTTCCCTTGTTGGATTGTGAGCATGAGGCTTCAGCCAAATGGGGTCCCATCATTGGCACATGGCAGCAAGTCACTAGTTAATTAGTTTTGAGAAAACAAACGATTGGCTTGGCCTAACGTTTGTCTTGCCAGGACAAACAAAGTTATGGCCGTCTACGGAACCTTTGTTTTTGTTTCTCTGGAGAAACAATTGTTTCTTCCGAACTCATGCTTATATTCTTCTGTCGCATGTGCGGAAACGTTGTTTTCCAATAGAGGAACAAACGTTTTTCGAAAAACGTGTTTTTCCGGGACGGCCGCTGGCACGTCTCCGGCTCCGCCACAGCGACTGGCTTCGCCACTTTTGCTGCTCCTCCGCAGCCACGGCCACTGGCTCCCTATGTGACCGATATGTGGTGTTTGTGCGTGTTGTATGCATTGTCCGCATGATTCCTACGAAATTGTTAGCCTTTCTTCGTGTTACTGTGCATGTGGCATGCGTTTCTGTCTGCACTTTTGGTGCAGCCGGTATGCAGATGAGTGCCGGAGCTGAGCTGGGGCGGAGCTGAGCAGATGAGAGCCGGATTGTCGCTGGCCCGAACCAGAGCCGAGCCGAAGGCGGAGCCGAGGCGGAGCGGAGGTGGATCGACACGAGAGCTGGCTGGATGGGTGCTGGAGAGAGCGCGCGATTGCAAGCAACGGTCTCACAAAGCCGAACAACAGCCTGATAAAGCGGGAGGGTTTGGGGGGGGGGCGCAGCCCCCCCCATGAGAAGGAGAACAGCTAATAAACCCTACCTGAGGCCCCTAAAATCTTCACCACTTGGAGAAATGGTGGTTTCATTTGAAAATCTGTGCACCAGATCGGTTCGTCAGCGCCAGAACGGCTTTTAGAACAACAAGGTGATTTCGCAACACACATGTTTAGTTTTACGTCAAGTTGTACGGCATGCGAACAGCTTTGAACGGGTTTTGAACGCTTTACGAGTAGTATTTCCAACACCGAATCCTAGGCACGGCCCAGGACATGACGCAAAAAGAACGTAAACATGCACTGGACTACGCGAGAGTAACGTGATTGATGGACTCCCAACAAGCGACGTCAGCAACACAAGTCTGCAAACCCGAGCGGTTTTGTTGCACCAGTTTCGATTCCACATTAAGAAGGCAAAATGGTATTGTCCTGAAAAACGATCAAATTCAACATTTTTGGGGCAGCGGGTAGTAGAGAAAGCACGCGGTACTAACAAGAAAACAGCACCCTCCCCCCATTCCAAGCAACAATCCGCACTCCCCACCCCCAACAACAACCCCCGTTGTTGTTCGAGCATCCCCCCCAACCACAATCCTGAGTAAGTACTCCCCCCCCGCATTGTTCGAACGATCATAACCCCCTCCCCCTTACGTTCCGACAATCACCTCCCCCTCCCCACACAACAGTTCCCGCCGCCCAATGGTTCTTCTCCGCCGGGGGGGGAGGGGGTTATTGGTTGAGAAGGCTTGTTGGAACCATGATCCACCCCCCCCCCCCCCGAGGCCAAAAAGGTTAGTTTTCACCTGGAAAAAAATAATTTTTCCAGCTCTAGAACCTTTGTTTTCGAGCCCCTCAACTAATTTTTGTTTTTTTTCCGGCCAGGTAAACCATTGTTTTTTCCTTGAGAAAACAAACTTTCTTTGTCTCGGCCGGCGCCCTGTCACTGAGTTTCACACACAGGGTTTCCACCTGGACAGGGTTTCCACCTGGGAAACCAACGTTTGCTACTCTAGTTAAGAAACTTCTGACTCGCTCCATACTCATCATTGAGGGGATATATCTCTCGACCCTTTTCGCCCACTTGACACGGATTTCTACGGAGGTTTTGTATTCTCTCTTCATGTTTCAATACAGGAAAGGGGTTCCAACAGCAAAGCCGCACCCAATACTTCAGCCCCAGTTCCTGCACCAAGTGTTTACCTTGTAAGGTTTCACATGACACTGGCTGTCGTATGCTGCCTGCCTAAGACACAGCTGGCTGCCCGTGCAGCTGTCACCTCGGAATGCCACCATCACCTGAAGTGGGTGATTTCCCGTTGGCGTCCAGAAGTACGCAGTATGTGTCGTGCCACCGTTTCCATTGTTCACAGTGCCCCCCAAGCAATGGCTTCCTTTGACAGTAGAATATTGGAAGGGCGGCTTCCCTATTTGCCAGGTTTTGTGAGAGGTCGAAATCCCTGCTATCATCCATTTACATGGACATGGCAAAGAAAACTCATTGTCCGTGAACGGCGGCTTTGGTAGCTTGTTGTTTTGGACCCCATGAAAGCCACAAAATGAGTTTTTTGTGATGTGGAGCACTCAGCTGCAAGTGGCTTCCTCCAATGGTGGGGAATACAGCAGATGAACAGCGATGTGCAGTTTGCTTTCTCGTCGCTGTGGCCCTTTGCATTTGGCCTTTCGGAAGCTTTTCTTCTGCCTGCTCAATCCGCAGCTGATTTTGCATTTGATCTTCGAACTTGTCTCACTTGGTTCTTTTCTTTGACGTTGAAGCTTTCAGCTTTGTTTTAGGGGGAAGAGTTCAAAGGGAAGTCAGAAAGAAAGCCACCCCCCTCTGAGCTTTTCCCTATGAGGCCGGCGCCGGAGCTCGCGGAGGCTGGCGTGGGCTCGGCATGGTTTGGCCTTGGGTCGCCTTGTTTCAAACGTGGAAGCTGTGGGGGGTCCTGGTGGCACCCGTGTTTCTTTGGATCCCTTCAGCGTGCTGCCAGGGCTTCCTGGAGTCCACACATCCCTCGGGGGCGGAATTCGGGGAGCTCCACAGTAGGCTCATGTGAGGCCGCGCCTGGCAGATGGTTCTTGTTCACGTGATCCATTTGTGTTGAGCCAAACAGTTTTCTAGGTGCTGCCGTTCTAGCATTCAAGCATTCGAGCTCACCATCCGCTGGGTTCTTCCCATGTTGATTCATCCTGTTTGGGCATTTGGCATTGGGGGAGTGTGAGGCGAGGGAAATCGGACAGGCAAAGAGAGCCTGATGTCCAATCAAAACTGACTCAAAGCATTACTTCTGCCTTTGTTCGAACAAGCGGAGCCATCGCCCTCTTGAAGCAAACATGTCCCTTGTGAAGCCCGACGCAACTCCGCAGGACCATTTCCTGGCCCGGGAAAAAGGCTCTCAGCCCATGGTCCAAGTTGCATTCCTTGCTTTCGGAGGCGGCCCAACCTGCGGCGCAATCGGTCTCCAAGGTGGGGCTTGGAGGGGCACGCCTGCGTTTTGAATTTGTACAAATCGTCCCTTGTGTTGGGAGAAGAGTTACCTTCACCCTCCAGCGGGATTAGTAAGTGCGAAGGGCTATTGGCAGCTCCCAAGGCCACGGCGGCCACCAGACGGCCACCAGACGGCTTTTCTGGGAGGCGGATCCGCGCAAGGAGAAGTCCGGCGGCTGGGGCGGGGGCTTCCTGAGCAGCGGCCTGCAGACCCTGAAGACCTTGCATGGTGCTGCTGAAGGCGCCCGCTTAGCGGTTGCGCAGAACGGGGCTTTCGGGGCAGGAGGGGTTGGCAGGCCGGGTTTTGGTCTTGCAGAACTGCCAGCTTCATTCATTGAAAGGCATATTTGGCATGGCGGATATGTGTTCTTTGTTTGGCTGGGAATCTGGGCTTAGAGGCCCAGAAGAATCAACACCCGGGTTAACAAGTTTAGGTAGATAGGCGCGGCAAGAATCCTCTTTTGATGCTGCGCCATGTGCTCGGGCGAGCTTTTTCAGTCTGCCTCAAAGACTGGCACGGCCTTTTCAGCGGCGATTTTTAGCCCTTCCTGCGATCATGTCGGTATTACAACAGAAGCTCTTTTTGTCGCAGGTTTCCTGGGAAGGCGTCGGCCAAAGGCTTGGGGTCAACGCGAAGACTGCAGCTAGAGGGGGGCAGCTTGGAATAGGTTCCTTTACTTCTACTCTTTGGCAATACTCAAAGCAACCAAACAACCCACACTTGGATGCTGTTCTGAGACCCCTGCAGTGAGATGGAAAGTGGGGGGGACTTGGCAGCCTTGCAGAGAGTGAACAAACGAAATCGACTCCTGTGAGACAATGCGTGGCTAGCCGGTTACTCCCAGATTTTGCATTGAACTAATGAGCGTCCTACACAAAAGGCGAGCGCTCAGACCTGTGAGTTGGCGGTTGGTGGCACCTTGCCTGGGCCGCAACCGGTGCTGTGCTTTTAAAGCGATACCGGCAAGCCACCCACCCTTTTCGTTACCTATTTCTGAGAACCCAAGCACCAGCCTACGCACTGCTTCCGCGGCTGAACAAGAAAGCTCGGCAGATTGCGAATGGTTTGCCTGAAGATAGGAGCTCCATGCTACTTGTATTTTGTTGTCCGTTCTTGAACTGCAAACGTGTCCCCTCTTCACTCGCACCCTTTCTCCCTGTTTTTCGGAGGTGTGGCTCCCTCTTTGACAAGTCCTTTTCTTCCATTGGGGCACCGCGAGGGTGGGGGTCTGGAACTGGGGTTTTTATGTTGGATGGTTTTGAAGGAAAAGCGGATTCATTCCCACCTTTTGGAGGTGTCCCCAGTTCTTCACTTCCCACACGTTGCTAGGAAAACGGGCCATCCCAAAACAGGTTCCCTTTGGGTCGCTGGTTGCAAGCGGGGCTTTTCGGAGGCATACGGGAGCAGATGGAGAAGTCCTTTGAGGAGGCAATCCGCTCAGAGGAGGCCAGCAAAAACCCCCTCTTGGTGGCTCCCAGTCATCCCCTTAGCCTTTTGGCTTTTTAGTGTTTAGTGGCAGTTTCCATTCCACTGCCACTAACAGTTAAACTTTCAGCCCAGCCCTGATTACCCACCCAAAAGGCGTCTTTGGTTGAGGTACGGGGTCAACGGTTCTTGGGAACCCCATGGCCAACCCAAAGTGGAGTTAGAAAAGGGGCTTCTCCCCTGAATTCCCGGGGTGGTGGCCTTCTCCCTCCCACCCTCAACCAACTCCCCTTCATAAAGTGGGGTGTTGTTTGTCACTTCCCAGCTATATGTTCGATATCACTTTGGGCCAGGCTTTTGACGATTACCTAAGGCCGGCTTGGGCAGCAGGTATCTATCGGCGAATGAGGTCTCCACTCGGCAGGGGAAACATGCTAAGGCGCCCGGGGCAAACAGGTAAGTCAGTTTGGGAAGGTCAACTCAAGCCAAGCTTACTTTGGTGCGGGTAGTGTTAAGGAATGCAAATTTGGTTGATGCAAGTCAGCTAATATTGCTAGCTTAGCTTGGGTTCCTTTGCGACTTTTAGCGCAGGGGCGAACTCATAACAGCAATTGAGTCTACATGATGAATTGCGTGCATGTGGGTGTAAGTGCTGAGTTTTCTTTTGACCTGCAGCAGTCTCAGATTCTGTAGTTCGACGAGGTCAATCAATCAGTACAGCATAGTGCTGTGAGCTAAGGTCAAGGTAGGTCTGGTTTGTTTTAGTTTACTGTAATGTAGTTCAATCTGTTTGTTTCTGGCTATACAGGTTGTTGGGCTGGTTTAGCGAAGCTGGTGTAATACAAGTCGACTTCCGAATTTAGTCTCGCTTGGCTTACCGTGCTTGCGTTGTGTGTGTGTGTGTGTGGTGTGTGGGGGGGGGGGGGGTTGGTTTGTTTGCTTCAATATTGATGTCGGTTTCCAGCTAAAGACTTAAAGATGCCTGAGGATTCGCTGCTCCCAGCAGCACTTTTGAGAAAAGGATGTGTTATTCACGGGTATGTTGGCCCATTGGCACACTTCCGACCACAGGCCATGTCGCAGATTTGAGTCACGCGTTGGCTCAGGAGATCTCGACAATGCAGGTGGTACAGGGCTTGAGGGGTGCTGCCGAGAAGGGCGCTGCACTGCGCGTGGACAAGAAGGAGGCCACCGTGCGGCGAAGCGAGCGCCGTTTGGGATTCGAGCCGGCTTGTTTAAAGCAAGCCCGATGTAGAGAATATGTCTTGTGTGTTTGGGTAGTTCCTTTTTGGACTTGAGACATCATCCAACATGGGGTTTTCAAGTATGGGACGAACCATGTACCCAACTTGGGTACCCCTCCGAATTTCAATAAATCGAAACGGCGGGTCGCAGTGTCTAATCCAATTCGTCCCAAAGGGACTTCCCACTACAATGGGAGTTTGGCAACTTTAGACATGACATGTCCAAAACACATTGACGTTTTGCCTGTTTGGTGTTCATGTGGCAGTCCAATCCGAGTCGAAGCTCAAAAGCGGAAGCTGTTTGGTGATGGCTTTCTTGGGTGGTTGGTGATGATTGGCACTATTAGTGACTAGTGATGAATCACTAGGCATCTCAAAGCCACGCACTTTCCCTGCGGTTGAGAACCGTCGCAAGTGATTTGAACACATCGTCTTGGTTCGGAATGGTTTGATTGCTGAGCTATCGGGCCCTGACCAAAGCAACAGCACTGCTCAGACAAAACAGGAGGTACTAATCAAAAAGCCTAAAGACAATCCCTTTTCGAAGGGGCTTGCATGAAGTGCTTTCCTTGTAGAGCGTACCTTGCAAAATTGGCTGCTCCATGCTATCTTTCGCGCCTTCAACAGAATAAATTGGGACCAAGCCGCGGCAATCCAAATAAAGGGTGTACTCTGGGTCCCCCGATCCCGCAAGCTGAGTCCCCGACAAGCTCGAACAAGTTGCATGCTTGCAACGCCCGCAGCACCACCACACGAACCGGTTCGAGGCATTGTGCTAGGTGCAACTTGCAGGCTCCTCATCAGAATGATGGTATGCTCAGTGCAAAGAAGTATAAATTCTTCCGCGATGGTGCCTGCGCAGCGTGAACCGCTTCCCTGCACTAGGCTAGTTAAGTTGTAGTAGTGCCTTTCAACATCATGTACCTTCCGCTAGCGAATCGTACCCTGGCTGTGCACATTTGCATAGGCCATGTCGCATGCGTGGGTTGGGGTGTCAGCTATCGATTGACTGATTCCCAGGTGTCGCCGCGGCCTGACGCTTGGGCGAAACAGAGCGGAAAGCCAAGGTTTGCGAATGGATGGCGAGATGTCAGCCTGGCAATATAAAGGGGCAGTCAACGGCAATTGTTTCGGCCACCGTTTTGTCAGAGGCGAGTCGCAAGCACAGGTGCCTCTGTCCATTTATTCATGAATATTATGGTCACGGTAGCGTGGGCAAGAGGCAACTCAGGTTGCGGCAGGGTTCACAAGAGATGCAAGCGACATGCGGTTGCTGCTTTTGCTCGCTCCTTTGCCCAGCTTCTTTCGCACGCGTTTCCCTAGAAGAGGCACTCATCTAAGTCCACTAGCTTGAGCAACGGAGAGGCCCCAGTCCCAGCGGAACCGGGTATCAAGTAAGACTTCAGAAGTAGGAGGTACCATAGGTACCTACCAGGTTTGTAGCTGATGCTTCGCCTGGGCCTGTGTCAAACTGGTAGTTGGTTTCATTTGCAGGGGTTACCAGGTCTAGGAGCCGAGCCTTGCACGCAGTGCGATTGTTTTGACTTTGCACATGTGGATTATTTTGTCCGACATGACAATGTGCATGTTCATTGTTCAATGTGATAAACCAAGAAACAATACATATATATATATATATGTACATATGCATGTGTCTGTGTATGCATGCCTTGATGGGTGAGCGCCCCAAAGGTGGCTGTTTGGTTTCGGGCCTGCTTAGTCTCAGGACTTCAGCCCCACCAGCGAGGCTGCCTCCGTGCCTGAGGAAGTCAAGGCCCCCGGCCCCACCCGACCCCCTGCCCGCTTTGGCGAGAAGAGACAGGGCCGGTTTGCGGTTGCAGGGGTCAGCGGCTCATAGGGTCAATTCTGAGTTGGTTCATGCTTGACTTTTGTATTGGAAGAAGCCCGCTTCAGGCACCAGCAGCCTGAAGGGCCTTAATGCTACTGCATGATCCACACTGGTTGCTCAAGGATAGAGGCCCATGTTTGCATATGCGAATCAGGGCGCATGTGCAACCTGCGTTCGCACACTGGCAGTTCAAACTGCCAGAATGCGTTGTCACTGCAGGTGCAGCAGAAGGTGCCTCAGCAGACGCAGGAGGGAGCTCGGTGGGTGGCAGCCACTAGGTGCGGCAATGCGGCTGCACGCTGGCGCTGGGTTCAAACGGCCAGGTGTTCAGCACTGTATGCTTGCAGAAAGCCTTGCCACACTTTAGCCGTGGACACGTCAGGTCCCCGGAATGTCAAACGAAGGCCCGCTACAACCGTTTTGTCTCGGGTGAGCAACACCCCAGATTGGCAAGGGCTTTGTTGTTGCATAATTACGGGCCATTCCACTGCCAAAGTTTGCTGTTCTTCGCGTGTAACATGGATTGAAGCTTAAGAGCAGTGTTTAGATGCCATGCTCATGGCCTCTTGTCTGTGTTATAGTCCGCGCTCTGACGCCAATTCCGAGGGAAGAATCCGGCACGCATACGGTTCTCAATTCACAGCTCACATTGCAGCATGGAATGTCGATTACCGGCAATTGTATTTGGTGCCGGGCAAAATGTTGTTCCT
Source organism: Effrenium voratum (assembly GCA_963377175.1). NCBI lineage: Eukaryota > Dinophyceae > Suessiales > Symbiodiniaceae > Effrenium > Effrenium voratum. The sequence continues at coordinate 11,636 of CAUJNA010002330.1, read as the reverse complement.
TGACCACGCAGGGGGGGATCCTCGTCCGTGTGGCAAGCCACACTTGTCGCCCTGTGCTTCCTTCTGCTTTGCAGCGAGGAGCAGCTGGAGGCAATGATGACGGAAAGGGAGCGCCTGCTGATGGAGAACAAGAAGCTGAAGGCAGAAAGCTTGCGAGTGCGTGATTGCAAGTTCTGTAAGTGACATTCAGGAAGCAACCAGTTGGTTCCCTTTGGGTGTTTCAGAAATCAACGGTACATTTGGTGCTTAGGGGTGTCCATTCGGATAGTAGGAATTTTGGCCACAAGGGCAGCCAAGCCCGTAAGGCCTGTATGGCGAGATGCTGCAAATTCGAGCACTGCCTTCCCCGCAAGGTGGTTGTGTTCGCTACCGAAGCCAAACCAGGGGGGTTTCTCAACGGTGTGCTCCCAGGCCAGTTGACCGCCAAGATCATCAGTGCAAAGTAGTAGCACGATTCCCCTTCTCGGCAAAGACAGCTACTGACTCATGTTCCCTAATAGGCGGACTGCGTATTTTTGTTAGGTAGTTTTGACCAGATATTGGAGGAGTCATTTAAAGCCATGTTTCTTTCTTGATGGTGCCTGTATCAAAAGATGGCATCTCGTGGCTTGCGTGTTTGGTGTGACGTCAATGTTGTTTGCCCACACGTTGATTTTTGCCGACCTCGCCTACCCATGCAACTCACACCGAACACCTCAGTGTTCGCCCACAAAACAAGTCTGAGTGGAAGGATGTTGTGTGTGACACTGGTATTGCCCGCCTTGTATCCCAGGTCCTGTATGCCTAAGCTGCCGCTTTCAATTGATCCATCCGCAGGCGGAGAAGGAGAACCTTATCCTGGAGGGCACCAAGATGTCGCGGCGTGTGCAGTCGGTGGAAGAGCGTATGAAGGACTTGGGACTCGGGACAGCCGGGCAGTTGATGAATGGCTTTGAGCTTTGGCATTGGTTCAAACCAGTTGCCAGCTTTTGCCTTTGGTCAACCTGGCTGTGAAAGCAATTAGGACTCCAAGCCCGGCCGAAGCGCAGTTTTTAGATTCTGTTTTTGGCGCGAATGCCAGGTGCTTGTGGTCAAGCACGTGCGTAATTCAACAGGACTTTGGGTGCCCATTCGGTGAGGCTTGATAGGCCACCTGTTGCAAAGGGCTACGTGGGGATCGAATTTGGGCATGGAAGAATAGCTGCCTCAAACAGGGGTTGCGACCTTCTCCATGATGAAGACTCCTTTCCCGGAAAGCTTGTTGCCCTAGTGCATGCCCCCATACCCGGTAGTTGCGCTTCTGCTATCCAGCTTGGATGGCATGTTGCAAGAAGTTGTGCTTCGATGGTTGCGAGCCCTAACATGACGCACTTCGAGATGTCCGAAGCGGAAGCATTTGCATGGACAAACTTGTGCTTTCGCCAAGAAAGCATGACAGCTACTGCACGGCGAGGCAACAATCCTTTGAGCCGTCTCAGCTTCCATGAGTGTTGGGAAACCGCAGCACCTTCAAATTTTGTCGGGAACAAATCCAACCTCCCATTTCTCATTGCTTCTCCCTCCCTTCTTCCGAGTAGGATTGGCCAGCACTTCATGTTGAACAGTTCAATCGTCGCGCAAATCCTTGTTTTACAACTTCTCCCTGCGAATCAAGATTCTTTGCCCACCTACCGACCAGGCGGGTGCCGCTGAGCTGCGCCGGGCAGAGCAGCTGCAGTCGGACAGCGACAGGCCCGGGAGGGTGGGCGGAGGGCTGGGTCCTGTTGGATAGAAATGCAGCTCGGGCTTTTTAACATCTTTTGAAGGGCTACTTCTGTGTTTGCTTGTTTTATTTCTGCTTGAGGGTTGGGGGAGTGAGGACTTGGTTTGTATTTCTGGACCGAAGTAATGAGTTTGTCATTTGGAAGGACTTCAGTCGTATCGCAGAACTGGGCAATTCCAGAACCTCCTGTTGGATGGCTTCAAATGCAAAAATCAAACGCAACCCCAGCAAAAACAAGTTGTTCAATGGATTTCACCCTTTAGATCCCATTTTTCGTGGGTTTCCTACAAATGGTTTATGAGAAGGTGCTCCACTGTTGGGAGCGATCACGAGGTTGATTCCGGGTTCGGCATTAGCCTCTAACGGCCGAGGGCCAAAGAGCAGCTGCAGAACCAGCTCAGCCGTCAGACCGCCAAGGTGGAGAAGGCGATGGTGCTTCAAGCCAGAAACGCGTGAAGATCACAGAGACAGTTTGCTCTCAGGGGTGGGCAAGGCTAGTTTAAAAGAAACAATACTATGAAGTAGCTCGTCACCATCCGCACGTCTCCTCCCTGTCAAGATGTCATGTCAATTGGGAAAGGGCAGCAAACAGCTTAGCCAAGAAAGTCCCCATGCGGGCGCGTTGGATTTAACAAAGACCACATTCAGGCAGGGCCGGTTTCTCTGATATGCCCTTAAGCATGGGCCTTGCTGGTTTTCTGTCCTCAGATCAGAGGTTTTCTTTGGGCACATCGTGTTGCGAGCTCACGATGTGCTGCATCTTCATTCCCCTTTCAGTGTTTTTGTTTTTTTCTGCATGTTGGCGTTTGCTTGAACACCATCCACCTGAATTGTCCACACTATTTAAGGCGCCGGTCCTTTATAACCCAGGCTTGCACAGCTCGCCCGGATGCAGGATCCCAGAAACAGGGGATCCTTTAGTTTGGTTTTGGAATGACAACACATTCCATGATTGAGACCGACATGCGAGGGTCAAGACAAGAGCTTTGAGGGCCGTTGCTTCGGCTCTGACAACAAGGCTTCTGTTCCTGACAAACTTGCATGTACGAGCTTTAGATTTGGTTTTGTTCGAGCTTCAACCACGCAGCACCAAACAGGATTTCCCATGGTCCCGTCCACCCAGTGCACCCAGCCCCACGTCACTCCCAACCAGAGCCTGGGCCGGGGCGGGCACCTTGGGCCCTTCCGCCCCGCAGGCGGAGGCGCAGAGCTCCGAGCTGCGGGCCGAACTCCGGCGCGTGGCTGCGGAACTGGAGCCGAACACGGCAGCGGTGGGGTGAACTGGGGCTATGAAACATGCAGACATGACAGAAAGGCATGCTAGCGCCTGATTTTATGCCTTTTCTGAATTGTGTCACGTTTAGCGATGCTTCGATTCCATTGTTCTCATCGGCCGCAACTTGGGTGCCGTTTATCTAGGGGCCCCCGGGACCTTGCCAGCAAAATCACGCGATGGCAGCCTCTTGAATCAGGGCCCCCGTCAGAAGTCAACTCAGGCCGTTTGTTTTCCCACGAGCCTGGCGGGGATGCCAAACCGCAAGTTTCATCCGAATCAAATATAATTCCTGTTTTCCGGAGCAGCGAGTGCTTAGTCTTCTGCAGCCACAGGTTTCGGAGCAGATCTGGCCTCACCAACATCCTGAAGTAGCTTTAGGCTTAGCTTTTCGCAAAGTCTTGGAGGAATCGCCGCAAGTTGAATATCCACAAAGCATTTGAGGGTTCCAGAACATTCTAGTAGAACTAGATGATCCCGAAGGTTTCCAAGAGCTTTTTTTTGTGAACTGGGTCCACCGAATTTCTGGGAGGCTCTGAACTTGGGCTGCGAGTCTTTCCGTGGCGACCATGTCTTTTTGCTTTTGACCTGGGCGATGGCTATGTGTGTGCTTCAATGCCTTTTGTGCTCAGAAGATTGCCAGTTGACAGGCGATGAGGTTGCACATTTTGCAGTTCAGACAACTGGCCATGGCCAATACGCATTGCTGCGGCCGGGAATAGTGCCACCGACAGATGGCCATGGGTCAAAAGCCCGTACCCCCAGTGAACATCCCAATCCCCACTAAAATCGACTAAAATGGGTGGTGCACCTACCCCAAAATGGCGGCCATATGCCATGGCCCTTTTCTTCTGAGTCCTCCACAGTCTTCCCCTCAACCTCTGGGAAGGCCTAGTGCCGTCCGAGCTTGACCTCGCTCCCTTCGCAGGAGCGGGCAAAGCAGCAGCTTCAAGGCGAGAAGCGTCAGCTGCAGGCCATGCGAGCTCGACGGGCTCGGATCGAGTTGCTGCGTTGTCACAAAGCCATTTGCAGAGACAGCTTTCTGCCGCCGGCACTTCTCCCGGAACGCGGCCTTAAACTTCGAGAACAGGTGAGCCTTTCGGGGAGGAGTTTGATGAGTTTGCCCCTGCAATCGCCAGGATACTGCATTGGCAGGGGCACGCCCTCACCTTCTGCAAAAGGAATAGCTCTTCTGCGCGCATTGTTTCCTATGCGGTTGACATCCGCGCTTCTTTCTGGACATAGGCACCCTTATTGGACATAGGCACCCTGGACTCCGTGAAAAGTACCTGACTGATCGTCGATTTTTGAGAGCCGCGACTACAAGCGATTTGTCCACTTGTGCCTTCTTTGGAAGAACGACCAAGCCATCACTCACATTTTGGGTAGGAATCCTGGAAGTTTGATGGTGGGGGCTCGCAGAATCTGCCACGCCACCTCCTCTTGCAATCACAGCTGTTTGTTTTGCGATCATGTTGATGGCTTCATGTTGCGTCGTTACGTCTTGGGAATTTCACCTTTACCCTACTGCAGATGAAAGTGCGCGGGGCCACCCACATCAGACGTTTGGAGTTTCGTGTTTGTTAGCAGCGAGCACCATGGATTGGGCCTCTTTCAACTGCAATCTTGGCCAGTGGGAATGCCCCGCTGCCTGAGAGCTGGCAGCATTCATTGAAAACCATCCTGCCCTTCACTGTTCTGTAGACCCGTGCCCGCAGGCATCGAATCGGCGAAACAAGCCATAGCAAGCCAACAGAGTACATACCCAACAACAGCGCCGCGCATTCGGAACTGGGAACACAGGGCCGGCCCGAGACTCAGTGGCAGATCAACCTCGGAGCTGTCGCCACAACTCCTTGGCCCACATCTGGGGCTCACCGAAAAATAGGTTTGTTGAGTCTGTGTATTTCCGTTTCATGTTTACACACGGTTGGCTTGTCTTCAGCACGTCCAGCCAGCTACGCTTTGCTGATGGTTCTGCAGGCCGACCACCAAGCCCTACAGCTGAAGAGCCGGGAGAGTTCAGAGAAAGAAAGGCGCATGGAGGAGCGCATCCAGCAGCTGGGCCTCGTCATTTTTTGTTGGGTGGCTCCTTCAAAACGACTTGTTTTTTCTTACTTCTTTTTTTTTTGGGGGGGGGGGTTGGCAAATATGAGCCAGACACAGACAAACATATTTTTGGCGTGCCCCAGACGTGGGCCAAGTTGGGGGTCTGGCAGTTTTCGGGGTCTTCTTCTTGACCCAGGGAGAGCCGACCGGGTGGCAATTTGCCATGCCCAAGACCCAGAGGCCCAGACCTGCCAGATTAGACCCATCGGTGTGACGGGTTGTCATGGGTTGTCCACAAAATGTCTTTGGTTCCGGGCGCACTTTGAGTTGTCCTTCTTGTGGGAGTCTTTTAGGCCTGAGCTGAGTCAGTATGTTCCCTTTTTGTGGGGGGGATTGCACGTTCATCGGCACTTGAAGGCTTTGGTATGAGCAGCTGGAAATATGTTGGGGTATCGATTTTTGGTAGTCCCCTACCCGTTTTGCAGGCGGAATGAGCCTGGGTATTCATCCGGCTCCCTTTATAGCATACAGTGGCCTAGTTGATAAATTATTTCGGGAGAATCAATGTGTTCAGCAGGTGGTTTTTGTATGTGTCCTTTAAGGAATCCTGTTCATCAAAGAAGCTTAGTTACACAACTCTGCAGCGTTTAAGTACAAAAGTAGTACGCGATGTGCGCTCCCACAGATCCTCGAAAGTCACAAGTTGCTTTATGCAAGCTTGTGCAAGTTGCTGTGGAAGTTTTGTGCGCGGAAGTTGCTTTGCGCAAGCTGCTTTGTGCAAGCTGTCAAGTTGCTCGGTGCAGGTTGCTCTGTACAAGTTGCTTTGCGCAGGTTGCTTTTTTGCAAGTTGCAGTGTGCAACTTGTGCGAGTGGCCCTGTGCAAGTGGCTCTGTGCAAGTTGCGGCATATAAGTTGCTCCGTGGAAGTTGCTCTGTACAAGTAGCTCTGTTCAGGTTGCCCTGTGCACTTTACCCTGTGGAAGTTGCTCTGCGCATGTTGCACTGAAGCCATGCTGGCTTCACAAAGCAGATACATTTTTTGTAGGTGCGCTGTTTGTCTAGAAGCTGTCGTCATCCAGCTTCACTGGGGCATACCTGGTATGTCAAACCAGTCGCGAAGTCGCAAGAGCCGAGGCAGCTTTGCCACGAGCGAGAGGAGCTGCGCGCCACCAGCAGCTCTTTGACCCTAGAGCTGCAGCAGGCGGCGGTCTTTCTTTCCTACTGGGAGTCTGGGTTAATCTCCAATGGTTTCCCTTGGCGGCTAAATGAAAAAAATATTGCATAACCAGGGGTCCTCAGGATTTCCCTTTCGGGGGTTGGGGGACTTGCCCAGAGTGTCAATCTTCCTATTTTAGTTCATGTTGTGTCAAGGTCCCAAAAGGCAAATTTCTCATTGCCAGCTCCTTTTGACAAGTGAGTCGCAATGAACACGCGGATATCCTTGCAAGCATTCTGTAGTCCCAGCGATTGGCGTCTTGCCCATAGCCTCGCAACCCCGATATGCTTCTTCAGTTGTTCGGTCCATTTTTGCCGAAATTCATGGGGATTTCGGCGTTCCCCCGAAGCAGTCCCAGTCTCACGAAACATGAGGTAACATCAACCGAAACTGCGCTAACAAAGAAGTCCGCCCCAGGATTGCTTGGGGGTTCCATGTTAGCGCCATGTTATGAATCCCCGGGGCAAGAAACACAAAAACAGAACGGCCTGCGAACGTGGAACAAACCCAGATTTTCTGCTGAATCAAAAGCATTTGGCTTGGGGAGCGTTGTTTGCACCTAAGCCCTGCGCCGGTGCCGATTTTGGGACTTGTGCTCACAGCACTCGAGGCGCTGGGGGCGGTAGACAACCTGGAGCGGCGGCTGCAGCAACAGGTCCAGGAGCGAAATGAGGGCAACCCCGAATGGAAGTACCCTTCAAAAACGATAAGTGCATTTGTTGTGCTGCCCAGTTGTCGAGTTGTTTGCCTGGTTGTCAGTCTGTTTGTTTGTTTGTTTGTTTGTTTGTGTGTGTGTGTGTCTGTTTGTTTGCCCGTCTGTCTGTCAGCCTGTCTGTCGGTCTGTCTGTCGGTGTGCCTTTGTGTTTGCTCGTTTGTTTGCTTGAGTGTTTGTTGTTTTTGCGTCGTATGGCTGCCGCGCGCGTCCTGTAAATTCAATTGGCAAAAGGTCCTAAGGTTAAACCATACTGTTTTTCCCATGGAAGATCTCTGAACTAGTCATCCTAGTTAAAATTGAATTCCATCACACCAAGACAAATATGATTGCGCCATGCTGGCGGTTTTGCATTGCCGCATGACCCCTGTTGACCAGCCAGCGGCTTCTGAGGTTCCTTCTGCTGGACTTGTTTCAAGTTCAATGATGGACATCTTGCTGGGTGCACATGCCGACGTGTCCTTCCCTTTACGCAATATCGCAGAACTATTATCCTGTCCTGCTTTGCCTCTATAGCTTTTGGCCTCAGTGGTTTGAACACCACCTCTTCATTGTTATTTCTGGCGGAGTGTCCTTCAGAACATGCAAAACAATGGCACCTTGTCAAGTTTGCATAGCTGAGACTAGCTACAACACCAAGCAAAGCAGTGGAAAAACAGGCTGAGTGAACACCTGGTTGCTGTTGAGGGGTGTCCGCAGCCTGGATCCGGTCGGGTTCCCGATTGCCATTGAAGCCCAAAGCGTTGAAAGCGGGCCAGAAAGATCATCCGGTTGGCTTACTGCTCGCCTGGCGAAAAGAGCCGGGCAATCAACCAAAGGTTCAACGGGGGCAAAGGGAAGTTAAGAGGTTGGTTCATGTCCATTCCCCAGTTGCCTATAGACTGGCAGACAAAGAAAGCCCTTCGGATTGACCTCGGCCCGGCATGTCGCAGACAGCGGCAGAGAACTCGGGTTTCTGACCGGAGGGTTTGCGAAGTGCAGGGCGCTGGAGATTGAAAAAGGATTCTAGCTGCGCCCTCACTGCCGGAACACAGTTTCCATCGCAATGCCTCATTGCAAATCAGTTTTGCAAAAGGTTAAGGTTAGTTGAGGACGGAGGGTGATGCAAAAGGCTAATGCAGTTGTGAACTGCGCCGCTGCCCTCCTTTCAAGTCACTCGCTCGCTACTCACAGAAAGGCCCCGTGTCAGGCACAGGATGGTAGAGCACCCCAAAAACTCTATCGAGGGTGGGTATCGACCTTTAATTTGAAATCAGAAAGCCAAGCTGGATTCCATAATATTGCTTTTCAAGATTCATGCCAGCCATTTGGATTGGAAAAAACACAATTCAAGAAGCATGCAAGCCATTTGGATTGCACAATGGCACGCTTTCAAGATACCTGAGCCAAAAAAAAAGCTTGGAGGGTCCCTCGGAAAAACGTTGATCGCTCTTCTTTCGTCGAAGGGGCGGGGAAGGTCAAATCAAAGGTGAAGGTCACCCCATCCAAACTGAGTCAGGAGATGGAGCAGCTGCAGGAGCGGCACCGGCGTCAGCTGGAGGCTGCAGAGTGCGAGCCCCTCGAAACGCAGGTTTTGACGTCGAGACGGATTCCAGCTTGCAGCAAATTTTGTGGCGTGTAGAGTGCTGGAATCCATTTGTCAGAGCCCGTTTGGAGTCACCCAGCTAAAGATGGGTATGAAGCCAGAAGACCTGGTTTTGGTGCATGCACCCATGTCCAAACATCAGGTAATTACTGCTCCGAACATCATCATTGAATGAGGTGCTTCGTGCAATACGCCCCCCTGTTTGGATGGAAACCGGAGCCGCCTTTTTCACGCGCTTATTCGAGGACAAAGACAGTTGGCTTCTTGAAATCAGCCATGCCTCAGATGAAACAAAGTAAATGAAACATCACTTCATCAATCAGGCCCCGGACTCCTGTTTTTGCTCTCCTTTCCGGGTGTTTTGCTGCCCTTCAACAGGAATTGTTGAGCAGATGGGCAGGTGGTGCAATTTCAATCCGACCATCCGGCACCTTATGAATCATCCATGCGGGTTGCTGAACTTTGGGCAAGTGTCCCTTCCACCATCAGCAGGGCCATGGGCAGGGGGGTAGTTCCCAATTCAGTGAATCAAGGGAACTTTCTGCATGAGGAATTGATTCTGAGTCCTGGGGAAGGCCGTCCAGTGGTATCGCAGCATACTTGGTCACTTGTCAAGGTCTGAAATGTGATAACTGTTTATTTCCTTTCGACTTTGCGAACACTGACGGGATCCAGCTTTGGGAGCCTTTGGTGACTAGGGATGGGCATCAATTCTTGGTGTGTGCGTGTGTGACTGTGCGCCGTTGACTTTTTGAGGGCACCCGTTCTATCTTGACATAAAGGGGAAAATCGGGGGATCCCAAAAATGCTGGTTGTGTATTCTTTTGGCTTTCCTTCAACATAGCCCCAACAGGGTCACCCTGAACACAGACCCATGTGCTCTTGAGAGATCTGGGAGCCCAGGTTTGTGAACGAGAGCATGCCCTACCAGCAGCGCTTGGGGGAGTTGGAGGCGCAGCTTGCGCACCAAGAGCCGCTGGATTGCAGCCAGATGTTTCGCATATGAGAGTCGTCCGAAAGGTCCTTGTATTGAGCTATGAAGGGGAAGACCTTTTGGTCTTGGCGTTGACCTCCGCGAAAGTTCTGCGAAGGGGGTCGCGAAAGTTAATTTTTTATTCGCGAAAGTTTTGTGTAAGGGTGGCTTGCTAACAGGAAGCTGGAGTGATGAACCATGTGTATTTACCGGCAGTGCGGGCAGAATGCCCGCAGACCAAAGTTGGCCGGGGAATGCGCAGCCTGAGGGTCGCCGCAAGAATACGCCGCTGCAAAGGCAACCCCCAGCCAGCAGAAACCGGCTTGTGGGAGTTTTGAAGCTTTCGGGTCAATTTGAGTGCAACTTCCAGCCGGATTTCCGCGAATGTTTGGCGTAAGATCCGCGAAAGTTTCGCGAAAGTCGACGGACCTCCCCGCCAGTTTCCGGACATGAGGCTAACGGGTCCTCTCGAGCTGCGGAAACTTGCTTCGCGTGCTACTTTGGAACTGAAAGGTTGCGACTTTCGAGCTGGGGCTGCGGAAGCTTACCCTTGTCAGGAACCCCGTGTTAGAAACTTCCCTGCCACCCAAAAAGCATATGCCAGGGGTTGCTAACACTCACTTGGCAGAGCCTGGGAAGATGAAGGTTTGCAAGACAGCCACGTAGCTGGGTGCGGCTTTGATTCTTTACATGGCTTAGGGTTGACCCTTTGGTTTGGAGGTCCGCATCGGTCCTCCTAGGCCCCCGCATTGCCAGACACAAAACTTGGCGACTGTTGACAAAAGGGATCAGACAAGAATGGCTCATTTTTGGGAGAGATGTGCAATTCGCAATTGAAAGGCGCATTTAACAGGAAAACATATGAGGGAAATCCTCCTGACACATCACCACCTGGTGCTTGATGTTGGCTTGGGGAACATGCGCTTCCAGAAGGGGTCTCTTTCCCTAAACCAAAGGATGTTTCACACAAGCTGCTGGATTTGTGGAATCAGTTCTATGCTGGTCTGCCTACATTGCTGACTGGGTTTTGGGAAAAAAGGCAAGCGGAGCATTTCCGAGCGTTCTGAGGCAGAAGTTTTTGGAGAGGGAGGCGATCGCCTATCGAGAGCGGGACAAGGCACGTGGGTTATGCACCCCTTTTGCCAGGGTTTACGGGCTACCCCCGCTTCATTTGTAAGGTCCAAATGATTTGGGAAGTCAGTGCCTGTAAAGACTGGCCCCCAACCTCGCTTGCTCTCAGCATGGTTTGTGCAGAGCGGCGTGCAACTACTGGTTGGCCCACATGGTCTGGGCAAAGACTGAACGTGATTGTTCGCTAGTCCTTTTGCTTGCTCAATTCTGCACCGTCGCGGCAGGATCTGCGGATCAGATCGACCCAGCACCATGTGAACCAAAACGTGCAACGAAAGCGCGGCCACACTGCCCAAACCGTGCTCGGATTCAGCACCTGAAGATGACAGCACCCTGCTGTCCTCTCACCTGCGCAAACCCGCGCACAGCCTGTTGTACCGCGCCTCTCCCAAAGCTGCTGCACATCCAAGTTATATACGGTCTCAGCTCGGGGCACATGCTCACTGCACAGACCACAGACCTTAACTTCCCAAAGGCGCCCTTCCCACATCTTCCGGCAGGCTAGAGAAAATGGCCCCGGATGCGTCTCGGCTTGACGGCCGCCTTGATATTGGGATGCCTTGGTGACTTTCATAAATTTGCCTAGCCGCTGGCAAAGGCGCATCAAACTTTGCGGGTGCTCAAAGCGAACCAATGCCTGAGGCTCGCATGCTTTCATCTTCTATAAAATCCGAACCGGGTGCTCCGTGGTTCGCCATCCCCGTTCCCGGCATCGCTCGCTCGAGCGCTTTCTGGAACAGAGGATGAGGCCCCTGGTGCTGGGAGGGACAGTTAAATTCTGGGACCAGCCCCACATGAGGCGAAGACAGGCCCTTGCAGCGTTCGACAAGATTGTTTCAAACCACTAGGGCCCAAATTCACGTGGGCATGTTCACAGAGGCAATTTTTGGATCGAGCATGTACAAACAGGCGGGTGACCAACAGGAACAGGAGCAACAGACAAAAAGTCAAGAGCAA
>CAUJNA010002329.1:32500-37269 GCA_963377175.1 Effrenium voratum | reverse complement strand
GTGTGTCTGTGTGTGTCTGTGTCTGTGTGTCTGTGTTGTGTCTGTGTGTCTGTGTGTCTGTGTGTCTGTGTGTCTGTGTGTCTGTGTGTCTGTGTGTCTGTGTGCCTGTGTGTCTGTGTGCCTGTGTGCCTGTGTGTCTGTGTGTCTGTGTGTCTGTGTGTCTGTGTGTCTGTGTGTCTGTGTGTCTGTGTGTCTGTGTGTCTGTGTGTCTGTGTGTCTGTGTGTCTGTGTGTATGTGTGTCTGTGTGTGTGTGTTTGTGTCTGTGTGTGTGTCTGTGTGTGTGCCTGTGTGTGTGTGTCTGTGTGTCTGTGTGTCTGTGTGTCTGCGTGTCTGCGTGTCTGCGTGTCTGCATGTCTGCCTGTCTGCGTGTCTGCGCGTGTGTCTGCGTGTGTCTGCGTGTGTCTGCGTGTGTCTGCGTGTGTCTGCGTGTGTCTGCGTGTGTCTGCGTGTGTCTGCGGGTGTCTGCGTGTGTCTGCGTGTGTCTGTGTGTGTCTGTGTCTCTGTGTGTCTGTGTGTCTGTGTGTCTGTGTGTCTGTGTGTCTGTGTCTGTGTGTCTGTGTGTCTGTGTGTCTGTGTCTCTGTGTCTCTGTGTCTCTGTGTCTCTGTGTCTCTGCGTCTCTGTGTCTCTGTGTCTCTGTGTCTCTGTGTCTCTGTGTCTCTGTGTCTCTGTGTCTCTGTGTCTCTGTGTCTCTGTGTCTCTGTGTCTCTGTGTCTCTGTGTCTCTGTGTCTCTGTGTCTCTGTGTCTCTGTGTCTCTGTGTCTCTGTGTCTCTGTGTCTTTTGTGTGTCTGTGTGTCTGTTGTCTCTGTGTCTGAGTGTCTGTGTGTCTGTGTGTCTGTGTGTCTGTGTGTCTGTGTGTCTGTGCGTCTGTGTGTCTGTGCGTCTGTCCCCGTGTCCCCGTGTCCCTGTTTCCCCGTGCCCCCGTGTCCCCGTGTCCCTGTTTCCCCGTGTCCCCGTGCGTGTCTCCCCGTGTGTGTGTGTGTGTCTCCCTGTGTGTGTCCCCCCGTGTGTCTCCCCCCGTGTGTCTCCCCCCGTGTATCTCCCCCCGTGTGTCTCTCCCCGTGTCTGTCTCCCCGTGTCTGTCTCCCCGTGTGTGTCTCCCCGTGTGTGTCTCCCCGTGTGTGTCTCTCCGTGTGTGTCTCCCCGTGTGTGTCTCCCCGTGTGTGTCTCCCCGTGTGTGGCTCCCCGTGTGTGTCTGCTCGTGCGTGTCTCCCCGCGTGTGTCTCCCCGTGTGTGTCTCCCCGTGTGTGTCTCCCCGTGTGTCTCCCCCCGTGTGTCTCCCCCCGTGTGTGTCTCCCGTGTGTGTCTCCCCGTGTGTGTCTCCCCGTGTGTGTCTCCCCGTGTGTGTCTCCCCGTGTGTCTCTCTCCCCGTGTGTCTCTCTCCCCGTGTGTCTCTCTCCGCGTGTGTGTCTCCCCGTGTGTGTCTTCCCGTGTGTGTCTCCGCGTGTGTGTCTCCTCGTGTGTGTCTCCCTGTGTGTGTCTCCCCGTGTGTGTCTCCCCGTGTGTGTGTCTGTGTCTCTCCGTGTGTATGTGTGTCTCTCCGTCTGTGTGTCTCTCCGTGTGTGTGTCTCTCCGTGTGTGTGTGAGTCTCTCCGTGTGTGTGTCTCTCCGCGCGTGTGTCTCTCCGCGTGTGTCTCTCCGCGTGTGTGTCTCTCCGCGTGTGTGTCTCTCCGCATGTGTGTCTCTCCGCGTGTGTGTCTCTCCGCGTGTGTGTGTCTCTCCGCGTGTGTGTCTCTCCGCGTGTGTCTCTCTCCGTGTGTGTCTCTCCGCGTGTGTGTCTCTCCGCGTGTGTGTCTCTCCGCGTGTGTGTTTCTCCGCGTGTGTGTCGTGTGTGTCTCTCCGCGTGTGTGTCTCTCCCCGTGTGTGTCTCTCTCCGTGTGTGTCTCTCTCCGTGTGTGTGTCTCTCTCCGTGTGTGTCTCTCTCCGTGTGTGTCTCTCTCCGTGTGTGTCTCTCTCCGCGTGTGTGTCTCCCCGTGTGTGTCTCCCCGTGTGTGTCTCCCCGTGTGTGTCTCCCCGTGTGTGTCTCCCCGTGTGTGTCTCCCCGTGTGTCTCTCTCCCCGTGTGTCTCTCTCCGCGTGTGTGTCTCCCCGTGTGTGTCTTCCCGTGTGTGTCTCCGCGTGTGTGTCTCCTCGTGTGTGTCTCCCTGTGTGTGTCTCCCCGTGTGTGTCTCCCCGTGTGTGTCTGTGTCTCTCCGTGTGTATGTGTGTCTCTCCGTCTGTGTGTCTCTCCGCGTGTGTGTCTCTCCGCGTGTGTGTCTCTCCGCGTGTGTGTCTCTCCACCTGTGTGTCTCTCCGCGTGTGTCTCTCCGCGTGTGTGTCTCTCCGCGTGCGTGTCTCTCCGCATGTGTGTCTCTCCGCGTGTGTGTCTCTCCGCATGTGTGTGTCTCTCCGCTTGTGTGCCTCTCCGCGTGTGTCTCTCTCCGTGTGTGTCTCTCCGCGTGCGTGTCTCTCCGCGTGTGTGTCTCTCCGCGTGTGTGTTTCTCTGCGTGTGTGTCGTGTGTGTCTCTCCGCGTGTGTGTCTCTCCCCGTGTGTGTGTCTCTCTCCGTGTGTGTCTCTCTCCGTGTATGTCTCTCTCCGTGTGTGTCTCTCTCCGTGTGTGTCTCTCTCCGTGTGTGTCTCTCTCCGTGTGTGTCTCTCTCCGTGTGTGTCTCTCTCCGTGTGTGTCTCTCTCCGTGTGTGTCTCTCTCCGCGTGTGTGTCTCTCCGCGTGTGTGTCTCTCCGTGTGTGTGTCCCTCCGTGTGTGTCTCTCCGTGTGTGTGTCTCTCCGTGTGCGTCTCCCCGTGTGCGTCTCCCCGTGCGCGTCTCTCCTTGTGTGTCTCTCCGTGTGTGTCTCTCCGTGTGTGTCTCTCCGTGCGTGTCTCTCCGTGTGTGTCTCTCCGTGTGTGTCTCTCCGTGTGTGTGTCTCCGTGTGTGTCTCTCCGTGTGTGTCTCTCCGAGTGTGTCTCTCCGTGTGTGTCTCTCCGTGCGTGTGTCTCTCCGTGTGTGTGTCTCTCCGTGTGTGTGTGTGTGTCTCTCCGTGTGTGTCTCTCCCTGTGTGTCTCTCCGCGTGTGTCTCTCCGCGTGTGTCTCCCCGTGTGTGTCTCCCCGTGTGTGTCTCCCCGTGTGTGTCTCCCCGTGTGTGTCTGTGTCTCTCCGTGTGTGTGTGTGTGTCTCTCCGTCTGTGTGTCTCTCCGTGTGTGTGTCTCTCCGTGTGTGTGTGTCTCTCCGTGTGTGTGTCTCTCCGCGCGTGTGTCTCTCCGCGTGTGTGTCTCTCCGCGTGTGTGTCTCTCCGCGTGTGTGTCTCTCCGCGTGTGTGTCTCTCCGCGTGTGTGTCTGTCCGCGTGTGTGTCTCTCCGCGTGTGTGTCTCTCCGCGTGTGTGTCTCTCCGCGTGTGTGTCTCTCCGCGTGTGTCTCTCTCCGCGTGTGTGTGTCTCCCCGTGTGTGTCTTCCCGTGTGTGTCTCCGCGTGTGTGTCTCCTCGTGTGTGTCTCTCCGCGTGTGTGTCTCTCCGCGTGTGTGTCTCTCCGCGTGTGTGTCTCTCCGCGTGTGTGTCTCTCCGCGTGTCTGTCTCTCCGCGTGTGTGTCTCTCCGCGTGTGTGTCTCTCCGCGTGTGTGTCTCTCCGCGTGTGTGTCTCTCCGCGTGTATGTCTCTCCGCGTGCGTTTCTCTCCGCGTGTGTGTCTCTCCGCGTGTGTGTCTCTCCGCGTGTGTGTCTCTCCACGTGTGTCTCTCCGCGTGTGTGTCTCTCCCCGTGTGTGTCTCTCCGCGTGTGTGTCTCTCCGCGTGTGTGTCTCTCCGCGTGTGTGTCTCTCCGCGTGTGTGTGTCTCTCCGCGTGTGTGTGTGTCTCCGCGTGTGTGTGTGTCTCTCCGCGTGAGTGTGTGTGTGTCTCTCCGCGTGTGTGTGTGTCTCTTCGCGTGTGTGTGTCTCTCCGCGTGTGTGTCTCTTCGCGTGTGTGTGTCTCTCCGCGTGTGTGTCTCTCCGCGTGTGTGTCTCTCCGCGCGTGTGTCTCTCCGCGTGTGTGTGTCTCTCCGCGTGTGTGTCTCTCCGCGCGTGTGTCTCTCTGCGTGTGTGTCTCTCCGCGTGTGTGTCTCTCCGCGTGTGTGTCTCTCCGCGTGTGTGTCTGTCCGCGCGTGTGTCTCTCCGCGTGTGTGTCTCTCCACGTGTGTGTCTCTCCGCGTGTGTGTCTCTCCGCGCGTGTGTCTCTCCGCGCGTGTGTCTCTCCGCGTGTGTGTCTCTCCGCGTGTGTGTCTCTCCGCGTGTGTGTCTCTCCGCGTGTGTGTCTCTCCGTGTGTGTCTCTCCGTGTGTGTCTCTCCGTGTGTGTCTCTCCGTGTGTGTCTCTCTGTGTGTGTCTCTCCGTGTGTGTCTCTCCGTGTGTGTCTGTCCGTGTGTCTCTCCGTGTGTCTCTCTCCGTGTGTCTCTCTCCGTGTGTCTCTCTCCGTGTGTCTCTCTCTCCGTGTGTCTCTCTCTCCGTGTGTCTCTCTCTCCGTGTGTCTCTCTCTCCGTGTGTCTCTCTCTCCGTGTCTCTCTCTCTCCGTGTCTCTCTCTCTCCGTGTCTCTCTCTCTCCGTGTCTCTCTCTCCGTGTCTCTCTCTATCTCCGTGTCTCTCTCTCTCCGCGTCTCTCTCTTTCCGTGTCTCTCTCTCTCCGTGTCTCTCTCTCTCCGTGTCTCTCTCTCTCCGTGTCTCTCTCTCCGTGTCTCTCTCTATCTCCGTGTCTCTCTCTCTCCGCGTCTCTCTCTTTCCGTGTCTCTCTCTCTCCGTGTCTCTCTCTGTCTCTCTCCGTGTCTCTCTC
>CAUJNA010002329.1:20000-27500 GCA_963377175.1 Effrenium voratum | reverse complement strand
GTGTGGGTGTGTGGGTGTGTGGGTGTGTGGGCGTGTAGGTGTGAGTGTGTGTGTGTGTGTGCGTGTGTGCGCGTGTGTGTGTGCGTGTGAGTGTGTGTGTGGGTGTGTGTGTTTGTGTTTGTGTTTGTGTGCGTGTGTGGTGTGGTGTGTGTGGCGTGCGCTGTGTGGAGCGTGGTACGTGGTGTGTGGTGTGTGGTTTGTGTGTGTGTGTGCGGGTGTGTGTTTGTGCGTTTGTGTCTGCATTTGTAAGATATGTTTGTGCGTGCTTCTGTGTGTGGTGTGTGCATGTGTGTTTGTACGTGTTTGTGTTGGTGTTTGCGCTTGTGTTTGTGCGTGTGTTTGTGTGCGGTTGCGTTTCTGTTTGTGTTCGTATGAGTGTGTTTGTGGGTTTGTGTGTTTCTGCGCTTCTGTGTGCGGTGTGTTGTGGCGCGGTGCGTGGTGTGTGTGTGTGTGTCTGTGTGTGCGTGGGTGCGTGGGTGCGTGGGTGAGTGCGTGCGTGCGTGCGTGCGTGTGTGGGCGCGCGCGCGCGTGCGTGTGCGTGCGTGCGTGCGTGAGTGTGTCTGTGTGTGTGGGTGCCTGCGTGCGTGTGTGCGTGGTCCGTGTGTGCGGGTGTGCGGGTGCGGGGTGCGCGTGTGTGCGTGTGCGCGCGCGCGCTCGTGCGTCTGCGTGTGGGTGTGTGTATGTGTGTCTTTGTGTCCGTCTTTGTGTCCGTCTTTGTGTCTTTGCGTGTCTTTGTGTCTGTGTGTGTGTCTTGTGTGTCTTTGTGTGTGGCTGTGTGTGTATCTTTGTGTGTCTTTGCGGTTGTTTGTGTGTGTGTGTCTGTGTGTGAGACTCTGCTTTTCTGCCGCTCATCTTGGAAGCTGAATCGGAAGGTCCTTCTTTGGATCATGTTCAAGTAATGCTCAGGGACGAGAATCTCTCAGGCAGTCATAGCCGAATCTTTGAGCAAGCGCTCATGGGTTAGTCCTGATCGGAGCCTCAAGGAGCACGCCGGGCGAATGGTGGTGAGCATGGAAAACTGGGTCCTTAAACGGGGCCTGGGTCTTTGGACACATTGCTTGTTGAACTGGGCATCCACGCATAGTCAACTAGAAGACGGCCCGAAAGCATTTTCCATGACACGGAGCCTGCATCGATCCATTTTCCAACTATGCATTTGACTGTCTACTCTGCGCATGCCTCTATGCACTTCACTCTGCGCCTGACCTGCGCATGCCTCTATGGATTTCACTGTTTACTCCGCGCATGCCTCTACGCAGCTACTTTCCCTAACATGCATCTATGCACTTCACTCTGTACTTGCCCTATGCATGCCTCTATGCAATTCACTGTCTACTTTCCCAGCGCGTGCCACTACGCATTTCACTGTCTACTTTCCCTGCGCGTGCCTCTATGCATTTCACTGTCTATTTTCCCTGCGCATGCCTCTGTGCATTTCACTGTGCACTGTCACTATGCATGCCTCTATACATTTCACTGTCTACTTTCCCTGCGCATGCCTCTATGCATTACACTGTCTACTCTGCGCACGCGTCTACGCATTTCACTGTCTGCTTTCCCTCCGCATGCATCTATGCACTTCACTCTGTAGTTGAGCTGTGCAGAACATTTCACTGTGCACTTTCCCTATGCATTTTTCACTCTCTACTTTCCCTATGCAGTTGAGCTGCGCAAAACACAACTGAGCTGTGTAGAACATTTCACTATGCACTTTCCCTATGCATTTTCACTGTCTACTTTCCTTATGCAGTTGAGCTGTGCAGAACGCAACAACTCTACCGGAAGAACCCTTCGCAATGCTTTCGGGAAAAACCACATAGCAATAGCCGAGGCTGAGTCCAGGCATTTCGGCTGAACATGGCAGCAGGAGTCAAGGCATCAATCCTAATTCGCGGGGCCTGAAACACGTTTCTGAGTCCCAGGATTTGAGCAACAACTTTTCGTAAATCGGAAGTGAGTCGTGAATATAGATGTCTACAGCTGGGCCCAGCATTTGCTGAGCAAGTGTTGGCTCTAGCATTTCCAAGCTTCTGGCTCAATCTTTGATTCAACCTCAAGCTGCGGCTCTGCCAAACTTAGCAAGCTATTTTTGCTCTCGAAGTTCTTGCGGGCCTTTAAACTATAGCCTTGACTAAGGTTTCCCAGCTTTCAGAGACTGACACGCACAAAGCGCAACTTGGGTGCAAGCAATGTTGGTCGAGCGGAGCCTGTTGTCTCCAGCTAGTTTCCAATGGAAAAACTTCCACAGTCGGCGGGCAACCTGTTGTTTCCCGATAAAACATGCCTTCGGCCGCCTAAATTTGAGGCTGCTTCGGACGCATGCGGAGCCGAAGCTCAGCTGAAGGTGCAGCAAGAGCACAAGGGTCGGCGACTGCTCTGAAGCAAATGGCACAATGGACGCCATCTCACACTCCTTCGAACTCATAGCCTGCGTCCAATAATAAGCACGTCTAACCAACTGCACATCTAGTCAACTGAGGGCAAAGCGCATGCCAGAGGATGCACTGGGTGAGAGGTGTTCAAGGGCTGAGAATCGGGAAGCACATGTTTCACCCCAATGCTTCGCAGCCTGTTGGACATTTTGGGGATGCTGACACAGGAGTTGAGACCTGCAAAGAGCCACAGAATCAACTGGAGCTCGCTGAGCTTGAGTTGAGACACGTGCCCTTCAAAGGCTGCAAAGTGCCTCGCAAGGGAGGTCAGAAGCTATCAAACCGTAATCCAGGTCCGATGTCTGAACACAAACTAAGGCCTCAGGGCGATGCTGAGAATAGCACAGCCGAAGCTGGCTGGAGGCAGTCAAGGTTGGACCAAAGCTGGGGCCAAAAACTTGATGCAAGATCCGACGCTCGCTATGCCAGATGGCGCCTGGGCGCGGGGTTCTTTGGTCAGACGTGCTTGGCATCGTTGGATTCAGCCCCTAGCCTGCATTTGGACGCAGAAGTTCACTTACTCTCTAAAGCAGTCGCTCATCTTCCACGATGCGAGTGTCAGAGTGCGTGGGTGGTTAAGGGCTACTAGATGGATTTTAAGCTCTGCAAGCACTCCACACCCACACAAGCGCTCAGCCGGGCCTTGTCGGTTCAGATCATTTAGGTGGGAGCGGCCCGGGCTCGGTTGCGCAAGCACGGCGCCAGATCATAAATACCCGCCAATAACGAACAACAAATCTGATGGCAAGCTGCCAAATGCAGCTGGCGAGCCACACCGAGCAAGCCAAAGCAGTCCAGTTCAACACCCTGTGATACCAATGACAATCACGGAAATCTTTCGCAGCAAACGTCAAGCAAAGGATGAGTGGAGGCAGCGACCATGCAGACGCGCCCAGAAAGTCGCCAGCGCAGCCCGCGGTTCAACAAAGTCAAAAGGGTTAAAAGGCTGATTTCAGGAAAAACAGTCGGACTCCGGTTGACAACATGACTTTTTGACACATAACATCTCAGAGTGATCAAGCCGCCTGTCACGGGCGCCAGTCCACATCTACTTTCTAAAGCGATCGCCCATCTTCTGCAACGCAACTTCCTGAGCCCCGGGCCGTGACATATATGTGCAGACGCAGCGACAAACGTGCAAATGCGTGCCTTGAAGCAACGGCCTTGGCGCCTTGCGTTACACGGGCTGCCCACCGTTCAAAAAGTTTAAGGCGCAAAAGCTATCGCCCATCTACGCAAGTTGCCCTGAGCGCCAAGGCTCTCGGTAGTTGAGTTTGCCCAACAGGCGGCAGATTTATCAAGCTTCAGGCCAACACATCTCCACGTGTTGGCACTACAGAATGGCGATCCCGCAAGAAGCCGCCCTGCCCGCACACGCATTTCTCGAACAGCTGCGCCTTTCTTGAGCCAGTGCTGCTAAATGTTACTTCAACACGCTTCGTCCTTATATAGTGCCACCGTTCGCTTGTCTCAGGGTGGGTTCGTCCCCTGTTTTCCGTGGCTGATATTTACAGCTCGTCTCACGTCCATTTCTCCCCGTAAATGCACTACCGTAAGGGTCATAACCTCTCCAATGCAGACCCTTGGACCCTCCAATGGAGAACGCCATTTGAGCGCCCGCCCAACAATCGAATCGGACCCACTCGGGGCAACAAATCAATCCATGTTCATGAGCCTTGAGCTCACGATTCGCGCAACAGGGGTCTATTTTTGCTCAACCAGCTAGGCTAGTCCCCTTATAAGCATCAACAACCAACGAAAGGTGGGTGGAACATCCATGTAAGACATCCTCCAATGGTGACTCAAAGGGGAACCGCTCCGCAAAAATGATGTGGATAGCCTCAGTAAGGCTCCAAGACCCATTCCGACACAGTGACGTTGAGAACCCTCAGAATGCTTGCTCACTCGAAGGGACCTACAGATCTATGGAATGCGCTCCAGGATGCCTTTGGCAGCCTGGGTTGCCGGAAAATGATAAAAGTCCTGACATTGACGGGACCTGGTCGCTGGCTTATGGACCATGCGACAGGCCGTGTCACCAGCTAGCCTGGGTTGGGCGATTCAACCTGCAACATCTTTGAACCTTTGTTTCAACAAGCTCCTTTCGCTCCTTTAGGTGTCCCTTAGGCAAGGGCCTGGTTTTATCAAGTTCTGCCCAACCCTTAGCACAACAAAATTCGTATGTCAAGAGGTGCAGGCCGCTCTCGGCCGCACGAGTGTCTCGCCGTTCTTGGCTCAAATTGACAAGTGGCTTTCAGTCATGGCTTGGGGGGGGGGTGTCAAAACTAGGTGCCCTTCTTTTGGGGGCGGAACGTCTTTGGTTGAGGTGGTTCAGGGAGACGTCCAAGAAGGGGCTTTCGACAACCCCCTTCGCTGTGATTCCCTCAGAAACCCCGAGCACAAGCGCAAAAGTTGGCCCCCAATGAGACTAATCTTCGACCAAACTTTGAATCCTTCTCACTTGAGCGGTTTTGGCATTTGTGGCTAAGACGCATCAGGGACCACACTTTCTGAGTGGATTGGCCAAACAGCAACCACGCTTTTCGTTCACTAGGATCCAGGCCCAAAACGTCGGACTAGAGTCCACGGGGACTGAGCCTTTCTGCCACAGATGGAGTCATATGTTTTACTGCATGGCAAAGGTCCATCACTTTTTTCGCCGGGGTACCTCACAAATCCTCTCTTTGAAGTCTCCAGGCCCTTCGATTTCCCCGCGCTTCACAGAATCAGCGCCAACCCATTGACTTTGGGTTCTGCTAACATAGATATAACGGATTGTGCAGGGCCTCACCATGGAGGTTTCGTTTGAGTCTCCTTCTGATCCGAATCAATCATGGGCACGTCCATGACCCCTTTCTTTCGTTTTTTGCTCCTTTTTCTTGAGAGTAGATTGTTTTTGCCATGCTAGGGTCAGAAAGAGACTCAAAAGGGTTGGATCGACTCGCGTGGCGTCTCAGATGGCGTTGAAGATCCTCATGGCATCCGCCACGAAGCCCGCGGTGTTGATCACCAGCACGGGCACAAAGATCAGAAGGGTCCAGGGCCGCGCGCGGAGCAGACCCACCCGGAAGTCCAAGGGGAACCTATCGATGAAAATCAGCTTCCCCCTTTTGGTAGTAAGGTGGGGCAACCCATTCAAGAACCAGGGGTTCAATTTTCTGACTTCAAAATCTGGTAGACCCTATTTGGTTCCCCCCCCGTTCAGGTTCTTGAGGGTAAATTCCAAACCACCAATTAGTGGGAAGATGACGCGGGAGAGGTCGGCAAATTCACACAAGTTTGCTGGTGAAATGGGGGCAGCGCCTCAGGTTTTCCGGGACATTTGCTGGACTGAAGCCATGGCTGAAAATGGAGGGTCGACTGAAGCCATGGAAAGCCCCCAAGTGAAGAAAGACGCAGTTTGGTAAGGGAAGCACGGTAAAAATAGGAAGTGAAGCGGCCGGAAACGGACCTCCCTGTATTTCCTGGACACATGGGACCCTGGAGGGAAAATGAAGGGAACCTCAGTCAGGATTGCTCCCATGTAAAACCCTGACGGAACGCAAACGGACACACATAATTTGCCATGGAAGAACATTGTTCGCACGTGGAGATCGGCAAACAGTGATAAGAGAAGCTCCTCCAGACCCGATCGGCACCCATCAGCATTTACCCCTCCCCTACATAGAGTCTCCTTTGCGACCCGAAACAAAAATAAGGTCATGACCCGGGTAATTACCCCTTGCTTTTGGGCAATGACAGTGCCAGGCCCAAAAACCGGAAGGGTTGCCAATGCCTACTTGAACCGTCCCACGAAGTTGGCACCCGTTTTGGTAGAATTGTCGCTGATTTTGAACATCCTCACGTGATTCACAGTTTTCGAAGGCATAGAGTCGTTCCGCTGGAAGCGCACCCCTTGCCAATCAATCCCACTTCGGTCTTTGAAAGGCGAGCACTCCAAGAGAAGTTTCTTGCGGGCTCTGATGGAATTTCCGGGAATTCAAAACAACTCCGGGTGTGGTACGGGGAACTGCGAGGTCTGCATACCGGATTCTTAGGGTGGGCGACTCTGTTCAAGCTCCTCTATTAGGAAAATGCCCGAAACCTGGACACCTCGGAAAATCGAGGTTTCATGTCGGATCTCTTCTAAAAGCTTTGACACACAGGAGGTCCAAGCTTTGCTAGCCCCGACGATAAGGGGTAAATACACCAAACAATACATGTTGAGATTCTGGTTCATACTTGTTCGATCCTTAAAGTATCAAATAACTTTGGAGGAGACCCCGGAAGCATAGCGACCACAATTGGCAAAGAAAAAACATATTGCTTTTCCGTGGAGGAACTCCGATAGGAACTCCCGGAAGGCATTCCTGCAAATCGCGAAAATCAGAGCGAATAGGCTGCCGAGACGAGTTGGGCGTTGGCCATGCATTTCTTGGACTTTCAACCAACATCAGGCAAGTGTGTTGTACCGATGGTTCTAGATTGGCTCCAGAGTGGTTTGGAGGGTCTCTGGGCTAGGATTCCAGAAGAGTTATTGTTGGGGATGTCACACGGGCTTGAACATTTGGGACATGGCTATTGGATCTGCTTTCAGGCAGTATTGTGCAAAGGGGCCCATGTTCAGCAACACCACTTCATGGACTGCGGAAGGGATTGAAACTTGAACAGTTGCTTGGACAACAAGGCCTCCCAAACGGTGGAGGGGGGGGGAGTTCATTGCATCTGTTTGGCTGTAAATTGTGAGTTTCCTTTCGACACCGTGGTTTCCTTGAAAACCTGTATGACCTCTGCAAGAGTTTCAGTGCTAAGCATCTTATGCGCTCAAAACTGCTCGGTTCAACACCTTCCAATGTCCCGTTTATTGCATAGCCCTCCCCATGATGATTCTGTGACCACAGTAGAGGGGTTCCTCTGGTTGCCAAACCTCGATTCTCACATGAATCATGACGATGAGTCGTTGACCGAAAAATGCGTGTGTGTGTGTGTGTGTGTGTGTGTGTGTGTGTGTGTGTGTGTGTGTGTGTGTGTGTGTGTGTGTGTGTGTGTGTGTGTGTGTGTGTGTGTGTGTGTGTGTGTGTGTGTGTGT
>CAUJNA010002329.1:0-12500 GCA_963377175.1 Effrenium voratum | reverse complement strand
TGTGCTACCCGTATTTAATCCCAGGTTGTACTTTCGTCCGGGGGTCAGAGCTGAGGGCCAAAACAACAAGACCTTCCAAATCCTCTGAAAGTAGGCAGCCACGCTGAATGGGCGGTCGAAATTGCGAATGTCTCTCCAAGAGGACACAGGAAGAACAGTGAGTTCCCAACCCTGGTTTGTGGTTGAAATTGACTGGCAACTTTGACAAACCGATGACTATTCCCGACACCAGGCATTGGGGAAGACACCCTATATGAATCCGTCGAACGTCTCCTTTGCAGCCTCAGCGGGGTATCCAGACTACCCTCAAAACTTGCAAGCTGGTACCTGAATTTTCCCAAAAGAAAACCTACCAGGTGACGCACGCTGGCGGCGCGGGACCCATTCGCGTTGCGATTCCTCACTAAAGCCGCAGCCCTTCTGCTGGGTTCCCTGTGGTTCGCCCCTCGGGATTCCACCCCCAGGGCCGTGTGGTGTCAGCCAAGGGGCACCAGCAAGAACTCCGAACACCAGAACACGAAGAGTGGCATTGCTACCCTCCGCTGGATCTTCTTGTACAACTCCCAGCTCTTGGCGTACTTCACCTATGTCTTCCGCGGACGCGCTGGGTAGGCTTGGAAGAATCAACTACATCATAAGATTGAGACATCATTTAAGTGGGGATTTATATTCACCCTTGAGAGCTTCCCCATTAAAAAATGTTTGGCTCTAGTGAGGGCGGGTGAGGGGGGGGGGGCATATCTTTTGCGGGTGACTGGGTGCTCATTTGGGAGTCTGACACCAAGCCCTTTCAAAACAAAATTCCCCGTTTGGCCTGGAACCGGAACAAGTCGTGCTCGGTGACCCCCATGCCCGCGCCAGTTGCCAGCACGGAGTCCAGGCCCTCCTGGCAAGCTGCTGCGATAGGTAGGAAATGACCGAGCCCGGGTGTTGAGAATGAACCTGGGGATTTGCTTAAAGGAAAAAACAAGGGATGGTTTATGGGGGTCGATCCCTCATTCGCTGCTGAGAGCCAGCAAAGTGCAAAACACGGCGATGGTTGTGTTGGCGTCCCTTTGAACCAACCAAAGAAGGAGCACCTCAAAAACAGACACACCCATGTGCTGAGGTGAAAGGTAGCCTTCGGTTGGTTTGGTTGATGGACACCGAAAGGACCGAAATCCATCTTCCTCCACTCCATGGTAGATTTCGGATGAAAGGGTTTCAACTGTTCAGTTATCGTGGGTTTGCGGCTTAGGACCTCAATGTGACTTTTCGTTCCCTGGAGAATAATAATCATTAGCATATCCACTGATAGATTCCTTTCAAGGCCAGGATTTCTCTAAACAAGCAACAAACACATATTCTTGAGCAAATTCTAAAAAAAGCAACTGAAAGGGGATGCTTGGGTCTGGGAGTTCGTGGTCAAGTGCTGTTTTGTGGCGGAGGTTCGGGCAGAAAGAATCAGTTCCGAGCTTCATGTGTTCAAGGAAGTGATCCTAGGAAACAGTTCAGTTTGCTTCAAAATGCTTTCTTCTGTGGACGCCTTTATCGCCCAAGAATCAGTTGGGGCACTTAAACATCCAAGTGCTTAAGTCCCCGGGAGAAAACATCGATGTTTTCAGTAGTCCTAAATTCGCTTTGAAACTAACAGGGGGAAAACAAATATGTTCCAGTTTAAAAGGGGGGCCCTAGTGCCATTTGATTCGTTGAGCTACCAGGGTGGGGCCAACCCTTGGTGAAAAACATGCTTCAACCTCTTGTGTTAACACTCTCATGCTGGTGTCCCCAACGATACCAGGGTAGGGTGGTTGCAAATGACATCAAACCATGGCGTGGTTAAACAGCCCTTGATTGGACCATCCTCATGACTACTTTGTCACTTGGCCGTGTCTGTTTTTCTTCAAGGAAACCGAAGCCCGTGTTGGGGGTTCCGAACCCACTTAGCGACAAACCCACAGGAAGTTGCCAAAGAAACAGTGGGACTTTGCCTGAAACCCCTAGGGTCATGGACAGCAATTTCCCGCCATACTCATTCCATCCATGCCAGCCCCCTCCCCCAGAGTAACCATCCTAAAAGAGGACCTGGAAATACAAGGGTAACCTTTCGGGACCTTGGCCACGGACAAAATCAGGGAAACCAACAGGTTAAAAGGTCGATTCGCTCCAACCATGCCCCCCCCTTCCAATCCGAACACACCATCCTAAAAACATGCCCCCGTGCCATCCTAAACTAAAAGCATCTCACCCTAAAATGCAAACAGTCCATCCTAAATTATTTAAACAGCGCGTCCTAAAGTTCCAAAAACACCATTCTAGAATTGTAAAACAAAAAACAAAATCCTAAAGGCTAACCCAACAGCATCATAAAAGTCTACTAACACAGATCTTAACATTCAACAACAAAACTGTCTCAAAGTTCTAAAAACACCATCTTGAAACTTAAAACAACAACATCGTTAAGTTTCAAAGTGGCTTGTGTTGTTTCTGAAAGAACAACAATACACATCCTTAAATTCTAAATAATGACATACAATTAAACAACAACATACCATGATTCTAAGCACATCATCCCGCAATTCAAAACAACACGTAACACTATGATAGAACGCTTGAAGCAACAGCCAATAATTCTGAAACCACCCTGCTGAAACCGGACGCTCTGACGCCTTGTGGATCTCCCCGTTCAGCTCGTTGAAGGCCGTGAGCAGCGCCATGTAGCACAGCTCCTAAACTCGCTCGACGGGTCGACGGATGGGTTGGCGGCAAAAGATCCGAGGAAAACGACGTGGGAGCTGACCCTTTTGTGGGAAAGTGGTGAAAAACAATACCCTCCAGTCCACTAATCCGAAGTTTAACTTTTAGTGGGTTGAATGGAAACTCTCACACGCCAAAAAACCTGAAAGCCTAAGGGCATGGCTGGGAACCGCCAAGTGATATCGAATCCACCAAAAGATCTCTTTCTGAGAAAACATGATTTCCAGGATGCCCGAGTAGGTTGCATGTTGGTGAACCGAAGAGTAGTTTGGAAGCCGTTCTTGCGGGAAAGAGGTACAGTAAAGAAAGAGTTGGGGGTTCGCAGTTTTGTTCGGGAAACTGTTGTTCGCCCCTCGTAACGAAGGGATTTGAAGAGCGAAAAGCTTGAAACCCTGCAAAAAGGGGGGGGGGGTTAAACAATACAACGAACCACATGTTCTGCTGGAAAGCTCGATTCGCCCAGAGATGGAGATCATGCCGTTACACCCCTTTTGTTGGCATATCAGCTGGGGCAAAACTCCCATGAGGGCCAGGTTCGGCCAAGTCCCAATTATACTGGTTGATTCAA
The DNA here is from genome assembly GCA_963377175.1 of Effrenium voratum. Classification (NCBI taxonomy): domain Eukaryota; class Dinophyceae; order Suessiales; family Symbiodiniaceae; genus Effrenium; species Effrenium voratum. The sequence continues at coordinate 9,196 of CAUJNA010002329.1, read as the reverse complement.
ATAACTCGCACAGACAAGGCAGCCAAGAAAACTACTTAGGTCATCAAAGGTCATGGTGTAGACTGAATCAACCCTTTTTATTCAGGGCATTCTTTTGAGGTGAGCCAGAGCCCTGTTCCAGTGGCTGGTTTTTTGGTTGCACGGATCGTGCATGAGGTTTGGATTCCGATCATCAACTTTACCACAATAATATATATATATATATATACACATACATATATATATATACACATATACATATACATATATATATATGCATTCATTTCGCAAACGGGCCTGCAGGATGAACATGATCATCAGCGCTGAGAAGAAGCTCCCAAAAAAGACCGGCAAGATCAGGATCCACGTGAGGCCGTGCGCGATGCCTCCAGAGCGAAGACTTCTTTCAGCTTCAGCTCATGGGATTTCCAAAATCGCTCCCCCCGTGGCAGGGGCACTACTCAGAGGTTATATATTTGCAGTCTCAACCCCTCAAAAACAATACCCTAAACAAACAAGCTGCCAAGTCAAAGTGTTCACCATAGCCCCGCCTCTTTCAAACCAGGCGCCCATGTTAAAAACACAAAAAAAATGAATAGAAACGCAGAGGCCACCATGTCGGAATACTAGCTTTGCCCTGCGGCCATAATCAGACGCTGTCAGTGGCTGGCTTTGATGTGGTGCCTGCGGTAGGACAATTCCTCGGAAATTAGCCGGCCTCCCAGAACAAAAGCAAACGGGATTTGAAAGCCGGGATGCAACCACCAGAACCGAAATCCAGGCCATGAAACATCGATCTTCCCCAACGCAAGATCGATAAGACCTCAAGATCAACATCCCCGTGAGCATCGTCCGTTGCAACTGTGCCTCTTCTCGACTTAGACCCAAAGGCAACAAGTGAAGCAGGTCAGCTCAGTCTGGCGATGTCTAAGCATGAGCCCATCAGGAGCACGAGGGGAAGCACTCTGACTCTAGTGCCAAGAAACGGAAACTCGGCTAAAAGTTGCTCAAAAGGTGATGTTTTCAGCAGGCTGAAAAGGTACATATAGTCCAATCGCAGGGGGTTGCGTGGTTTGGTTATTGTTTTGAGGTTCGGAGCAATCCGATCTTCAGCGGGTTCCTTACTCGCCTGTCTCGGTTACGTAAGTGAATCCACCGCAGCGTTGACAGTTGCGGTCTGGGGGTTGCTGTTGAATAAGTGGCTGCATGTCAAGACTAGGGCCGGTGTGGGGAGGCAAAAAGACATGACACGCAAAGTGGCATTCCCATCTTGGATGTTCAACCAACTTACTAAGTAGGACATAACCATGGTTATAAGAGACTAACCCTAGTTTCCCAACTGGTAACCATGGTGATAACCTACTTACTTATTTGGCTGAACATCCACGATTCCCATGACACTCCCTTGGAGTCACCAAACATGGGGTCATTACTCAAAAGAATCGGCTCATGACCTAGCTAGGACCTGACCTGAGTTCTCAAGCAGTCAAGGTGATGCACACTCACACACACAGACACTGAGAGCATTGGCTGAGGCGCCGTAGACGATCAAGCCATTGCCGCTTTCCAGGTAGTAGGGATGGAAAAAGCCCGGGAGATAGCCTTGGCGGAGGAAAAGCCTTCCCAGCAAATGGCATGTGCGAAATTCCTGGTCGGCCTTGAACTGCTGGGGCTCCGAATGCCTTTTTGGGAAAGAACTTTGGGTGCCAGTCTACCTGATCAGACAAAAAGTGTTCGGGAAATTCGGTCTTTGGACGTTGCTGTTTGAACGGATTGGTGAAGCACTCGCCATGTGCCGGATCCATGCTCCAAATCACACCGCTTAGCTAGCAAACCCTGGCCCCAACGATTCTGACTTGAAGGAATCAGCTTTTCGCTGATTCCAAAGTGACAGTCCAAAATATCGGGGTCTGGATCTTCCCCAGCGTTAGGAAGCTTCATGGGCCCATGAGGGGTTCCCCACTCTGAAACAAAAAGCAAAAGGAGCATGGATTTCCTATGGTAATTTGTATCGGCATTGGGATTACCTTTTTCCGAGTTGCATATCCAGCTTCATTTCCCCTCGCGATTGTTTCTCCTCCATGGTCAGGGGACCAGCGGCCGGGAAAGTTCGGTCAGCGACCGCTGAGCTTTCTACTTCACCTTCAGAGCCATGGCCAGGGGCCGCAGCCAAGTGACGCTTGGCGACGAGTGAAGGGCCGAAGACGGCACGGCATGAAGGAAACCGCCCCAAACATGGGTACGTGTCTACCTTTTTGGGACCCCCCCAGCCCACCCCCCCGGGCCCCCCCCAAGAAAAAATGGGAGAGGGGGCAGAGGGGGGGACGGGTCCCTGATTGGGACCCGATCGAATCGCCAGGGCGCCTGCCCAGCCCCAGAGGGACAGAGTCGCGGTGAGCAGTGCCACCAGCGCCGTCAAGATCTTGGTCTTGAAGCGGAGCTTTTGGCCCTCGCCGAACGCCACACGGATCCGAACAGGCGATCCTTTGGGCGAGAGGAGCACCAAGGCATCTACACAAACAACTACCTTTGAATCCCCAAGAAAGCCAGTGCTGAAAAGAATCTGCTTGTCAACCCTGGTGCTACGACGCATGTTGGAATGTTGAACAAAATTGGTTGCTTTGGGTTTCCCTTCCAAAGCATCCGCGGGTTTCAAAGGGGTCCATCCAAAACACAAACCTACGATTTGGCTGGTATTCCGATTGCGACACCAATTCGCCAAACAAGTTTTGAGTCATACACAGGTCTTACACGCCAAATACCATGGTCATGTGATGCAAGCCGGAAACAACTTTTTGTGGAAGAACACTATTTTGACACATATCCAAATGCTAAGGTAGCTATCGGTCTCTCCTGAGTGCTTTGGGTATTCTCCCAATGAGTTGTAGTGCAAATCTCGAACAGGTTGGTTTGCCCTTCCCAAACACGCCTGGGAAAAAGGACACCCCTTCTTGGTTTGATTTTGATTGGAAACCCACCTGAAAAAGATGTCACATAGATTGGCTTGGTCCACCCACAAGAAGCCTAACGTAAAAGAACGCAACACAAATACCTGCACAGAAGGTCCTTTTGAAGTTGTGTCTGTTTTGCTTATGCTTATTTGCCTAGATTTTCTTTGAATGATATGTCCCCTTTGAGTAGCTTTTTACGAGGACAATGGTCTTCCAGAGCCCCTTCATCAGGTTCCAACGGATCGGGCTTCCTCGCTGGCGCAGTCGATGTGGTTATCCAGCAGGTCAGCAATGAGGTCAGACCGCAACAGAACAAGCATCACCTCGCAGATGCGCATGAGCACCAGACCATCGCATCTCGTCCCAAAAGGACGTGGGAGGATTGGACATTGTGCAGGCCCACTGCTTTTGGCGGGGAAACTGGGTTGTACCCCGCCTGGTCCTCCACCAGACTACTAAACAATTGTCAGTGCCTCACATGTGCGCTTATGGATTGCAGAGGGGTGGGCAAAAGCAACCCCAAAAAATTGTTGGGTCCAATTGGGTTGTCCTGGTGGCTTCCTTTTGGCCCGGCACCAGGCAAAGCGTCAACTGCAAGTTGTATCTTTTAAGACGCACGGGAACAGCGCGAAACTTGGCCGCGCACATGCAGGAGCAGAAAGATCATGGGATGCGCTGCCACGATCTGCACGATGGTCTCGTAGTCATAGAAGCCAGGGCCTGGCGGCTTTCAACTCCAGGCTTTAGAGCTGCTGGGTTCCGGAAAACCAACAGGACACCAACCGTGTGAAAGGCCAACGCTGGCAAAAACGTACGGCCCTCCAAAAACAATGGAACCAGTGCCAAGCAGAAAATTCAGCTTCCCTACACTTGGTGGTTTGGATTGGTGGTTTGGTTTTAGGTGTGATTTCCCATCTAACCTCTACAAGAACCAGAATCCAAAAAACAAAACAGGCACATGAAAACCTCCAGTTGCTTCGCGATCCGTCCAACCCAATTTCAGAGAGTTGAAGAGGGTGGCTTTGTTAGGCTCTCAAAACAATGGCCTAAAAAAAGGTTGACAACACATCTACACAGTGATCTACAAAGCATGGCCAAAAGTGGCCTACAAAAGTCAAGATTGATAATCATGGTCTAAACACAATGACCACTTGAACAACTTAGGCAGTTTTCAAAACAACACAACAAAACGCTTGGGAGGAGACCCCCGGCTCCCTATACATGGCTTCCTTTTCTTAACCGAAAGCGCGGTGCATGCTTCCGACTCGTCACAGCTCGCAGGCAGAACCACCGGTTTATCGTGAAGAGAGGGCCTTACTTGGATGTTCAACGTGAGGTAAGTAGGTTATAACCATGGTTGTAGCTTCGGTAGCTGGGGTCAGTCCCCTTACCATGGGTCAGTCCCCTTACCATGGTCATAACCTACTTCCCAAGTTGGTTGAGCATCCAAGTAGAAGGGCTGCCACGTTCCGGAACGAACATTCAGGGTCATTTCCATCGAAAAGGGTGGTGAGCCCGTTGGTTTGGACGTGTTCCAGGGTGGGACATCCCACTGGCGCACAAGAACCAGGGCTTCAAATCCAACTCCAAACGAATCGAGACCAGCAATTGAGGGTTAACTGAGTGATAGGCCTGAATCATTGGAGCGGGGCAGGTGGGGTACTTCAAAACCACCCGGCTGCGCGTGTTTTGTAGGGGACTCCCCAAATTGGTAGTTGTCCTTTTGGTTCCCTTTAAATCACCCTGAAACAAGGTATATACCCTCGAAGAAAGACACGCCCATTTAGTCATGGTTGTAGGGGTAAGGTACTAGCATGTGTTCACCTTACACTACACCAGCAAACATCTTCCTGATTCTGCTTCATGCATGCGTCAACCGTCAAAATGCAAAATAATGAGGAGGAGAACCCAGGCGCTGCCATTGCAGCTTCCCATATGAATCAAGCACCATGTCGAAATACGGAAGTGTCTCTTTCTTGTCAAGTTTAGGGGAACCGCCGGTTGGTTTGAGAGGGAAACCAAGAGGAAGCCAACCGTCGTGGGTCCCCTCATTTTGAGACAAACCTTGAATTTTTCGAACCTGTGCGAATGGGTTGGCTGAGTCCAACCACTTCTAAAACAACCCCCCGGAACCTTCGGGGGTGAAGATGCGGCTGCAGCACATCATGCCGCAGGTGAGGAGAATGATCCGCACCGCCACCGCCCAGCAGCGCGTGCGCGGTCCAGCCTCTGGCAAACAAATGGAAAAGAGGCACAACCGGACCTGGAGTCCCTTGAAACATGAGTCATTGCCCAAAAGAAAGGGGACATGACCCCATTTTTGAAGCATGGAGACTCCAGGTAAAGGCAAATCGGTCAAACACCAGCCATTGTATTGAGAAAACGGAAATCTGGCCTGGTCTAAAACTAGCCAATTGTTTCTTGCTTGTTCCGGTGCCGGCAGTTTTCGTAAGAGGACTTGTTGGTCTTCTGTTTTTGGGTTGGTTTTTTGGGGGGGGCTCTCCCGTGGATAGTTTGGTATAAGAAGGATTTCAGAAAATGGGAAAGTCACCCCAGGAAATCTCTGAAGCTAAGGAAGTGTTTCAGTCCCTATGGCAGGAACCTCCAACGATCTATTGAAGGAATCATTTGAAGTGTCGCAGTTTCAGGATTTCTGACACGTCCAGGGCGAAGCTGCAAAAACTCCACACTCGTCATTTACCGTAACTTGAAATCATGTGATTTTTAATAAAAAGGTCCAATGTCCAAAAGCTCGGCACTCTAAAAGGTCGATGTGTGCATTGCAACATACTGGTGTTTTGCTTTTTGTTTTTCTCTTTTGAACAAAGCGAGGAGAGACAGTCTCTAGGACCAAACAGTTTGAGCAGCACAGGCGAGAAACCGCGTCCAACTCGTCCTTGGACGTTCAACCCGATTAGCAAGTAGATCAGGGCACCAGCTCCAGTTGCCCCAGCCCAGTGGATCTTAGGCGTTGCACCATTCTAATTACCCTTCAAACATGTTTCTTGCCTTTAAAGGGTTCCCGTTGGATACCTACAAAGCAATGGAAACGGAATCACTGGGCTACCTGCTGGCTGGTGATTGGACACCTCTGTGGGATCCGTTTGCAATCCGTTGCTGCGTAAGTTGTCGTCCATGTCCTGCTGTGCGATCCGTCCCTTCAGTCCCTTCAAACCAGACAGTTACTGGCTCTGTATCTTTTGGAGGGTATCCTTTTCGGGGCTCAGGAAGCCGAAGCGCATTTTGGGGCTTCAAAATCCTATTTTAAGACATGACATGGCTTGAACCTCCACGGTTAGACTCTACCTTTGGAGTTCGAGTTCAAAGTTCAAGTTCGACAGAAGAGCTGGCTTCGACCTTCATATTGTTACAACATGTCAATTTAGTGCACTGTCTACATCAGGACATACAAATATCTCGTAATATGTTATTACATGCTAATGTCACGTCCTCTCGTCTGTACAAAGACGAGGCGCTCCCGGCAGCGCCACCCCGCACATCGCGGTGAAGATCACGAAGGAGCGGTCAAAGACCTCTGCACCCTCAGCATCCTCCCCACTGCTCTTGCCATACCTCAGCCGCCGTCGTGCCATAGGAACCCCCATCAATCCCAGAAGAGGTGTCTAAAGTTTATGTGTTTTTGTTGAGTGATACGAGTTCATATAATTTCATCTGAGTTTATATGAGTTCATATTGAGCGCTTCTGTATATATATATATACGTATGTATATATATATATATATATAATATATATGAGTCTGTATGATATTCCATAAGTTCATGTATTCATCAACTCGTACAGGGAATTTGTCCCCAAGTCCAACGGTCGGACTTCAACCAGCCCCGATTGTCGGTTCCCAAGTTTTGGACATAGTCCCTAAAACTCTACCAGTGGTAACAGCTGAGAAGGTGATTCGCGTTCGCAACGTCAAGTCGTGAGTCGAGCGGAACCACAGGCCAGAGAACCCCATGTGGAAATTATGTGGAACGCCCATGCAAAACCTCATGAGTTTTCAGGTTGCTACCGGACGATTTTCAAAGGGAAAATGGGGTTGGTTCTTGAAGTTAAACACCAGGATGCAGAATGTGCTTGCCTGGGTCCATAACGGCATTCTGCATATTGGCCTCTAAATGGTGGCAAGAACCCAACCGTAAGTCTGATACATATCTTACTGGTGGGGAGTTCCTTGGCATTGATCGCAAACGGGACAGTTCAAAACAAAGGCAAAACCATGGCTTCCCCAAACTCGCATTTGGGAACTGGGAGCTTTCCCCGGCCTCCAGTCGCAGGTCCCCCCTGGATTCTCATTCCTTCCCAGCGGCCATGTTGATTTTTTCTAGTGGCCTGAATGGCAGAAACAGAAGTCACAGCTCCCGGAACCAGGGATTCCCATTCCGGCCAAACGTTTGAACTCAGCCTGATCCGAGTAGAACAAGAGTTGGACATTGGTCGATTCCATGTTCGACGGCTTCCAGCCACCATGCAGACTAAGCTCCACAGAACACCATCCTTGGTAGGGATTGAAGCTCCTAAGGCACCCAAACACCTCTTCGTCAAGGGCATGTCCCAGCAATGGTGTTAGATATACTACAACATAAGCTTGTAAGGCGATATATACCCCTTATACAACTGGTTCCGCTTTCCTACCTCCAAATTCCATGTCCCTAACGCCGGTCTTTCATCTGGCAGAATTCATATTGTGTTTGGGTTCAGTGTATCGTTTATCTTTATGGTATTAACTATCAATCGAAAATAGCCTTATCCTTCTTCACCTGTTCCATTCATCCGCAGTTTGTCGAGGAATGATCAATGTTTATTATTCTGGTCATCTCGGTGCCCTTGGTTTTAAGTCCCTGCCAACCGGAGCACGCAACACAGGGTGAAATTATGTGAAAACATGTTTGCGGCATCAGTCACAGAATCAAACAGATCATCGGGAGGTTCATGCATCAATGTCACCATACTTGCGCCATCCAAAAACGCAAAGACCCCTGGTTATCATGGTTTGTAGGTGCATTGCGACTTAAACATGAAACCAGCTGGAACGACACAATGGGACCCCCGGACTTATACAGCCCTGATTCGTAGGCGGTGTCCCCTGTTAGTAGGAATGCTTCACTTTTGGAGGCAACACCCCTCCACCACACCGAATTGGAATAATGAGACAGGCAAGTGAGTATTTTGGAAAGACAAACATGAAAGTGGAAAGGGAGAGAGAGAGAGAGACAGAGAGAGAGAGAGAGAGCGAGAGAGAGAGAGAGAGCAAAAAAAGAGAGAGAGAGGAGAAAGAAAGAAAGAAAGAAAGAAAGAAAGAAAGAAAGAAAGAAAGAAAGAAAGAAAGAAAGAAAGAAAGAAAGAGAGAAGAGAAGGAGAGAAGGAGAGAAGGAGAGAAGGAGAGAAGGAGAGAAGGAGAGAAGGAGAGAAGGAGAGAAGGAGAGAAGGAGAGAAGGAGAGAAGGAGAGAAGGAGAGAAGGAGAGAAGGAGAGAAGGAGAGAAGGAGAGAAGGAGAGAAGGAGAGAAGGAGAGAAGGAGAGAAGGAGAGAAGGAGAGAAGGAGAGAAGGAGAGAAGGAGAGAAGGAGAGAAGGAGAGAAGGAGAGAAGGAGAGAAGGAGAGAGAGGAGAGAGAGAGAGGAGAGAGAGAGGAGAGGAGAGAAAGAGAGAAAGAGAGAAGGAGAGAAGGAGAGAAGGAGAGAAGGAGAGAAGGAGAGAAGGAGAGAAGGAGAGAAGGAGAGAAGGAGAGAAGGAGAGAAGGAGAGAAGGAGAGAAGGAGAGAAGGAGAGAAGGAGAGAAGGAGAGAAGGAGAGAAGGAGAGAAGGAGAAAGAGAGAGGAGAGAAGGAGAGAAGGAGAGAAGGAGAGAAGGAGAGAAGGAGAGAGAAGGAGAGAAGGAGAGAAGGAGAGAAGGAGAGAAGGAGAGAAGGAGAGAAGGAGAGAAGGAGAGAAGGAGAGAAGGAGAGAAGGAGAGAAGGAGAGAAGGAGAGGGAGAGAAGGAGAGAAGGAGAGAAGGAGAGAAGGAGAGAAGGAGAGAAGGAGAGAAGGAGAGAAGGAGAGAAGGAGAGAAGGAGAGAAGGAGAGACGGAGAGAGAGAGAGAAGGAGAGAGAGAGAGAGAGAGAGAGAGAAGGAGAGAAGGAGAGAAGGAGAGAAGGAGAGAAGGAGAGAAGGAGAGAAGGAGAGAAGGAGAGAAGAGAGAAGAAGGAGAGAGAGAGAGAGAGAGAGAAGGAGAGAGAGAGAGAAGGAGAGAGAGAGAGAAGGAGAGAGAGAGAGAA
>CAUJNA010002328.1:0-32500 GCA_963377175.1 Effrenium voratum | reverse complement strand
GTCATCACTGCAGAAGCGCACACCCGCCCCGTCCATAAAGTCAAGCACGGTCACCTCGTGCAGGTTCCTGCTGGCAACCTGCTTTGCAAAAAGTGCCCCAATGTGGAACTCTACGGGCCCCCGTAGGTGCGGGTGCATCACATTTGCCGGCTGTAGCCTGGATAACACAAAATGCCCAAGCGCTTGGAACGCCAGCTGCAAGCCGTCGCCTTCGCTGGGCGAAATCCCAAGCGAAGCGAGCGCATCATCGCCGGCCGAAACGCCAAGCGACAGCGTGTGCACATTACTGCGAAGGCCGCAAGCATGTAGTCCGTGCCATAGAAACTCTTCTGCGTGCTGGCCGACGAGCTGGCGCATAGTCAGGCTCGGAGGCAAGGCAGCGGCGACGCGCACATGCGCGTGCGCCTCTTGCACCAGATTCTGCGGCGTGACGTCCACATAGCTGCCGTCGTTGCCGCCCCACGATCCCTCTGCCGCCCTGGCCGTGGGTCTGAGAGGCGCCAGCACGCGAGGGCACGCGAGCACTTCCTCGGCCGAGAGCAAGGTGTCGTGGTGCACCAAGAAGTGCAAGTCCGGCACAGGAGCTGGCTCGGATACCTCCGACATCTGCGCGCGCTTTGACGCGGCTCGGAGCGCCGCACCGAAGCTTGGGAAGTCTTCGCCCCCAGGGTCCGGCGCCGGCCACAAAAGATACTCGTCCACGAAGTACGCCCACAGGTCGCACTCTTGCAAGCAAGTCTGCATGGCCGCCCACCAGCTCCGTGCGCCCTGTGTCCGCGGCAGAAACACGCAGTAGGCCGACCCCTGCCACGCTTCCGCGGCCACGTTTCGCAGCGCGCAGCAGAAGTATAAGTAGCGCTGCGCCTGCATCATGACGTCCACCTCCAGCTCTCGGCAATGCGCGCCGAGGCGGCTCAGCAACTGCGCCGGCACGTACGCGCCGCCTGCGCTCCGCAGGATCGCCATCATGTGTAGGAAGATGGCGAACTGGCACCGACCGAGCCAAGACGTCTGCTGACCCACCAGACTGCTCGGGAGACCGCAGACATCCAGCATGTGGCTCTCGTGGGCATTGAGCTCGTCTCGCAGAGCGGCGTCGGCCGTAACCTCGCCTCGAGCGCGCCTGCCGCCTGGCCCCATGTGTCTGCAGCTGAAGAGTCCAGTAAGTACATGGCGGGCTTGTGCGATCCGCGCGCCGGAGCAAACATAGCGGATGCCGCCTGCTCGTCCTCGGACATGTCTACGTGGGCGCACGCCGCGACAGCCAGAAAGTCAGCGCGGCGACGGATGGCCACCGCCCGCCGCCTGCTCTCCACTTCTATGACTTCCGGCCTGGGATGGAAGCGCTCGGACCTTGCCGCCCGCTCCGGCGCGTCAGTGGACGAGGCCGGCCGAAGCGCCAAGCCACCGCCCTCCACTCTCCCGGCCATCGTCTGGGACGCACTGCGGTCGAGAAGGCCTTGCTGCAACATTGTCGCACGCACGCAGAGACACCAGCTGGCGTCCACCGGGACGTCGCGAGGGCTGCACAAGCTGCATTTCTCCGGAAGCGACTCGCAAATGCACTGGAAGCATGGCTGCCAGCTAGCCAGCAAGGAGTTCTCCGCGTTGCTCGCGGTCTGAAACACCATCACTGCGTGCCGCTCTGCTCCGAGAGCGTGCAGCAGCTGTTGTTTGTCCGGCGTCAGCATCCTTTCGAAAAGCCACTGCAGCTGCCCGCCCCGGTTCGAAACAACACGGCGCGGGTCGCCTACATCCGCAAGGACGACATCAAGGTTACCCCGGTGGCGCAGGTGCGCCACTAGCCGTTCCTTGGCGCGGTTTACTACATTATTAGGCTGACGAAAGCGGTGCTTCGCGGCCGGCTTGCCTTCCGTGTGGGATGCTGCTGTCTCTTCGATAATGCGGCGCCCCGCCGTCCAGTCCAGCGAGATCTCGACGCGTCGCCGCGTGCTTTTGAAGACCAGCAGCAGCAGCACACGGCGAGCAGCATGCTGCGATGCTTGCCGGCCCGGCACACAAACCAAATCTCCAAGGTCCTCGCTGTCCGGACATTCATCCACACGAGGACAGCCATGCAAAGAGCTGCGACCACCATGCCGAAGCTCTGGGCACTTTCTTGCAAATGCTTCCGCGCAAGACACCGTCCGTCCAGCACATGATAGTACACGCCATGCACCGAAATATCCCGCAACAGCTCGTCGACAAAAAAACATAAAAACCTACTGTCCAGCCCTGCGCGCTCCAAGTACTGGAGCAGCTCGCCCTCTGTGTTGCTGGCAGCTCGGTCTAATTTCGGCGAACACAAGTCCGTGAGGCCGCCGACACGAAGCTGCACCCGGGCGGGTAGCTGATCCTCGTCCGGAAGAAGGGTACCTAGGAAGCCAAAAAGCGAAGTCCCTGCCATGGCACGGAGCGGCCGGCCGAAACGCCAAGCCTGCTCCTCGCGTGTAGTGGCTGTGTCAGTCGCTGTGGCGCAAACTTGCTGCGCCGTGGAAAGCAGTTCCTTGCTGACAAGATGTTGCGCTACGTGTGTGCGTGTGCGATGCGTGGGTGCATGTGTGTGTGTGTGTGTGTGATGTGTGTGTGTAGCCACATGCTCAAGTCACCACAGTAACTGTATTTGAGCCATCGAAGCGCCGCTTACGCGTCAGCCGAAACCCTGTAAACAGTCATATGGCGTTGCCACCATTTTTTCCCGAAGGAGGGGAATCCATCAATCTCCCTTTTTTACAGCCACCAATTAGTTCACCCCTAAGAAGTCTCCCCCCCTCCAATCTCCCTCCCGTGCTACAGAAGCGAGTCCCCAAAACTTGACAAAACAGACAGACAACACATGAAAAGGTCCGTGGCCCGAACAGTTTTCAAAACCGAATGGGTCCCTGGCCGGGTACCACTGGAGAACTGTCTTTGTTATTCCCTGGACCCGAAAGAACTACCCATACAAATGGCCGAGGAAGAAGGGACTATGTATAGTGGCAATCTTGTGTGTTCGAAGCTCTGCAAAGCGGCGTTTTCCGGGTCGCGCTGCCTGTTGGCGCGAAGTGGCGCGGCCGGCCGAAGCGCCAAGCCCGCCCTGTCTCTTGCTCGATCCGCGGCCGCCCGAAACGGCAAGCCGACGGCAAGACTCTACTGGCCGCGCCCCTTCTGGCGCCTCTGCGTCTCAAGGTCTTGGAAGGCGGGCTCAAACTGAAGTGGCGCGGCCGGCCGAAGCGCCAAGCCCGCCCTGTCTCTTGCTCGATCCGCGGCCGCCCGAAACGGCAAGCCGACGGCAAGACTCTACTGGCCGCGCCCCTTCTGGCGCCTCTGCATCTCAAGGTCTTGGAAGGCGGGCTCAAACTCTTTGACTTTATCTACTAGCTGTAGGTAGCGTTTTCGCAAAGCTTGGTCCACGTGATCCTTCTCAACTCGCCATTTCGAGTTTTCCGCGAGCCTCGCAAGTATGTCTTCGGCCTTGCATGGCTCAACGTGCTTTCTCAGAGCAAACCATAAGTGTGCGCTTTCGCGCATGTCACGGAGAGACTCGGCGGCTCTGGCGGTAGGTGGCCTGAGCCGTGTTTTCGAGCGCGCCACCGACTCCGAGCTGTCAGCCAGCTCATGCCGAGTCAAAGCTGCGCTGTCCAAGCGCGGCGCGCCCTCACCCTTGCCAACCATAGCTAACGCCGGCCGAAACGCCAAGCGCCGCGAACAGATAGTGTCCGTGCGTTGCTGAGTGGATTTTGCTGTGTGTTGCGTTGTCATATTGCGTGCGTCTCTGTAGCTGTGGTTGCAAGTGTGTGTGTGTGAGAGAAAACTTGCCCAAGCCCTAGGTAGTGACTTTGAGCCAGGAAGGAAGTAAGTTGCCATCATGGCAGGGGTCTTGGTCGGGTCTTCGTAGGGTCAGCTTCTCCCAAAACACGTCCCAAACAAGCAAAACACGTCCCTTCCCTCTCACACACACATAAAAGTGGACCCAAGCAACACGCACGCCTCGTGCTACATCCTCAACAAACCACAAGACACAGAAGCCCCAAACTACGTCCGCATGTATCCCCAAGCCACAGCCCTCGTCCGCTCCGCTCCTTTTCCAGGTCAATTTATACCCTATATTATCTATAGATCTACCTATCTATCAATCTCTCTATCTACCTCTTTATCTCCTATCTATCTATCTCTCTATTTATTTATCTCTCTATCTCTTTATCTATCTAGCTAGTTATTTGTCTATCTATCTACAAATCTATCTATCTCTGTCTCTCTATCTCTTTCTATTTATTTCTCTAGCTATCTCTATATCTGTTTATTGATCTATCTATCTACCCATCTTGCTCTGCGCTTAAAAGTTGCGATGTTCAATCCCCGAAAGTTGACTTCGCGTACTACTTTCGTACTTAAAAGTTGCGATTTTCGAGCCCCAGCTGCGAAAGTGGACTTCACGTACTACTTTCGTAGTTAAAAGTTGCGATTTTCGAGCCCCAGCTACGAAAGTGGACTTCGCGTACTACTTTCGTACTAAAAAGTCGCGATTTTCGAGCCCCAGCTGCGAAAGTGGACTTCGCGTACTACTTTCGTACTTAAAAGTTGCGATTTTCGAGCCCCAGCTGCGAAAGTGGACTTCGCGTACTACTTTCGTACTTAAAAGTGCGATTTTCGAGCCCCAGCTGCGAAAGTTGACTTGCGTACTACTTTCGTACTTAAAAGTTGCGATTTTCGAGCCCCGGCTGCGAAAGTTGACCTTGCAAAAATGCTGCGCCTGCCACCAAATCTGTGCTTGACCTTGCGAAAGTGCTGCGCCTGCCACAAAATCTGTACTTGACCTTGCGAAAGTGCTGCGCGTGCCACGAATTTTGCACTTGACCTTGCGAAAGTGCTGCACCTGCCACGAATTCTGTACTTGACCTTGCGAAAGTGATGCGCCTGCCACGAATTTTGTACTTGACCTTGCGAAAGTGCTGCGCCTGCCACGAATTTGGCACTTGACCTTGCGAAAGTGCTGCGCCTGATCGATACTTGACCTTGCGAAAGTGCTGCGCCTGCGCGCTGTATTTCCGAGACCACTTGACGCTTGCGAAGCCCAATTCACGCACACGCCAACGTTTTCTGCATCTTGCCTCCCCCAGCTCGCCCTTGCGAAAGTGCTGCGCCTGCCACGAAATCTATACTTGACCTTGCGAAAGTGCTGCGCCTGCCACGAAATCTATACTTGACCTTGCGAAAGTGCTGCGCCTGCCACGCAATTCAAACCTTGCGAAACCTTCGCGCGGCCGTGCCAATGGGCCCGTCTCCGCACCCGTTCCGAGACCGTTCCGAGACCGCCTCCGTACAGGCGTCGCAGCCGAGGTGGTTTGCGCATTGTCCGGAAGCCCAATTCACGCACAGCGCCAACGTTTTCTGCATCTTGCCATCCCCCAGCTCGCAGAGAGTGCTTGCGAAAGTGCTGCGCCTGCCACGAAATCGATACTTGACCTTGCGAAAGTGCTGCGCCTGCCACGAAATCTATACTTGACCTTGCGAAAGTGCTGCGCCTGCCACGCAATTCAAACCTTGCGAAACCTTCGCGCGGCCGTGCCAATGGGCCCGTCTCTCCGAACCCGTTCCGAGACCGTTCCGAGACCGTTCCGAGACCGCCTCCGTACAGGCGTCGCAGCCGAGGTGGTTTGCGCACAGTCCGGAAGCCCAATTCACGCACAGCGCCAACGTTTTCTGCATCTTGCCATCCCCCAGCTCGCAGAGAGTGGACGCAGCACCTTGCGAAAGTGCTGCGCCTGCCACGAAATCGATACTTGACCTTGCGAAAGTGCTGCGCCTGCCACGAAATCTATACTTGACCTTGCGAAAGTGCTGCGCCTGCCACGCAATTCAAACCTTGCGAAACCTTCGCGCGGCCGTGCCAATGGGCCCGTCTCCGAACCCGTTCCGAACCCGTTCCGAACCCGTTCCGAGACCGTTCCGAGACCGTTCCGAGACCGCCTCCGTACAGGCGTCGCAGCCGAGGTGGTTTGCGCACAGTCCGGAAGCCCAATTCACGCACAGCGCCAACGTTTTCTGCATCTTGCCATCCCCCAGCTCGCAGAGAGTGCTTGCGAAAGTGCTGCGCCTGCCACGCAATTCAAACCTTGCGAAACCTTCGCGCGGCCGTGCCAATGGGCCCGTCTCCGAACCCGTTCCGAACCCGTTCCGAACCGTTCCGAGACCGTTCCGAGACCGCCTCCGTACAGGCGTCGCAGCCGAGGTGGTTTGCGCACAGTCCGGAAGCCCAATTCACGCACAGCGCCAACGTTTTCTGCATCTTGCCATCCCCCAGCTCGCAGAGAGTGGACGCAGCACCTTGCGAAAGTGCTGCGCCTGCCACGAAATCGATACTTGACCTTGCGAAAGTGCTGCGCCTGCCACGAAATCTATACTTGACCTTGCGAAAGTGCTGCGCCTGCCACGCAATTCAAACCTTGCGAAACCTTCGCGCGGCCGTGCCAATGGGCCCGTCTCCGAGACCGTTCCGAGACCGTTCCGAGACCGTTCCGGGACCGTTCCGAGACCGCCTCCGTACAGGCGTCGCAGCCGAGGTGGTTTGCGCACTGTCCGGAAGCCCAATTCACGCACAGCGCCAACGTTTTCTGCATCTTGCCATCCCCCAGCTCGCAGAGAGTGCTTGCGAAAGTGCTGCGCCTGCCACGAAATCTATACTTGAGAAAGCTATCTACGTGTTAAGCTGGCTATATGTCAAAGCTATTTATCTGTCATGCAAGCCTATTGGAAAGCTATCTATCTGTCAAGCTAGCTATATGTCAAAGCTATCTATCTGTCATGCAAGCCTATTGGAAAGCTATCTATCTGTCAAGCTAGCTATATGTCAAAGCTGTCTATTTGTCATGCAAGCCTATTGGAAAGCTATCTATCTGTCAAGCTAGCTATATGTCAAAGCTATCTATCTGTCATGCAAGCCTATTGGAAAGCTATCTATCTGTCAAGCTAGCTATATGTCAAAGCTATCTATCTGTCATGCAAGCCTATTGGAAAGCTATCTATCTGTCAAGCTAGCTATATGTCAAAGCTATCTATTTGTCATGCTAGCTACCTGTCATAGCTATATGTCAAAGCAGCTAGCTCATTTTGTTCCAGTACTACGGAAGTTTCTTGTTAAACTTCCTTTGATCATACTCTGTCTGCCCGAGGTGTTTCCCCCGCCTCCGCATGCCCACCTCTGAATGCCCAACTAGACACAGCACCGGATGTGAGCAATTCCCTCATGACGTGGCAGGATCCACAAATGCTTGCTCAAATCGCGATATAAATTACAAATGTATCATTCCGCAAATGGCGGGTACAGTACCGGAAGCCCAGGCCCTTGATGCCAGTAGAGGAAGTCTTGACGGAATTCTGCATATGCACAGTTCTCATTCCTCGAGTTTGCCCTTGGACTATGAATGCACATAAATTTGTAGTTTGTTTGTAGTTTGTTTGGGACATTTTTTCATGTCATGAGACTTGTTCCCCCCAATGTTCGGTGTTTCACCAGGTCAGATGAGCCCTATCCAAACCCTCTAGAGGTGTTTCAAATGACCTCCAGCTTGATGGTTTATGAGGTCAGCTAGGGCAGCAGCGGATTACATGTCTTAGTCACGATCAACTACTCATTTTAGCCTCAAAACCTGAAGACGTCACAATTTCCCTGCAGGCTCCAACGGGTGTCATGTAAAGTAGGCACTGCATAACGCAGCAATCTTGCTCTAAGGGCAGCATGGGCGGCATGGACCTCAAAGCGGTTTCGCCTTGTTGGAGTGTTTCTATTTGCTAGGCCCAAGAGTGTCACCCTGGACTGGCTCAGCAACAAGGTGAAGAAGTGAGCGGCAAAGCAGAGCGGCCGCACCGCGCTTTTTTGCATGTTGTTTGGCACAAAGAGGTGTGTTTCCATATTCGTTTGCTTGTAACGCGTTTGCCAGAGCCGGGTGCGCTGTTAATTGGAAGCACTTTTCATGCGGAGTGGGGCGAAACGATGTTGTGGCTAAATAGCGATTTCTTGCCTTTTCCAGGGGCGACCAAGTGGTAAAATCAATATTTCAATAATTGTGGATTCCGGCTTTTGTGCGGCTTTTCGCTTGACCGTCGTATGGAACCGAAGGGTACGGTGTCAGATGCATTTGTGTGCAGTGCATAAACTTCGAAAAAGGCACGATTCAACTGGTGGCCTTGGCATAGCTGGACGCATGTGATAAAGCGCAATGGGCTTTGGGAGGTGGGGGCTTTTTGGCTTGTCTCAGTGTACTGGGCTGCCCGGCCCACCCAGCCCCGGCCCGCTCCGGTGTTTTCCAAGCTTGATTTGGCCCAGCGAATGCCAGTTCCCATGCTGGGAGGATCCAAAGACCTTCTTTGCAGCTTCCCTGCCATCATTGATTTTTGGGCTGCCGGATGCAGCGGATGCACGCACTTGCGAGAGGATGAAGGGAGCGACGGAAGGTCTCTTCACCGAGGCAGTGGCCTCCAGATTTAAGCATTACAGCACACTTAAGATCCCCGGCGGAAAATGTGGAGAGCGTTTTCCGACAGGCACCCGTTTCCAGATCCGATGGGAACTTGACGGGGATCTTTGCGCAGTAGATTCATCGCTTGCAGGATTTACAGGAAAAACGCTTTGTGTGCGTCTGCCATGCCCAGAGGCGACCAGCTGTCGAGTCTTTTCTAGCCTCCTTTGATACCCGCCCTGCTCGTCTGTTTTAGGTGCCAATCGGCTTCTTCTGCAAGCAGCTCAGGTTTGCCTTTCTCAGCTTTGAGCAAGTTGCCGCTGTGTGGCCAAGTTGGCTCTGCTGGTGTCAGCTTGCCAGACACGGGATGGCGGGGGACCTGAGCCGAAGCGAGGCACGGCCTGACTCCATGCAGTGTCGGGAGTCATCCCTCAGAGTTTGGGTATGAAACAACGTAAGCCTGAGCGAGGGCGAGCAAACATTGGCTGCCTCGCCGCGCCTTCTTGGCGTTTGCCAGGCCCGCAGCATGCCGGAGGCCGTGCCAGTGTCGATTTTGACAAATGAGACGCCCAAAATCCAAGCAGGTGGACCACTGGCTTGACGCCAGGACCGCCCAATGCCGCGCGTGCCCGCAGGGCCTGGGGCCTGAGAAGCTTGGAACAAGGTCACGTGGCCCGTGCGGTCAGCACGAGAGAGACAGGAGACAGAGAGACACACAGAGTCCTTCAGAGGTGCAACAGCCAAATGACAAAGAACAGTCTCTCTGTCTCTGTGTCTCTCTGCCTCCCTCTCCATCCCCCCCCTCCCCCTCGCTGTCTCTTTGCCACTTTGTTGATCAAGCCTTTTCCAATCAGCGCGAGAGGGACAGGGGACTCCTGCATTGCTTACGCCCATATTTTTTGAGTGTGGCTCATGTGGAAGGGGCATCGGCCTGCCTTTGTTTTCGTCACACGTATTTGTCGCTTGCCTCAACACGAGGCCGCGGCCAAGTGCCCGACGACCGGCAGAGGGGCCTAGCCGGAATCAGCTCGCCAAACGGATCCAACAAGCATTGGCAAGTAGAGCTGGGACAGCCGAGCTGATATTATGTCTTTTGGCGCGCCATGAACTTGTTGGTTTCTCTCTGAACAGCTGAGTTCACATTCAAAGCTGCAACTGCAATTCCAAAACATGACAGAAGTAGCGCTCTTAGCGGCAATATGTTTTTCAATTCCTTTGAACTCGCTGAGGAGCAACACCATGTCTCACTAAGGCTGTGCGGGCAAGACAGCACGATGTGCCTCAGGCGAGCCAACTTTGAGGGACAGAACGCACAACTCCAGTGGCCGACAGTGATGAGAAGTCATGGCCAGGAATTTTAGCGCGGGGAATGCCCTCCAAAATGGCTGAATTAAAACGATGCGCAGCAAAGGGTTCCCAATTCAAATATCATGCTCAAATGACATGAGCTCAATTAACATTTTCTAGGCCCATCACTTGAGGCCGCCGTGCGTGGCAGTGGAAGCAGCTCTTGTGCGCGGCCTGAGGCTGGTAGAGTCAATGGGCACAATAGCCCAGGAAACTTGGGACTTTAGACCGAACAAATTCATTTGACCTATCCAAAGAATCCATTGGAATACATCTATTTTTTATCCATTTAGCCTTCTGATCAACCTTACCCGCCAAATATTTCTGCGCCAGCCAGGCCCCGCCAGTGCAGCTACACCCAGTCGCATGGGTATGAAGCCCAGGGCCGGCCAAGGTTAGGAATTGAAGCGCTAAAAGTGCTGAAGGTTTGCAGCGGGCGGTTGATGTTTCAGCTTGAACGAGGGCGCAGTGGCTTTGCGGTACTCCGCCGGCGACACGGAGCACTCAGGTCCGAGCGCTCCGCGCGGGCCGCGAGGCGAGGGGATTTGGAAGGTCCAAAGGAAAGCTGGGGCAATAAACCCCAAGTCGGTTGACACGGTGTTCAAGTCGTTTCCCCTCTGGTTTGAGGTGACATGTGACAGTACGTTCAAGCATTGCAGACTTCAGCATTGGAGCTCTGGCACAGGTGCAGGACGTGCATCAGGATCCACGCACGCAAGTGCCAGAGGCCGAGCGCGCGAAGGCAGGCAACATCGTGCCTGATCAGCCGGTTGGTACCAAGCTAAGAATGACCTTAGCAGCATTTGCATCAGAAGTCTGCAAGAAAGGCATCATTTAGAAATTCAGACGGCGGGCGTACCCTCAGACGGCGCGGGCATTGTCATACCCTGAAGCGCTTAGCTGCTGGGGATGAAAGTGTGTAGAACATCGGATCAACAGCCAGCCGCACGTGTGGGCAGGTGAAGGCCCGCTTTCAAGAGATTGGACGCTGTTCTACCCTTGACGTTGAGACACCGCAGAAGATGTGGAGGCTTCAGGGGGGGGGCAACTTTGCTCGTTGCGGTTGCCAGGCGCGGGCCGTCGCTGCGCTGCAGCAGCTTTTCTTTGAGGCGCTGAGGCACGGCGAGGCACGCGCGGCAGCTTGCTTTTGTTGGCTGGAAGTTTGAATCTTGCTCTTGTTTTGACGCTCTATCGCCACAATAAGGGCTTGATGGCCTTTTTTGTTTTTTGAGTTTTCGTTCGCTTTTGGCTTTCCGCATCCTCAGCATCACCGGCAACAGTATCAGCATCGCCAGCAGCGCCCCAACATCATTGTTTGTTGTAATCGCGCGCTTCTCTCTATTTGTGTTCTTCTGAACTTCTGGGGCTGTTGCCGTGGTTGCACCTCCAAGCTCCCAGTTGTTTATGGCTTAGTGATGTCCGGCTTTGTGACCTTAAGAGTTGAAAGGCAAACCCGAATCCCAGCCAAACCTACGACCTAAACCATCACTAAAACCAAACCAACCTCAAACCAAACCTAAACCCGCTCTAAAACCGCCAGAAAAAAAAAGGTAAACAAACCCGAAGAAGCATCAAACCCGCCCCAACCACCCTAAACAACGCACTCCAAACCAGCCACCCTAAAACAACCATAAACCCAGCACTAAACCACCCCAAAACCTACCCCAACCCTACTCTAAACCGAGCCTAAACTAAGCCAACCCTAAACCTACCCTAAACTCGCCCAAACCAACCCGCAACCCACTTTAAACCATCCCTAAACAAGCCCCAAGCAATCCTAAACCCGCCCTAAACCCCTAAGCCAGCACTAAACCCAAAACTAACTCTAAACTCCCACCCTAAACCAACCCTAAACAAACCTACCAACTCTACAAACCTTATACAAACCTTGAACCCACTATAAACCAGCACTAAACCATCCCATCTAACAAACCCAAAACCAAGGCGCAAACCGAGTGCATTTTGTTCGAACGTGCTGTATTTTAGCATTTTGACACCAGGAGTGAAAGCAAAAAAGAGCAGACACAAATGCAACAACTGAGTCAAATTTCGACCTCGTAGGAACTTGTGTCATGGCAATCGGGCGAGATTTCAGTCATCCTTGCCAGCCCAAGTTGCGTGCTCCTTAGGGGCTGAAAGTCCAATCACCATCCCTGGATGTCCTTGAACCTGATTGAAGAACTGTTTCGAGTTCATCATACCAAGCAAAGTTGTACTGATGTTGAGTCGTCATTGTTCGATTGTGTGTTCTTGTGACCGACCCAGCAGGCAATTTTTGTGTTGTTGGAATATGAATATACGTGCAGTCTGCAAAGGACGCCAACGGCGCCGCCGCGAGCGCACTGCGCCGCCTGTTGGCGGGGCGGCACAGAATCGCATGGACGCACCACTTGGATGAATGTGGAAGTTTACAGCACTTGACTCAGACTTTGCCCATGCGGCATGATGCATGGCATGATGTGCATCTCCATGTTGCTGTTGACAATTTGTTGTTGTGCGTTAGGTCAGGACAAAGCTCCAGCGACTGTACGAGCGTAGCCCTTCAAGAAAATTATTCAGAGCCTTTGGTCCGCTTTCACACAGATCCTTGCTCCACTCTCTGTGTTTGGATGTCAGGAGCCTGGCAGTGCTGCAGAAGGGCCCAAGGCGGAAGGGTTGTGCCGCATCGATGGCTTCGGGGCAGAAGCCAAGGGTACTCGCAGTTCTGTTGATTTACGAGCCAATTACTGTCTCCGGCTTTGCCACCACTTGCAAGGCTTGCCACGATCCCATATACGCAGGGTGCTTACTGGCCTGCTTTGAGCTTGAAAAGACAGCATGCATAGTAACTTTGAACGCTTTGCGTCGTATTTTGTCAATGTGGCACAGGCAGCTATAGGTATTCGGGCACATGTGGCGTTTGGAATGTCTTGGTTCCCTGGCAGATTGGACTTGTGGCGGCGTTTAAGGGGAAACCACTCGTGTTTGGACCTGAGAAATCCTCAGGGCCGTTTATCGAAAACTGGAGATCCAGTTCTTTAGCTCCGTCTCCCCAAGGCAAGGGAAGGCCGGGGCAGCGAAGGACCAATGCAAGGCCGGGCGTGCCAGGTTTCTGTCATGGAACTGTGCGTCCTCTTGATGACGTGACATTACAGTTCCCATTCAGTTAATTAAGTGGGGATTGAAGTGGACCTATGTAGCTTGCTTTCTAGTTTGTTCACCTGTAGACCGGGGTAAGCATAGGGTTCACAATGCAGATTTAGAGATGGGGTGGATCAAGGCATGCCGATGTGCTAGCACACAGAGCCGTCATATGATGTAAAGGTGACAATATTTGTGGTTCTGTCAACATATCCAGCATTCCATGGTGTGGGAGAGACACTGGGGGGACTCACTAATTTCGACACTCATTTTCCCACATACTCCTACAGCACCTGTATACTTTGAGCATAGGCTCATGTTATGGCTAGCCTCAAGAGAAGATATTGACAATTGCTCTTCTCTTGGCAAGCTGCATAAATTTGAGCTTGCTCTACACAGAACCCACCATGGGTGGGTTCCTTTTGGTTTGCCTTGACAACCTGAAACCAGCCCATTTTACAGCTCATGCCTGTCAGGCTGTCGCCACCCTGTGGCGGCTGGGGGGCCTCAGGTTGGCTTTCGGCCATGTCCACTTTTGTCGCACCAGAACTTGTAGAATTTAGTTCGAATCTGTTCAGCACTCTGCTGGTTCAAGCTGGGACCAATGTTGGATTGACTATCGTGTTGACAATCCTTGACCATCCTGGCACATCCCTTGCTCTCCGTATGAGTCTTCGATGAGTCGAATCAAGAAGCAGGGAAAAGGGCGACGCGTTGGGTCTCATGGCATCTTTGCAAAGTCTGAACCCGAGGATACGAGTCGTTGCTCCCAAACGGCTCAAGGACGGACCCAGTGCAGAGCTTTTCGGTGCACACTTAGACTTGGCTCTGAGGTCGAGACATGAAGCCTTCGGCGCGGGGATGTTCCCACGGGACCAAAGGTCCCCAGCGCTTTGCTTTTCCTGTCTCTAGCTCTCTCGCTTTGTTGAGCCTTGCCTTGCGGCATGTAACCTCTCTCGTCACTTTGAGAGTAGGGTAGAATGGTAGCCCGCGAAGCGTCAAGGACATCGAAGAGTTCATGCCGCAAGCGCACATGAAAGTGTGCGAAACTCCTCCATCGGGAGACAACACATTCGACTCGGCGGATTTGTACAGTGATCCAGAGGGTTCATTAGAGATGCTGATGGATGACTTCGAGATCTTCCACAGACTTGCCCTCAGCCCTAGCAGGCCTAGCAACCATTCATAGTCCATCGTATCTGGCGTACCAGGAATAGAGTAAGTCCCACATTTTGAGAGCTTAGTAAGAGCAGGTCCCATAATTTGAGAGCTTCACCACTTGCTTCGAAACATGGCTGGGCAAACACCTGATGGGGCAAGCGCAAACTGCCTAAGAGCTGCAAGAAATCCTCAGCAGTTGCAGGCAAAGTGTTTGAGTTCTGGAGTCTCCTCTCAAGCTACTGAAAAGCATTGGCCCGAAAGCATTGTGCTCCAGTGCTCAGAAAGAATCAAGTTTCAACATCTCCGGACCTACATTACATGTTTCCGGGGCGCTCGCTAGTGCATATATTTAGAATGCTGCAGATAGACATCCCTGGCAGGGCCCTCGTTGTAAGGGCCCACGCGCCCTTTTCCCAGCGCCTTTGTAAACGAGAGGCTTTTCTAGTCAGCAGCACCACGCGTTCCCGTAGGGTTTCACCGCCACTTCTCAGGGTCGCCGCCTTTAAGCGTTGGAAAGAAGGGAATCTGCTTGTATGAAGGTGAGGTTTGAGCCTTTGATATCCTTTCAGACGAGGTACGCGGTTGCCTTTGCTCAAGAAGACAAATATCCATTTCTTGCGGCCATTGTCGATGACAGCCTGGGAAGTGTGCCGAATCTCTTGCATGTAGTTTGTTGGCGCTCTGGTCAGGAATCAAGCATCAGGTCACAGGCAGTCATTTTCTCAGGAACCCATAATTTTGCCATGAGCACTGTAGCTGTGAAAAGTTTGGAAGAACTTGACTGCAGTGTCCGAGGCTGGCCAAGGCTCAATAAGAGCCCTGTCAGCCAATGCACAGGCGTGGTGTGGCATCCAGATTGCAAAGACAAACCAAACGCTTCCCAAGACGACTGTAGGTTTTTGGCGTCTTGCAGAAAAGCCTGGTGCCACAGCCCATTTGCCATGGCAGGAAAGTGTGTGGTGTGGCTCTAGGCTGCAAGAATGCGTCAATGCATGACGAAAAGCTGGCAGCTGCGATATTCAGACTGCATGTAACTTTTATATTTGTAGTGATGAAGCTGTTTCTTCACACCTTTGGATGTTCAATGCAACTTCTGACCTGAGCACAGAAAGCACGGCTCGTGGACCCTGATACAGTGTTCAAGCATGCGTTTAAAGTATCATGTGGGTGATGCACAAGACAACAACAAACAACTTGCGCTCCTCAATTGCGGCGTCTTGCCATCTTGTCAATTCACTTTCCTGAGCAAGAGGAGGAGGAGTGTTGCTACAGCAAAACCACATTTGCTGATGGGATTTGCCCCGGCAGCTACTCTTGCCAAACAACTTGGTTTGTCACAATTGTCCAGCTTTCATCCCTCCCCATCTCCCTTTCATCGTGCCATGCTTTGGTTTAAGAAGGCCAGCATCCTTACGAGAGCTGCTGGCGGGCCAGCCCAAGTTGGTCAAAGTAGAAGATCTTCCAAAGCGTCGAACACTGCTTCATGTTCACCCTTGTCGGATCTATTTGTTGAATCCAAGCTTGCATCCATATCTCGCAATTGCATTCCAATGATTTCCCGATGACGGTCTGAAGTACAAGCGCTTCCTCCACTCCGACTTGGCCCTGAAGTCAGTTTGTTTCTTTGTCCACTTGAGTCTGCAATCAAAAACGGCTTGCGCGTGTATTGCATGTGGCTTCAGAACCTCTAAAAAAGCGGTACACTACACGCTGTCTAGGTCAAGCTTTGCCGCGCACGCGAAAAGTTCCCGGACTTTGCTTGGCAAAGCAGGCCCTCCCAGCGACCGAAGTCGACCTAAAGCAACTACATGTTTGCCAGTTGGTTCAATTGCCTCAATTCAAAGGTTGGCCGTTTTAGTTGACGGGTGCACAGACTTTCGGTGAGGGCGACAACAGGCAGCACCATGCCTCTGCTAAAGGGAAGTGTGCGACAGCATTGCAGCGCATTTGCATTGGTCGATGCACTGGGCGCGATTGGACTGGAAGAGGCTCGGGTACGCGAGCTTCCGCGGCCACACGTGAAGTTTCATCAGGAAATGATATGAAGATGCTTCTTTCGCCTGGATTCGCTCTCATTTCTTAGTCATGTGACACATGTGGTTTATTACTCTTCATCCTTCTTCCACACTCACGATCCAAGAAATTCCAAAGTGTGGAGGAGGCATAAACCAAAGAGACTGATCTGTCATTTCCTTCCAACTCCTACCATAATCCCATTCCTCACACATCTCACAGATGGAACGGTGAAAAGAAAGGCCCCCGCTGGCCATTGACAACATCCGGGTGCGCGCCGGCTTGGCCAGCTTGGATCTGCTTGACGTCCATGCGTCGCTTCGCCGTAAAGTCTGCACCTTCCAGACTCCCCCGGCCTTTGCCAAGCGCCAAGCAATTCTCCAAGTAGGCGATAATTCAACGCGCCCCCAAGCAGCGACACGGCTTGTGCTTGGCAACTGTGGGTCGCGGCTCCACATGCGGCTATCACCGCAAGCCCTGGCGAGCACAAACTGCCTAAGGCACGCTTGTGCCTACGCTGAGGGGGCCTTGGATCCAGCTCTCCGATCTGTGTCACCCCTTCCCACTGAGAGCAGCGAAGCCGCCTTCTCCCCCGCCACTTCTGAGCATGACCGCCCACACCAACTGTGCGCGCCGCCCGCCTGCCTCCCCGAGCCGTACGGGGCACTTGACTCCGAAACCATGGGATTTGCACTCCACCGAGCTCGTGTCCTTGTCCCTGACGAGTTTCTTGATCAACCTCCGCCAGCGCCGAGCGCAGGCACAGCAGCAAGGCGCCTACGCCTCTCACTGCCGCTTGAAGCGCGGGTTTGACGCTCGCTCGAGGTCGCGTCCGCGCTGCAACTACTTGATTTGCCTGTGCGCTCCGGCAGTGAGAGTGCTTGATCGGCGGCTGTTCGCCATTCCGTGCCGCCCTCTTACCCTGAGAGCCTCAACCCACAGCCAGCTTGTTTTGCGGCGCTCCGCTCCGACGACTCCTGCGGCCACCGCATGTCACGCCGCGGATGCTGGGTACGGACAGAAGCAAGCAAACGTTGCGACGGCCTGCGCTGAATCAACAAGTCTCGTCTTGCAGAGCCGTTGGATGCCCCCCATGCTTGAGCCAAACGTGCGTGGATGGCAGGCGCCAGCTGTGGCGAGCGCCTCCAGGTTGATTTTGTCTCCCGGCTCTGTCCACCGGCAACGAAGCTGACGCTGCACGGTAGGCAGCGCTGCCGGCATCAGCCTGGTGACCCGACATTGGCGTTGCCATGCTGTGACACACGAACCGAGAACGATTTGCATAAAACTGCCGAATCAACTGAGATGATGGTAGCATCGGGGTGCAAGTCCGCATGGCCAAGGCATGCGTGACGGTCTCCGGCGCGGGTAGACAACGCAGACTGGCAGGGCTGGCACGTTGGGCCCGGTGAAGCAAGACTCGCCGAGCAACTCCCAGGGCGCGCGCGAGCGCGCACGCGCAGCCCCAACGTCCTTCCGGGACCGGGAGCAGCACCATGCGGCGGATGAAGGACAGAATTTCAAACGCAATTATTTAGCGAGCGGTGTTTCAACACACGAGGAAGGTAGGCCGCTTGCCCATCCAGACGGCCCAGGAATCCCGAACACCGAGCGCCGGGCAACGCCTAATGCCTGTGCAGGCAATGGGCCTGCCTGAAACAGTCACGAAGCATCGCGGCCCTTGAGGGGAGTTCGCTCCGCGCGCGTGCCACGCGCGAGGCCAACAAAAAGGACAACTTCCAGCTACGCCCCTGTCAACTTCACCTGCGCGAAACAAAGAAACTAGCAACATGCGACTGCAATCTGCTCACGACGCCTCATTGCAAGATACGCTCAAGCCAGCGGCGCCGCAACGTTTCCAGCGCGTTTGTCCTCGCAGGCGCAGTTTAATCCGCATCAAAGCAAACGCTTGCGCCATCTGTTAGACGCACCTGCCCAGCAGCCTGCTACGCCCGGCTTACGCCGACCGCTGCCTCCCTCGCCAGCGTAGCCATGGACGCGCACAGGTTCCAGCGGCGCAGCAGCTGGTGGCTCAACCACCACGCGCACCATCGTGTCCCGCGCCGCAACCGAGGCAGCTAAAACGCGTTTCCGCTGCTTGCGTCGCGCTGAATCACGCTTGGTCGGCCCACAAATCGAGGAGGCCCGTTATCAGGGGCAGGCCGGATCGTCGCAGCTGCAATCGATCTAAAGGTGGCGCTCGCCAGTTCGAGGCCTCCTACTGGGTCCGCGAACAGGCGTTTTGGATATTCCTCTTTGTCGGCTCGTGCACAAGGCAGTGATCCACAGCCACGCCACCGCCGCTTTTGCCTCTGCCAACAATGGCGGCCGCAAGCTGTACATGTTTCCAAGCCTTCAAGTGGCGCGCCCGACGCATTCCAAACGCTCGAGAAAAACAAAAAAAGGGGGGGAAAAGAAAAAAAAACGCTCGCCCACGCGCAGTCAACCGCCCTCGAAAGCAGAAATGCGAAGGTGACAGACAGCTCCTGGTCCAGCCCGTGGCCATCATGCGGGCATCCCTTACATGTCGGATGTCTCGCGCATATGCAAGCTAATCAGCAACGCGTCTCTTGCCCCATTTGTCGGTCCGGGTGGTCGGATGTGGCCCAGCAGCAGTTCGCAAGGCTGTGTTGCCAGGAGTCGGTGCTCGTGCCTGAAGCCGCCATCCCTTATGACACTTGCTCCGTGCCCATCCCGTCAGCTCCGCCACGTGGAGTTGTTGCCCTGTGTTGTATCTCGCCCCGATTTGGATGCTGCATGGATAGTTTTGCAATCACGCTTGATGACTTGGGCCCCCGTGCAAGACCGAACCACGGGAGACTGGCAGCCCGAATGGGCTTGCCTGCGGTGCGGTGGGTGTCTGACGCATCAACACCCGGAGGCACCATGTTGTGCTTGATGTAGCTCACCAGGAACGCGGTTGGGTTTGTTGCCAAGGTCATCCACGGGACATTCTTTCTTGCCCGGGGGTCCACCATGCGGGCCCGCCGGAGCAACAGCCGCAGCCACAGTCACCCACGGCGGGCCCCCACACACACGCCAGTTGGCGCGAACAGCTGGTTGTTTGTCCCTTTGCTTCAGGCTGCAGCGGGGAACTTGCAAACTTTGCGCAGGTTTAGCGTGAAGCACTTCTGAGCCTCCGATGCGCAGCCGGCGTTCACATCCCGTCGCCGCGCCCGAACGCCAGCTCAGCGCTGCTGAGCTGGCCCTGCCCCCGTGTGCTCCAGGCAGCCTCCGCATCACTCCGCGCAAAGTCGTCAGTGTTCCTGCCTTGGGCCGTCGAGCTGGGCGCGCTTGCCGATGGCTACATCCCAGCCACCGCACAGGAGGTCTTGCTCTTGCTGTTCCTGGGCGAGCGCGGGGCCGCACAACTCGTGGCCGCCACAAACCAGCACCGACGGTCCCACCACGCGCCGCCCGGCGCAGCCATTGCACCAGATGCACGGGGGGCACGCCTGTGCACAGAGCTCCCCCACCCCCGCCTGGCCACCCAAATCCGGCTTCTCAACTGCCAGCGCCCCGGGATGCCGCAAACATGAGGGCAGCCACATCAGCACCAGTTGTTTTTTTTCAGCACGCCTTTTTCAATGCCTGGTTCTGCTGTTTGTTCGGAGGCCAGCTCCTCACGTGCACAAAGCTGGCCATTTATGTCCCGGCGGCCCCCGGCCCAAGAGGCCGTCACCGAGGCAGACGGCTGCCCTCGGTGGGCAAGCGGAGTCGGCAAGCAGCGCACTCCAGTCGGCAAGGCCCGCCGAAGTTGGACTGGCCAGCAGCGACCCGCCCCTCCAGCAAGGACGCGGCAAACGAAAGCTGGGCTGCAAAGGGGAGAGCAGACCACCGAGCGACCAGAGCAGCAACAACGGCCGGGCGTAGGGCAGGCGCAGCCTCCCGGGAGCGGGGCCGAGCAAGGAGGCGGATGAAGCTTGCAGCCTCACCGGCCTCGAGCGCGAGGACGACCAGCCGGCAACGGTTGGACCGCAGCAGTTCGGGATAAACACGCTCCTTCCGCAACCGCGCCTCAACAAGAGCGGCGCCCCGCGTTCGCCCCGCACAGCTAGCTGGGCACCGCCATGCAAGGACAATGACCTCAAGGCGCCGGTCATCGACGTGGTCAACCACCAGGTTGAGATCGGCCAAGCGGGTGTTGGTGGGCGCGACTCCGCAACACACCCGCCCGAGAACGGTCGCCAAGGGAGTCCAAACGGCGATGGGTGTTTTCGGTGACGGGGAGTGGGAGCCGGAGGCGCCGAAGAAGGACGGACCGGAAAAGGTGCGAGGGGGCGGTGAGCTCAGGGCTGGTGGGGAGAGCGGGCAGAACACGGCCAGCGAAGGGTCCCTGCTGCGACTCCAACAACGCCAGCGCAGAGGGGTCAAGGTGGAGGGACAGGTCCTGGAAGAGACGGCCTTCGAGGGCCGCGCGGGCTGCGTCACCGCTGAGAAACAAGCTGTCAGCATCATCGGAGCGCGCGGCCGGCAAAGCGCCAGCCAACACATCCTGCCAAGTAGGGAGCTCCCAGCTGGGGTCCGCCAGCATGAGGGCCGCCGCGGTTGCAGCTCGCAAGGAGGGGGCATGGGCCTCAGGCAGGCTCAGGTGGGGCAGGACTGCCCGAAGAAGCGAAGGCGTTTGCCTTTTCAGAAGAGGCAAGCTAGCGGCCCAAGACGCCAAAGCAGCCAAGAAACCTGCACGTCCTCCAGGGTGGCAAGGCGAGCGAGGAGCGTGCGCTGGCTCGCAGCGAGTGCGTCGAGCTGAGCTGCGACAAACTGGGGGGAGCCAACGGGGACGCCGAGCACGCGGAGACCCTGCTGGGCGGGGGCCAAGGCAGGCGATCCGACAAATACAGGATCCTCCCCAACAACAAGTGCGGAGATTCCAGGGGCTCCCGGCCAGAAGCGTTCCAGACCCGCGTGTTGCCATGGTTCAGGCGGATGCACGCAGTGCGCCAGACAGGCGATCAAAAAGGAAACGGACGCGGTCGGGCCGAGCGACGATGTAAACATCATCGAGGTAGGCCAACAGCAACTCGTTGGGCTCCAAACCAGCTTGGACTTCCGCAAGCGCGTCCCGCACGCCAAGGGAGTAAAGGGCCGGCATCAAAGGGTCTCCCTGCTCTCCCCCATCAGCTTGGGAAATGGTATGGGCTGTGCCTTCAAGAGTCATGCCACACAAACTCAGACGCAGAGGCGTAGAACAAACGGACGAACGGGAGACAGCGGTTAGCCCCGGTAACGGCGCGCAGCGCGTCCAGCATGGCCCGCCGTGACACGTTGTCAAAGGCACCAACCCCATCGACAGAAAGCACTGTAGCCTCAGGATCAAGCTCAACGGCCGAAGCCAAGGCATGGACGAGCGAGTCCGCCCCAGGCGTGTTTCTGAGCCAAGGTCCGAACGACCAGCCGCCGGAAGAAGTCACTGACGACAATGCCCCGGACACGGCCAGGCGGCTTTTGCAGAGCGACCAGGCGAGGGGACCTCTGCATAGGCCAGCAACTAGGCGACCAGCCTCACTATCCAGCATAAGCCGTGCTGATTCGGCGGTGAGGCCGGGAGGTCCTGCGCCCTTCTTTGCCCGGCGCATGCTGTTCTGCTGCACTCCTCGGTGCAGCCATGTCCTGCGTTTGCTCCCGCCTGAGTCCACGGCAGAGTTCGCGGCTGCTCATGACCTCGCTGTTGCGGACTGCTTGTCAACCCTGCTTCAAGTCAGGCCCGTTGCCCTCGCAGCCGTTGGGCGTTGCAAGGTTGCCTCTTCGGCTTGGTGGTCTCGGTCTACGTTCTGCGGCCGCCGTCGCCCCTGCTGCGTATCAAGTTGGCTAGAAAAACGTCCCGGCACAGGGCGGCGGGCTCAGCCGGACGGCAGAGCGGAGTACGGGGCCACAGGTCGCCGGGCTGGGTCCCGAAGCTCGGCCAGGGGGTGGCCTCCTTGCCAGGCGCCAAGGGGGCTGCGGTCAAGGCTTGGCGGGCCGAAGAAAGCTCGCCCAGGTGCACAAGGCGGCGGGCCCGGTCAGAACCGCCAGCAGGGTCGCTCGCCGCCGGGCCGTGTGCGGCCTGAGGGTGGGGCAGGTCGAGGCCGGCCTCCGGCGGCATTGGGCGCCGCACGTAGCTGGGTCCAGCGCTCGTCCTGGAAGGCCGCAAGTCGCGCTCTCCACTCCTGCTTGGGGAGCCGTCGTAGCAACGTAGCACCCGTAGCCAGCGCGCCAGCTGCACGTGCAGGTGCCCCTGACCAACCTGGCCACACAGCAAGCAGCCAGCCCCCCAGCCAAGTCCGTCGGCAGTTCCAACTTGCCTTGCAGGCACTCGACTCTGTCGACCTAACCACCACTTTGCAGCGCAAAGCCTGTACGTTCCAGTTCGTCCCGCCGTTTGCTCGTGGGCCTGTCCGCCAGTGCTTGACCACTGCGCGTTCAGCTGTGCTTGAGGTTGCTGACAACGAGGTCGCAGCCATGAGCCGGAACGAGAAAATTGCCCAAACGAGAATTTTGGCTCAAGTCATTTTGGTACAAGGTGTTGGCTGGCTCCCCTCTCCCCTCTTCTTTGGTTGTTTCTGTGGTCTTGGGGCTGCCCCTGTTCCTTTTGGGGTTGTTTTCTTTGAGGTTGCGCGGCGGGGCGCCATGGACTGCATAGCTAGGGGGCAGGCCCAGTATAAACAAGCTGCCCCTGGAAGCTGCCCAGGTTAAAAACAGCTCAGTGTTAAGACCTCCGTGTTGGAGGCCGTGCCCAGCAAAACACAAAACAGAAACAAGGGGCTTGGAAAACAACGTCCCAGCTTAAACATTCGGTCAACTACTGGGGGCCGGTCCAGGATAAAAAACGGCGCTGGGGGACCGTCCGAGCGAAAATAATCGGTCTGCACTACTGGGGGCCGGTCCAGTATAAAAAACGGCATCTGGGGGACTGTCCCAGGGTAAATAACTGGTCAACAGGTGTGGGCCCGGTCACCCCCCTGTCGTTTCTGTCTGTTTCGCTGCCCCGTTCGTGTTCGGCTGTTGCGTGGCCCTTCATGTCCTTCCCTTCGCCGGTTTTTGGCCCCATTTTGTGGACTTGCTTCGTCGGTCTTCACCGGTTCCCTGGCGGGTGTTTGTCGAGGCCGCCCAAGGCCTGCAAGTCGCGTCCCGCCTTGACGGCCGACCAGTGCCGCCTCAGGAAGTCGATGCGTTACGGCGTGTCGGGGCCGCCGGCCAAGCGTTGGGTACATTCCAGCCACTGCCCAAGAAGACTTGCAATAGCGCACCCCACGGCGGTGCCTGCGGCTTCTCCCACGCAGGCCCCCGACGCATGCTGCTTCCTTGTTGGTGCCTGGCCCTGGGCAGCCTTTGTGCTGCTCTCGCCGAGCGAGATCGCTCTAGACCTCCGGGCGTCCAGGCCGGGTCCCCCGGCGGCGCATCCCGGGCGGGCTCCCCCTTGTCGGATCAGAGCCTGGCGTTGCACTAGCCTGCCCTTGTTGTTGCTGACAGCCGCATGCGCTCTGGCCTTGCCAGCCTTGATCCCGTCGATGTTCGCCCTCCTCCGGTTCAAGGTCCACACGTTCCAGGCCCCCCCCAGCTTTTGTCAAAGGTCAAATCCGCCAAGCTTTGCCTTTTTCCCTTCAAGCAATCCTCGAAGCTGGGGACCCAGTTGTCCATCCGCTTGCTGCCGAGCGCGCTTGGAAACTCTGGCTTTTGTTGCCCCGCATGCTGCTCCACAGGAAAGCGGGCGAACACCTTGCCGCGTTCCAAGAGGGACGTTGGAGCCAGCTGCTCTTGGATGTGCGTCATTCCCTGCCTAGCGCGCCGACTGGTGCATCTCGGCGAGCTGTCCTCGGCTCGGCAAGCCCTTGCCGCAGCAACCTTGGCCGAACTCCGGGACCCTTCTCGCCGCCCCGCGGCGCCTTACGAGTCGCTTCCTCCTGAGGTCCTGCGGTTCCAACCTGCTGCGCCTGCTACGTTGCGTTGGGAGGCTTTCTTGGCAAACCTCCGCAGAGCTAAAAAAGGGGCTGCGGCAGGCCCGTCCGGACTCACAGCGGAAACCGCCCGGCTCGTTCTTGACAACGAGGCCGACTCCGAGCGGTTTTGCAAGGTTGCCCAGCTCCTGGCCCGTGCCCTGCGCAAGCCGTCTGGGCGTGTCCGGGGTTAGTCATCAGTGATTTTTTCCGACGGCTTGTGGCTCGCACCCTCGCTCAGCAGCATGCCGCTGCCTTCCAAGAAGCTTGCCATGGCAGTGGGGCCGTCCAGAATGGGGACAGAGACCAGCGACCAACCTGACCACACATCAAGCCAGCCCCCGAGCCAAGTCCATCGGCAGGTCCAACTTGCCTTGCAGGCGCTTGACTCTGTCGAATTAACCACCACTCTGCAGCGCAAAGCCTGTGCGTGGGCCTGTCCGCCAGTGCTTGACCAATGCGCTGTCAGCTGTGCTTGGGGCTGCTGACAACGAGGTCGCAGCCATGCGTGCTTGGAAACTGTCCAGGATGTTGTTGCACAGGGAGCCTGGAACGAGGAAATTGCCCAAACGAGATTGGGACGAGCGATTTGCTGCATTCCACGCTAACAGGTGGGAAACGCTGCTACATCAAGCAACTCAAACGCGTGCAGGCCATCGAAGTCCGGCCCGGCGCCCGACACACGTGAAATCGCCAACAACAATGCCCCGCACCCGGCCATTGGGCTTGAAGCCAAACGCCCTGGCGGCGGGCAGTGGCGACAAGTTGCAACACTTGCACTAACCGGTCTGACGCCTCCTCATCGTCCAGCAAGAGACGGGCGAAGCACGCCGTAAGTTAGCAAGGACAACTTCAGGCAGGAGGTGGGCGGGCTCGTGCGGTTGGAACTCGAGGACGGTCGGGTCAAGTGCCTGGTACGGTGTTGCCCGCACCCTTGCACAGCAGAATGCATCAGTGTTTCAGGACGCGTGCCAGCCAGAGCAGTTTGCCTTGTCATCCCGCGCTGGCACCGAAAGTGTGGTAGGCCACCTTGCTGTCTGTTGATGGGGTGGGTGCATTTGACACCATCAGCCGCCAGTCCATGTTGGGGGGTTTGTTGGAGACACCAGGCGCATCCTGCATACTGCCTCTTGCCGTCCGAGCACGTGTGGCATGACGCAAATGGTGTTGCGCACCTTGTGCTCCAGCCGAAGGCGGTGAACAGGGCAACCCGCTGATGCCCGCTTTGTATTCACTGGGGCAGCATCCCGCGTTGCGAGCAGCCAACGCCGAGCTGCCAGCAGGCGAGCGCATAGCTGCCTTTCTTGATGACACGTATGCGCTTACAACTCCTGAGCGGCTCGCCACTTGGCAGAGCACTGCCACATCCAGCTCAAAGGAAAGACGCGTGTGTGGAACGCAGCAGGGCGGTGTTCGCCCAACCTCGGCCAGCCAAGCTTCCCCAACCAATCGTGCTGGGTTGGGGCAGGCAGGCTCCAGGGGTTGGTTGTGCATTCCCGACCCAGCCTGCGCCGTCGCGCAGTTGCCATTGTCCTTGGGGGGGTTGGGGCTGCATTCAGCGCAGCGCGCAGCAGCCTCAGCCTATTGCGCTCGTGGGCCGACTGCTTGCCTGTCTTGCACTTACGCTGCCCAAGACCTTGTGGCCCCGTAGCGTGCCGTGCTTCGGAGGAGTTGCAAGCTGTGGGGGTGGAACCCGCCCGACTGGCCACAGCTGCTGATCGGCCAGCAGTCCACGCCGCCGACCTTGCACGGCCTCCGCCTCCCGCTCCCCCTCTCCGAGCGCTTCTGCCGGTGTCGTCGCCTTCTGGACCCTCTTGGCGACCACCGTGCTGCTTGCGCGCGATCAGGGGTTCTTCGGGGTCCTTTGGAAAGGTGGCGCCGCGCGGGTTTGCCATGAGGCGGGGGCCCTTGTCACTTGCAACACCCGTCTGGCAGACATGAATTTGCAAGTCGACCGAGTCGACGACAGGCGGCTTGAAGTTGTTGCCAACGGCCTGCCGCTCTCCAGGCCAGTGTGACTCGTTCCTTGGTTGCTCTTGGCGCACTCAGCCATGACAGCCTTTGCCTCCTCGCTCTTGTGCCAGACGCCACGCCCAGATGTGCGGGGCGCTGCCCGCCAACAGCACCCTGTTGCCGACGCAGGGGAGCCTCCGCCCCTCGCCTCCCGCCTGCCTTGCCACTAAGGGCCGCACCCCTTGTGCGCGTCGTGCCCGGAGGCTGTCCGGTTCACCAACAGCTTTCCTTCAAGCCCTCCTGTGCTTGGAGGCATCCCTAATGGGGGGGGTTTTGGGACAAGACTTGCTGCGCCGGAAAAGCGCGTTGAGAAAAACAACGAAGGTCTGAAGCCCCTTGTCCAGCAAGAGGGGGGCAACCTCCGCAGTGGACCTTCTGGCCCGGCAAATTTATTGGCGCGACTTACGGCAGCAAGGGCAACCTCAGGCAAGAGATAGGGCAGGCTCACCCGGTTGGAAATCAGCGCATACGTGTCATCAAGGAAGGCAGCTATGCGTTCACCGGCTGACAGCTCGGCGTTGGCAGCTCGCCGTGCGGGATGTTGCCCCAGTGAATACAAAGCAGGCATCGGCGGATCGCCCCGCTCACAGCCGTTGGCTTGGGGCACCCACTTGCGTCGTGCCACACATACTCAGACAGTCCGAGTAACACATGCAAACAAATGGCAAAATGCGGGATGCCCTCGGTGTTTCCAAGCCCCAAAATGGACTGGCGACTGAAAGTGTCAAACGGCCCATCAACAGACAGCAAGGTGGTTCCAGTCGGCCGGGCCAGGCCTCCACAACTCCTTTCCTGCTGCGGAGGTGGCTCCAGGGACGGGGCTGGGGCTGGCTAGGGGAGCTGTGGCAGGTGGGCTGGTGGCTTCCCAAGATGCGCCAGCACCGCTAGTCGCTTCCGGCAGCACCCCGCAGCGCTGCCGGACGAGCAGCGGACGCGCCGGCTCCACTCGCCACGGCAAAACCATCTCGCACGCTCATCCAAGTCTGCGCCCGAGGAGCAGGAGCATGCGCGGCGCCAGTAGGAAGAGTTTCCAGCCGCAGACTTCCTGATCCGACGGAGTTCGTTCATAGTCGTTTATCTTGGCGCGTAATTTTTGAAATCTGTTGTGAAAAGGCACATTTTTTCCATGCGGAAATAGTTTAGCTGGCTAATTGGTCGTTGTACTTCCTTTTGGTTTTGCTATTTCCTTGCTGATGTTGCTGAGGGTTTTGGCGGTTCGGGTGTTGAGTTCTCGGTGCGACTCATCCCAAGCATCATTCTATTTGCATTTCAGCTCTCAGACAGCTGAGCGCTCCGAAACATGGCCATTCGATCTAAATGAGTGCCAAACTTGACACACCTCAGCCGTTGAAATTGCGCCGAGTATGTGCTTTTGCATTTGGGCCCTTGGAATGTGGCCAAGCCATTTGGTTGCGCGCTCCAGCGTTTGCAAGCAGGCACGTTGAGGAACCTCTCGACAGTAGCCAAAATGCCGCTGTGCGCCCGCGCAGTAAGGCGCAAAACGCAACTGAAAAAACCCTACCCCACCCCCCGCCTCCCCTAGCCCTGCAAGAGCCAGCTTCTGGAGCTGGATTTCGTGGCAGGCGCAGTGCTTTGAGCGTTTTGTGTCGCAAGTGATCGGCAAAAGTATGTCGCAAGTGAATGCTGGACCGGCAAAGGGATGGAGCGGCTGGGATTGCGTGGTGTCGAAAACCAGGGATGGCTTGGGCGCATGCTGACGCGCCCGTTTGAACAGTTTGCTGCCCCCGGCGGGCCCTTGTGAGCCCCAAACAATGGCATGGCATGTGGCCCTCCAAGTAGATTGAAAACAGAAGAAAACCAAAATATGAGTCCTTGAGCATTGACCTATGTTGACATAGTTGTCAGCTGTGCGGGGTTTGGTTGTGTGGGTTGGGTTGGC
Organism: Effrenium voratum; assembly: GCA_963377175.1. Classification (NCBI taxonomy): domain Eukaryota; class Dinophyceae; order Suessiales; family Symbiodiniaceae; genus Effrenium; species Effrenium voratum. Next base: position 4,595 of record CAUJNA010002328.1, on the reverse strand, counting down.
CGTGTTGGTTGTGAGGGTTGTGCTGGTTATGGGTTGTTGTGGGTTGTTGTGGGTTGTTGTGGGTTGTTGTGGGTTGTTGTGTGTTGGTGCGCGTGTTTCCCGCAGTTGGAGTGATTGTTACAGCAATTCAGATTCCCTCCTTATCTTTTCGGCTCCAAGGAGGGAATGCCAATCCGTCCAAACACCCAGCCAGCTTGCAGAACGGCAACTGTCGAAATACGCAAGGACGGTCACCTACAGCAACTGCATTTGGCAGCACCGGCCATGTTCACGCGGAGATTCCGCTCCGAACAAGCCAGTTCGCAAGACCCAGAACCAGAGGCAGGTCAGTTGAAGAGGCTTTTTGTGCAATTTATCGCCGTCGGAAATTGCCCGCCTGGTCTTTGAAGGATGCGAAGACACGTTTTAGAGCAAAAGGAAACTATCCCCCTCAGGTAGATGCATTCCGTCTCTTCGGCGACGAGAAAGTTGGTGCCAAGTGCGAGCCGCGGGAAGGACAATTGCCAATTTTGAGTCGGACGCGTTGGCAAGCTGGCAAGGCCGTATTTCGAATGCGTTGCTTGTAACTTCTGGGGATGCATGAGGGCGGACGTATGAGATGTCAGGATTTCAGAACACAGTGCACGAGATGCTCCAAGGCAGTGCGCGACCTTGGCTCCTTGGTAAATTTGGACATGTCAATGGTCACCCAGTGGACCCAGTGTTCATTTTGGAGCAGTTGCAGCATCGTTCGGGAAGTGAGTTTTGCCATGCTTGCATTGGGCTCAGGCGCCGCAGGCCCTCGCTACAGAGATTCTTTTCGTTTCCGCTGCAGATTCCGCCACTTGGGAGAGATGTGGCTGCCTGTGGCTGCCATTTTTGTCCGTATGTGCATTTTGACTCGATGCTTGGACTGGATTGTTTTCTGCTTTTTGGGGCCAAGCTTTGGATTTGCGTTCTGCTGAGGCTGTCCGAGAGCCGCTTGGCCTGAAGAGCGTCGTGATTTGCAATCAATTTCTCCCGCACCAGGCGATGAGTTGATGACCAGCTTCCACTTTCGCCGGATGAGGCAAGACGAATCTGACCCGGAACTGGCCGGCATTTTTCATGTGACCAGGTCGGAAGGTGGCGAGGAATGTGGCTACCCGGACCCTGCACTTTTAGTCAAGGAGGACAGCTAAGCGCTCTCGGCGTGCGTCGTTGCGCGTGAACCCCTCAGCCTCCTAGACCCCTAAACTCTAAACCGAGCAAGTATAGCCCACAACCTGGCTGCAACTACCAGCCATGGAAGGCATGCACATTCTTTGGATGGTTCAGTGCAGGGATGCAGGTTCTTGCCCCTCGCTTCAGGACTCAAACCTCACCTTGGATTTTGCAACGGCCCCAGCCAATCAGGCAAAATGCTTTGTGGTCTTGTAACAGCATCCAATCAAAATGTGTGTGTAGTACCTGTCAAGTCTACCTGGCAACCTTCTCGTACTGCAACAACTCACGCTCAGCCAAGCAATCTGCGTTCGTGACACGAAGCGGGCAGTTGGGCGCAGCCATTCGCCCAGAACAAAGGAAAGCTAGCACGAAGCGGACGGTTTGTTCAGCGCTCCTAAGGTCGACGATGAGAAGATCGCAAATCGCGTTTGCGGCTCTGCAGCTTGTGCGGCAATATCGGCAATGTTGTTCGGCTGTTTTGTCGCTTTGTATTGAGACTGGGCTGTGCAACTGTGTGCTTGGCATTGAGGATAATACCATCAGCACGACTTACAGCGCATCGCCGGAGACGCCGCAGAACGGGCCAGGCCACTCCTCTGCAAGGCACGCAAAGTTTGACACCAGAGCTTTGCTTCCGCCTTGCTGTTTTTTTGCTTGGGTCGGGCATCCTCACTCATGTAGCTTGCGTGCGCCATGTGTTTCGAAGTTCTTTTCTGCTTTGGAGACCTGGCAAAGGATCCTTGTCATGCTCAGGTTGTGGGGTAATGAGGATTAGCCCCGGGTCAGTTTTTTTGTCTTGACCCTATGTTGAGGCAAAGCACAACTTGCAAAGTGGGACGTCACAAGTTTCTTTCGTCCTAATTTTCCACGGGAGTTGGATCATACTCAACTTGTTGTAAGGACTGCAGTGCTTACATCCTTGCTGGCTGCAAAGATGTTAAAGCTCTCCAGGAATCAGGGCCAGACCGCACGATCCTACTGGTCAATCATCAGGGTAGCAATAACTATATACAGTGCTTCACAGAGCTTACATCTAACACTTGTCCCTCCCGAAGCCGTGGGCAAGGCTTTGTCCCTCCCGAAGCCGTGGGCAAGGCTTAGACATGCTTGGCTTGGATGTCTTCAAAGGCCGGAAGAAACTGCAGTATCCGGAGTGCATTGGGCCGAGGCGATTGGCGGTTTGAGCCGTTGCCTGTCTCCCGCTGTACCTCGGAGCTTTGGGCTCCAGAGTCCACGCTGATTCTGATAGCGTCTCGTGCTGCAATTGGGACATGGGCCGCTCGATGCACGCGAACGAAAAAAGCATGCCGCTACCCACAGCCACCCGCAACCCACACCATGGACCGATTTTACGACTTTGACGGGGGGCACAGGGATCTCGCTGTAGACCGCCCGCCCGCCCGCCCACCACCCACCAGCCACCACTCTCCACCCACCAGCCACCACTCACCACCCACCCACCCGCCCAGTGGGAGAGAGTCAAGAGAGAGTGAGTGAGTGAGTGGGTGGGCGGGTGAGCGAGATGAGATGAGATGAGATGAGATGAGATGAGATGAAATGGGATGAGATGAGAGGAAAGATGATGTGGGAGTAGTTTTTGATCAAGAATGGCTTCCGCAACGGATCCCCCTGAGGCGAGGCGAGGTGAGGCGAGGTGTGGTGAGAGGAGGTGAGGTGTTGTGAGCCCAAACCTACATGATGATATCATAAAGCGACCCCAAATCAGTTTAAGCGCCTAATATTTCCTGGCTTGCATGTGCAGACTGACTTCCGTTCTGGGGCCAGGACTGGGACGACACTCTCTTCCCCACGACTTGGCTTGAATCCAAGCAGGCTGTGCTGCGAGTCTTATGTTTTGTCGTTTCTTTAATCGTCGCCTCTTGCAACACCACGCAGAGGTGCCGTGATGGAATAGAACGTGTTGCCAAAACAAGCGATACACTTATGATGTGTTGCCAGATCTTGGCAGGAACATGTTTGAGCAGATCAATATTCTCTGTGTGTCGTCACGTGCTTCAAAATTAGAAGTCAACGTGCCAGGTGGGAATCTCTGCAAATTTGCTTGCTTGGACAGGTTGCGTCACCTGGATGGCTTGGGCTGAAACGCTCAACTGAATCATGACCAGCCCAGCTAAGCTATTGAGCTATTGTGAAGCTGCTGGCCTCGCCAGGCTTTCAAGAAGAGTTCGCTCATGGGCCCCAACCCGGAGGCCACCGGGGGCATGGCCAATGTGGTGGGTGACTGTTGCCCTGCGCACAGTATTCACAAAATTATCGAAGCGTGGATCCGAGTCTTCAGATGACTTCAGTCTGACGCACTGGCCAATTCTTGTTATTGCCCGAGGCCACGAGGCCTTTCATCTACTTAAAAATATACCTCGATACTAATTAGATGACCAGGGCAAATAATTACATGATCATCCACATAGATCGCTGTCATGCTGAGGTGAATCTCAAACCGGAAGATCTAGCTGTCTTGCAGGACGGCCATTTCACTGGAAGGGCTGAGACTTGAGGGAGTGTACAGGATTTGAGCCGTCGCCATTGCGTGAGAAAGAGAGCATGTTCGGCAGGAGCTCGACCAAACTGCAAGCTCATTAGTTCTGGCAGCTTCCGCCGCTTCGTCCGCCATTGGGCAACAGCCATGCGCATCCATGAGAGCCCGGGTTGCTCTGGGCCGCTTCAGCCTCCGAGGAACTGGGCCACATTTGCTGCGTGACTCTTGCTCAGCGGCCCTGGCAAGATGTTTCCATGAAGGCAGGGGCCTTCTTGGACAATTCAGACGATTTTTGGATAACCTTGGCAGCCAGAAAGGACGAAGAAGATCTTTTTTCTTTTTGGGCCGCCCACAAAGAAATGTAAGCCCAGACATTTTCTTGGATCGATTGGAAGCAAGCAGGGTTGAAATGATAACTTAGACCGAGGCAGGTCTAGATTATATTTCATGCCCCCCTCAGACAATCCAGCCGGTTTCGGAGCTTCCCCCAGAAATCAGGTCCCTTGCCGAAACCGTAATGATACATTTTTGGGTACCCAAACGACAACCCCCGCCCCCCCAATTTTTAGGAGTGGGGCTCGAAGAAGAGCCAAAATGGCTGCTTTGCCAGGGATGGCGCCCACCCTGTAGGTTTTCATGCCTAAGCTCTATGAGACCTGGAAGGCAGGGTGCGATGTGGTGTGCACTACTGAGAAAAGTTCTTAAAGGGGGTTCTGTGCAGTGCATGTGGAGGCAAATTGCTTTCCGGACGTGCCTTCTCCGTCGATTACTTTGTTGTCAAGTTGGGCGTTCCCTTTCAATGTGCCAAGCACCGCAAAGCTGCAACACCACCCACGCACGCGTCCAGGAGCTGGAGATACCTGTTTCCTATGCCAGCGAAGAGCCAGTGGAGGGCCGCCTTGGCAGCTCTGGT
>CAUJNA010002327.1:0-37328 GCA_963377175.1 Effrenium voratum | reverse complement strand
GCAGTGGTACCGCTGTCGCCCGTGCTCGCAGACCGACGTGCCGCCGCAGTCACGACACTGCTGCCGCAGTCGCCCGTGCTCGCAGACCGACGCGCCGCCGCACTCGCGACAATGAGCCCGCCTCCGCCCGTGCTCGCAGACCGACGTGCCGCCGCACTCGCGACAATGAGCCCGCCTCCGCCCGTGCTCGCAGACCGACGTGCCGCCGCAGTCACGGCACAGGTGCCGCTGTCGCCCGTGCTCGCAGATCGACGCGCCGCCGCAGTCACGGCACAGGTGCCGCTGTCGCCCGTGCGGACACTTCTTCGCAGGCCGGCGCACAGGTGCCATCGCTGAACACTCTTGGTGTTTTCTCACACGCCCCCCGGCAAGCGGCGACGCAAACGGACACGCCGACAGGAGTCGAATTTTCAAGATGAGAGTAGAGGCAGCTGTGTTTAAAACCCACAGGCGCCAGCCCGCCCGCCGCGGCAGAGACCACCGGAGGCTAGCAGGATGAACGCACCGCCACCTGCCCGGCATCGGAGCCCGGCCGCGCCACCTGCCTGGCATAGAAGCCTCCTGCCGAGCCCGCGCCAAGGTCGGGATTCTTGCCAGGAAAAAAATGTCGAGGTTGTCTAAGCCGACAACTGTGAAAAAAAAAATCCAGTTGTCCTGTGGGGGGACAACTGTGAAATTTTTCGGCGAACCTGCCCGGCAGAGCCGCGCCAGCCCGCCGACATGGAGGCACGCAGCTGATGTCTCGCACCAACTACGAAGCAGTGTCCGATTATTTCGGACACTGGCTCCATCGTGCGCAGTGTCTTGCCTTTGACCGGTTTTTTCGGTCAAATCGTCGAGTGAGTCACATTGTAGCCGCGCTACTTCCGAAAATACCCTGGTGCGGGCCTGGTGCGGGCCTGGTGCGCCTTAGCCTGTGAGGGGGTGGTGCGTCAAACGCACTACCCACGCCAGCCCGCCGATGTGGAGGCTTCCAAGGTCGGAATTCTTCCCAGGAAAAAAATCCAGTCCTCCCCCAGTCCTCCCCCTAGGGGAGGACGTACTTGCGGAAACTTGTGCCGAAGAGGGGTTGGTGTGTTTGACACACCAACAAGCGGTGACGCCTGTGAGGGGGTGGTGTGTCAAACACACTACCCCCGACTCACGAGGACAAGGAAACTTCTCCGAACGGCCGGAATGCCACTCCAAGACCGAAGCCGCGGAGCCGGCCTCGCTCCAAGACCGAAGCCGCGGAGCCGGCCTCGCTCCAAGACCGAAGCCGCGGAGCCGGCCTCGCTCAGACCGAAGCCGCGGAGCCGGCCTCGCTTTGCGGAATATCCACTGGACTAAGGCAACGAGAACATATGTAAACATGTTTGAAGGACCTGTTACCGGCAATATCCCGGAGGTCCTGGACAACGGAGAGGTGACTGACGGCACGCACGTCACAGCAGGGCAGCTGGCCCTCGCTCTCACCCCGTACGCTCAAGTAACGGACCTGGCGGTGAACACGGCAGCCTCCGGCAACAACGCAGCGGCCATCCAGTCTCTGGACGATAGAGTCACCGCAGAGCTGGCCTCCAAGCTGGACAGCAGCGCGCTGGCGCCGGCAATTGCGCCCCTGGCCACGGCGGCGGCCCTGGCCACCACGGACGGACAAGTGGCCGCGCACGGAAGCAGCATCGCCGCGCTGCAGAGCTCGCTGACCACGGGTCTCTCCAACAAGGCAGACCAGTCGGCCTTCGACGTGCTGGAGGGCGTGGTGGCCACCAAGAGCACCCGGACGGCGTGGACCTGAAGCTGTCCAACTACAGCACCACGGCGGCCATGAACGGCTCCATCGCCTCGGCCAAAAACGCCACGCTGGCCACGGTGGCCGCCAACTACGGCCTCAAGACGGTGGTGGACCAGCACTCCCTAGACATAGCGGCGAGGATCACGCCGCTGGAGGTGGACACCAAGGTGGCCAACGCTCTCCTGGGGGCCGTCACCGCCGCGGCGCTGGCCTCCGAGCTCGCAAGTCGAGACGCCTCCATCTCGCACCTGCAGGCCTCCAAGGCGGACGCCAGCGCGCTGACAGCTTACGCCCTGCTCTCGGCCGTCGACACTTCCTCTGAGGTGGACTCTAAGATAGCGGCAGCCCTCTTGGGCGCAGTCACCACAGCAGCCCTGGACGCCGCCCTCCTCGGCAAGGCGGACGCAAGCGCGCTGGCCGCCCTGCTCTCCACGGTGGACGGGTTGGACACGCCGCTGGAGGTAGACACCAAGATAGCAAATGCCCTGCTGGGTCTCGCCACCGAGGCCTTCGTCGCAGCGCAGCTTGCTAGCCGGGACGCCAGCATCACGGCGCTCCAAGCCTCCAAGGCCGACGCGACGCTGCTGGCCTCATACGCCACAAACGCCGCGCTCTCCGCCAGCGAGACCACGCTCCAGAGCGCCCTCGACGCAATCCTCGCGGAGCTCGCCGCCCTGCAGCTTCCCGGAGGCGGAGTTGTTAACGCGCCGGCCTGGGCGGGCTTCACAACTTGGGAGCTCGTTCAGGGAAGCAACGTTGTTCGCAACCTGCACTTCGTGGCTCCTCTCTCTGCTGCGCTGGCCAACGGCGACGACACGCTGAGCATCACGGCAGACTGCTACTCCGTCGCAGCGGCGGACGCGGCCCTCGCGGCTGCGCTGCTTTTCTGCTTTTCGCTACTTGGCTGACCTGCACCCACTTGTGACGCAAGCCATGTTCAAGTGAGACCGGAAACATGCAAGACAAAAGGACGTCGGGCTATTTACCGACAACGCAAAAGGAATCAGGGTGCCAGGTCAACCCCAAAGACCAGTGGGCAAATTAAATAAAAAGGCGGCAGAAAGTCCGGGTGTATCCTCCCATCGACTCAGCGAGTTGGCGGGAATCGCCAGCGCCTTCGGCACTGTTCTGAAATAAAATCATGCAGAAATCCGTTCCCAAGCACCGCTGAAGGAAGGTAAGAATGCTCCTGAAAAGAGGGTAGTGAAGTGCCATTCCACGACCCGAGCAAGGTGAAACAGATCAAGAGCTTATAAAGCCGCCTCCTTCTTCTTCAGACGGATCAAGCGGCTGCAGCGTTTCATCCAAGCAGTTTTTGCCCGCTGGAGATTTTCGGTGGTGTCTCCCTCAAAGTCGACACGCTGCACTCCAGATAGGCAAGGTATGTCTGGTATCCGATGGAGGCCAGGCCTATGCTTGGTCCTTGTATCGCACCGGAAATACTGCATTTGCTCAAGGAAAGGTTCGTAGTCGGGCAGGTACGGCCGCACCACAACCCCTGCAAGCTTTTTTGTACCCCAAAAATACCGCATAGAGGGAACCTCCGAGGATGTCGCAAACGGGAAGAGTGGCCTGTCCATGAGCCGTTTGTAAATATCGACGCAAAAAATCCAGTCCAAAATTTCAACATTATACGGACGAGGGACAGCTTTTGCACCAGGGTGGTCACGGTAAAGCACGTAGTGGGGCCGCTTAGGCGTACCGGTGTTAATGGGGATCCGGTGCCCGGTACTCACAATGAAATGGATGTACAGCTCAAGGAAACTAATGCCGGGATCGTGCTCACTAGCCTGCGATGGCCATTGCAGCGTTGCTGCCCAAACCGAAAGCATGCGCATAAGCCCCCACCCAAAGAAGCAAAGAGGTTTGTGCGCAGTCTCATCAAGGCTCTCAAGGCTCCAGGTCTGAAAGGGGCCTGGAGGTTGTGCACCTGCAAGCCGGTTTGCAAACTCATCTGTGGGTGGTTGGGTTGCGTCAAGAGTTGGTTTCGTGAAGGCGCCATCCTGGGCTGAATGCTGAAAAGCAGTGGCATGAAGATTGCAAAAAACCGTAGCCCGTTGCCAACTGACCTGCACCTGCTGGCGGTACTGAGAAAGGAGCTGAGCCCACTCTTCCGGTAAGGCCTCACGCTGCCGGTTTGCAGCTGCATCTGCAAGGTGGTTGCCGTAGTGTACATATCTAGAAAGGTCATCCTCACATGCAAGGAGGTCTTTGTGCGCCTTTACCTTACAGACCTGTAAGTCCGGGTCTCTTTCAACAATAGCGGCACACAGCTTGGAGGAGGTCGAAATTGCGAAAGCGTCGGAAAAGAGGTGCGTGGGGTGTGGCCTGCACGGCCTCAACCAGATTGGCAACATATTGGCTATCAGTCCAAATGGTACCCCTTGCGCCAGCTTCAAAAAGTCTGCAAATTGGGTAAAGTTCACCCCGGTTGTTGGTCTGGGCACCAGGGACGAAACCTACTTGCACCACCTGAAAGGTGTTGGGCAGCTGGTGGTGGTTGGACCATGTGTGCTCCATCATCGCAGACCGGACCAAATCGGTAGTAAGGCAGTCTGTGACAATGGCCCAAGCAGCAACCCGGGCGTGCGGGTCATCTGTAACGTTGGTGCTAGCATCTGTCCAATAGGTTTTTCTTCCATGAAGATAATCGGCCCCAATCTGAGGCGAATCTGGAAGGCTGGCATGTAGGACATCAAGCTGATATCCACCGTCACAAAGGGCAACCACTGGGAGTTATACCGTCATCCTGGGCTTGCTCACGTAGCAACACAAGGTCGGGGTGCCTTTCTCCCAGATCTGCACATTCGAGGATGCGGTGGTTGTTCGTGTCATCAGCATCTTTGCAGAAAGGGCACACAAGGCTGTCGGCCGGCTGGAAATGTTTCCGGACTGCACTGTCGGGGAAAGCACCACAGGTGGCAAGTCGAATGTAGTGGTCGGCCCTAGTTTCGTCCTTCGACCACAGTTTAGCGGTGCCATCCAAGCTGAAGGGAGGTGTATTCTGCCATGCTTTCCTTTTGACGATGGCGTTGTAAACCCGAGTTTCCCAAGCATGGAGTAGAAGAGCTCGCACATCTGCAAAGTCGCAAGTCCGCAAATTTACTTGCCGATTGCTAAACCCGAGGACACCATCAGCAGGGTAGTGGAGTCCCCATGTCCAGGCCAAAACCGCCAAACCATACGCCGGTCCCCGTCGCATGGATTTGGCCTTGCCGGCCGGGATGAGTGCAATTGCCCGCTGCCATATGTTGTCCGCCCAGATGGAGTCGTAATGGAAAATGTTCAAGAGGGTGCGCATGAGTCTGATGGCCTGCAAGAATTCCGGGTCGACAATCTGAGAGTTGTACATGCTACATACCACCCAGCCGCACAATTGCTTTTTGTTGCCCAGGAGGGCCCTGGCAAAAGTCTGCCGGAGGTCGTGCAACTGTTTTTCATTCAAGGGGACAGTCTCGGTTCCGTACAAAAAGGTGGGTGCTGCAGCCGTAAGTAACATGCGAATCTTGTCTGCAATACTCAATGGCAACCTTCCCAACCTTTCAGCCGCGAACTTGGCCTTGACGACCCGAGTATTCTGCGGGTATTTTACATCTTTCTTGGTGTAATTCATCGCAGCGCCCAAGTCGATCTGATCATGAACCACCCGAAAATGGGGCTGGCCGGTAATTGCGGTGCCGGTCTCAGCGTAAAACTGCAGGGCTTTTCGCAAGTCGGCCGTGGTACCCCAGGCCCAACACTTGGTGTACTGAACGGTGAGGGTCCAATCAAGCATGAACTGCCTGGATGTTTCCCACGCCCGAACCAAGTCCCGAATGGAATCAGCGGTAAATTCAAGGTTGTCGATCAAAACATAGGGTTGTACTCCCTGCGCATGGACCACAACATACCACAGGTAGCCCAGGGCGACAATTGCTGCAACCGAAAGTGGGTCTCCTTCGGCACATCCAGTAGTGGAAGGGCGGAAAGAGCCCGGCTCCCTATTGACAATGAGCGTTCGGGTAGATGCAGAAAGCCAGGTTCGCCAAGTGCGCACGATGTGGTCGGGCGTACCCAGTTTCTGTAATAAGTAAAGCAATGGCTGTCTCGGCAGTGTATTAAAACATTTGAGGAGGTCCAGGCAGGATCCCGCCCTCGGACGTGCATTATGCAAGGCCTCGTCGACCTCGTGTTGGATCCTCAACCAAATCATTTCAGAGCTCCGACCGGGAACCCCTCCTATGATCTGCTTTGGCATCCATGTGGCGAAGGTGTCGAGGAGTTGCCTGGTCACGACCTTGCAGAAAAGTCGATATAGGAGCGGAAACACAGTGATAGGACGGGTATCGGAAACCCCCGGGTTGTCTATCTTAGGCAGTAGGACCGTGCGTGACTGTGTGAACCAGTCCGGCCACTGATTGGCATGGACGCAATCCTGAATAATGCTCACCAGATGTTGCCAAGCTTGCTGAGGTAAAAGAGAAAGCTCTGCTTTGTTCCAGCCGCACATGCCCTTGCTGCTTTTAGCCGGTGTGCCGCGAAGGGCCTCCTGCCAGACGGAAACATTAGCTAAGTCGATATCAACCGGGTTCCGCTGTTCTGCCCATGCGTCAACCATCTGCCTGGCGGCAAGCCAGTGGTCATCTTCAACCTGTTGTAGGGGTGGATCTCGCTGCCAAAACTGATTCCAGAAACCAGCAATCTGCTCTTCAACCTGTGCAGTAGCAGTAACCCAGGTAGTCCAGACAAGTGTGCCGCGAGGTGGGATCTGTCCTGAGATTGGGATGCAAACAAGACAATGTCGCTCATGACCAACAACCTGTGGGAATTTTCAACCCTCACAATGGCGTCCAGGGGTATGCCCTCCGGGTGCTCAACCGTCAGCCTGAGATGGCCCTTGTGATGAGCTCGCTGCATCTGGTATGGAACTGACTCATGAAGGTCAAGGTGCGTAATCGGTGGTCGAGAGGGTGGGCGCAAAAGGTGACACACAAGAGATCCACCATGCTGGCTGAGGTTGTGCGTCACTGTCTCCTTGAACATGTGCTGGGATCGAGTGCGTTGGAGTTGTACCACATCTTGAGCATGCAGTTTGACCGTTTCAATGATTGTGTCAAGCCAGCTGTTTACGGGCCATTCCCAAGGACGGGCAGGAAGCGAAGTTCCAGAATGCCAGTGAATCCATTCAGAGAAGTGTCCACCAAATCCCGGAGCCCGCAGTATGGAAGTCCATAGGTCGCGCAGAGAAATCTGCTGGGCCATAGTTGGCTGGCGTTGTCCCAAGGATTGGAGAGTCTTGTGCAGCGATTCAAGCCGTCGGACTTGCCTGACAACGTGAACATAGTGGAAAGATCGCATATCAATCTCGGGCTCAAACTGTCCATTGCCTGCCGGTTTGGGGATGGGCGGGCACATCAAATTGGCGATGTGGGCTCCTTGACAGCGTCCCTTTTGCCGTTTGCGTAAAGGCTCCGCATGCTGATTACAAGCCCAGCTGACTGAGTGTTCGACCATCTGTGCCCAGGCACCAAGGCGGTCGCCCGCCGGTAAGCTCTGGACCGTCTCCCACCGCTCAGTTGCACAGGCAGAGTATGCAGATTCCAAAAGCGGTTCTGCATGGCTCGGCACGTTCCACCCACTAGGTAGTTGCAATCTCTTGGTGAGGATGGCATTGTTCGGGAACTCAAATTCAACCTTGAAGGGTTTGTGACGGTCAAATGCATGAGCGGTGAGCACCCCTGTTTGTCGAACCAACGGTACAAGTTGAGGTGAAACCAGGATTGTGTCATTCCAGGTAGAATCATCGCATGTGGGGCTGACTGTGTCCGGCGCATGTTCTCTGGCCCGCTGGAGCAAGTCCACATATCCAAACATCTGCAAATCACTCCATGCCGTCAAAGGACGCAGACCCCCATTGAAATCCCCAGCAAGCAAAACAGGGCCTCGAGATTGTCTGGCGCGTTGCGCAGCATAACCAAAAAGGGCCTGGTTGATATTGTCTGCTCCTGTGCCTGGGGAGTGTGGGGCCAAGTACAAGCCAATGATCAAGATGTCCAGATCGCCAATCCGAACCCAGCGTTCCAAGTAGCGGCAAGTTGCTTCCCAAATAGGATCTTGTTCGGTGTAGCTACGCCGTATAGGGAGTTTGGAAAAACAGGAAACGCCGATGCTTTTCCCCCTCACCGGGTTTGCGCGAACTGTTTCTCCAGTGAGAGGTGGAACCGCGTGTGTCCAGGTGGTTGTGTATCCCAGTTTGTTCCACCGCCCGGTTTCAATGCGTTGCACTTCAGCAGTAGCAGAGGTCTCAGCACAAATAAGAACATCGCAGTTCAGTTGTGAAAGTACTTCGCTCTTACCGTGCACAGCTGTCGGGTTGACAATACCGAAGGAAACCCGAGGACCGGGGTTCTTAGCTTGTCCAACACAAGTATCACTCAAATACGACCAACTCGGAGGGCAATCATTGAACCAAGATTGGAAACAAGTCAAGAGAAGGATCCATCTCAAGACGGAGTTTGAATGCGAAAAATACTCAAAATAAACGTGCAACACAATGGATCCAGCATCATCGAAATAATTGAGTCCCTGCGCATGTCTGCTCTCAACGCAATCGAATTCACGCAAACAGTGTAGCGTCTTTTGGTCATGGTCTCGAACTCGCTCGTGCGTGGAGATCCTAGTGCTCCAGCCTAAGTGGGCGTGTTCGCAACGAAATGTAAAGCAAAAGTGACCTGCAAGGCAGGCCCAATGTAGCGGGAGAGTGAATTCAGTAAGGGCAGCTCGCAACGTGCTGCACACATACACCCCATGGATCCACAATGCATGGCCGTCCTCAAGAGATCTTCCCTGCAAAAAAGAAATTTGCTTCCCACAGATCAAAGAGAGAGCGCGCCAAAAGAAGGCCGGCAACTCCGGAATCGCAAAACAAGCGGATTGCAGCCCCGTCACATACCAGCCCATCAAGATACAATGCGCATGCAAGTAAAATGATCACATTTCCATGTGATCTCCCCGAGTGTCAGCGGTGCGCTTGTGTCCCGTGATGGTGGTTCCCGTAATGCCCTGCAGCATCTGTCGAATTTCATTGCTCTGCTGGGTCATGGCAGCTGAAAGGCTGGTGGTGAAATCGCTGTGGAGCTTGTGGCTGAGGTTCTCGATATCTGTCTTCACCTCATGTTTGAGCGAGGCAAGGGCCTTCGAGTTCTCGGTCTTGTGCTTCTCAAGTTCACTGCAAATGCTCCTGACTTGTCCCTCAAGCTTCTCGACTCTGGTCTCGTCCTTGGCCGGTATCTGCGGGCGTCCATGCTGTTTCGCATACTCAGCCCATGGATCTGCATTTCCCGTCAAGGCGGGACCGGCCCGGCCCGAGGTTGCAGAGGTGTCAACAGCAGGGGCGCCGGCCAAGAGGATCCGATTGGTCGCGTTGGCATGGCTTTCAATCTTAGTCGCCAAACAAGGTGTGCCCCCGACCGTCACGGTGTTCTGCTGAACCATCTTAATGACACGAATCGCAGTCTGCCATTTGGCCTGGGCAATCAATTCAGCTGTAGCAGCGGATGGGACTGGCTTGATCCTGTAGAGATGCGAAACTGGCGTCTTGGCATTGTAAACCCTCCCCAGAGATTCCGCAACTGTGGCCGCTTGAGCGGCAGGAACCCGAATGCCAAAACCGTTGCGTCCGCAAATGAAACCAAGATGTCCGGCAACCCCGGCTGCAGTTTGAGCTGCTCCTGCTCTGGAAACGTCTTTTGCAAGCCACACGATGGTCTGATTGCTGCTGAACTTACCATCTGTGTTCATCGTGCTGATATAGGTGCGCGAGAAACCGCTGCGCTTCAGGACACGCGTTTCACACTTCTCGTCCAAGGTAAATCGAAAAGCAATCTGCGTGGCGTCCTCTTTGCTTGTGGGACCGCCTTGGTTGCGCCATGATCGTCCCCATACAGTGGTGATGGCCTTGCTCAATTCCTCATCTTCCCAAAACTCAAGAATGAGCTTCACAGGTTGCTGTGTAAGGCGCTGCCATTCACCAGAATCGAAATCTTCGCACCGAACGGAGACAATGCCTTGCAACTGTCCAGTATGCTGAATGGCCTGTTGGTCAGTGTCGATCTGCACCACGCCGGTTCCGACCTGAAGGATGGTGCCCTGGATGATGCATTTGCCTCCATCACGATTTGAAGCAGGGAAAGCAAAAGCGTGGGGTTGCAATCGTTGAGGAACAACATCAGCATGGTTTCCCAAAAGAAGGACCGCAAGTGGCTGTGCAGAAATGGGGCCTGACGCATGAATCCACTCCGCCACCTGTGGATGCCCAAATGATGGAAAAGCTGAGATTGAATTGCAAAATCAACCACTCGCTGATGAGGATCCGCACGTGCAGTATCGAAGCCTCCGCGGATGGGGTGCCGGAACCATACCTCAATATCGGGAGACCTGTGCGTGTCATCCTGTTGGGTTGCAATTGTGGCAGTGGGTGTGAGTGCATCGCATTGTTCCTGAGGCAGCTGAGGAGGGAACGCATCTGAAATGTCTGGCGTCGCAATTTGATCAGGCCTGATAACCAGGAGTCCCTCAGTCATGATGATTTCCGAATTGCGAGCATGTAAGCGCACGGCCAAGAACTTCTGAACCACAATCTCAAAAGGCTGAGTGCCTGCTCCAGAAAAATACCTCTGAAAATTGCACAGCACATGGTACAGCTGAATCGCATGAAGGACCGAGATAGAGAATTTCCTGTCAGGGCGTGGGCGGCGCGATTGTCTGCTGGAACCTGCACTTCATGGGTGACTCCCATGGCCATCAAATTCTCGGCAGCAGAAAGGAACCGGAGCTGATTGGGATGGCATTCAAAGGGTTCCCCATGCGGAACAAGTTGGGCATAAATCCCCCGAGTCTGAAGCCAAGTTCCATTGACCTCATGCTGTGCTGAGTATCGGGCCATGGCGGAGGCCAGGACCTGGTGCCCGTTCACCGTGCGATTTTGCAGAACCTGTTGTGCATTGTGGCCCCTTCCAAAAGCGGGATCAGCATAAATCGCGAGCTCCTCAGGGTTGAGAACCAAAGAAGAAACGTGATCCTCCGGCAATGCAATAGGCCAAATCCATCTGCTGAAAAGGGTGCCTGGCCATGTAGGTAGCTTGTGCTCCATGCGCAATTGCCTATAGGGCAGATCATCACGAACCAGCAACGCCAAGTATCTTTTGCGTGTCATGGGCAGCACCTGGGCAAGGTCTGAGATGCCTTCCCAGATAAACCGGTATCCCGCAAAAATAATCGCCTGCGCAATCATGGGCCAGTGAACGTGTGTCCGGAGGCCGTCAACATTTTCAAGAGCGGCGTCTGCGAAAACCTCAAAACAGCGAGCAGGTTGAGCAACTGTAATCCGTTGTCATCGATGAGACCCTTGCGTTTGCCTCCATGTGTCCATGCCTGACAGGGTGGGGAGGCCGTGATCAAGTTAATGCTGGTATGAGCGAGGATAAAAGCAACAGTGCGGGGAGCAACATCTGCAAGAACTCCAAACGGCTGGGTGGTGTCAAGCAATCTGGATACGTCCATGGGCTCATGCAAAAAGATGGCCTTGTGGTTTTTGCACCAGTACTTCATAGCTGTGGGTTCGTTGTCAACAGCGGCGACCGTCCGAATGTTCATAGCAAACTGCTCACGCATGAAGGCTTGTGCAAATGACCATCCACCGATTCCTCCGGCATAGAGGTGCAAGACATTGAGGTATCCGAGTCCCTCTGTGGCTTCAGAGTGCGTCTGCCATCGAAAAAAGTCGGTGGTGTCTTGAAGACCGATGACCTGTTTCCCATCTTGAGTAATAAGCTCCGCATTGGTGAGAGCCCACAAACCATAGAACGGCAGCGGCTGAAAAGGGGAAAGATTCCAAGCAACTTCAACATCAGTCAAAAAGGGGGCGGGACCGAAAGGCATGTGACCCCGTCGTCGGCTGTTGAAACAAGTCGCCAAACCCGAATCCCAAATGTTGCATTTGCCGTCATGAGGCTCAACCAATAAACAACGTCTTCCACTCCAGGGCTCACCAGGGCCAAGAAAATTCGTCAGCTGCCATAAATCGTCAAGAAAACATGTATCATCCGAGGAAACCATGGCAAGAGGTAAAAAGCGCGAGGTGTCGCAGCCCAATTAGACAAAACCAAGCTGCCCTTCGTGAAGGCTTGGGCCGAAAGCTTGCGCGGCTGCGCTGCTGGCCTACTACACCTCCTCACAAGTGGACACGCTGTTGGGAGACTACCGCACAGGGGCAGCGCAGGACGCGGAGACGACCAGCGCCATCACAGCCGCGCTGCTGGCTTACTACACCTCCTCACAAGTGGACGCGCTGTTGGGAGACTACCGCACGGGCGCGGCGCAGGACACGCAGACGCAGGCGGCCATCGCGGGCGCGCTGCTGGCCTACAGGACGGGCCCGGACCAGGACGTGTTCACAACCAACCAAATCACCTCGGCGCTGGCGGCGTACCGCTCAGCCGCCGACCAGGACACGGCAACGGCCTCAAGCATCGCCGCCGCCCTGCTCAGCTACTACACCATCGCACAAGTGGACGGTCTCCTTGCCAACAAGCTCGGAGTCACGGAGGCGGCCTCGGCCCTGCAATAGCCGTGCGCTTTCCGGACGACGGAGGGGCCGACGAGGTGGTGGCCGCCATAGGAGAGCAGATCCTGGCCCCCACGGACGTCTCACTGTCAAACTGGACGGTTCGCCCCAGCAGCGGCTGCAGCGTGGTCCTGGCCACGCACACCGCGGGAGGGAGCGTGGACGGCTACACCCTGACCCTGGCAGCGAACCCGTGGAACATTGTGCGCACCTACAACTTGACGCCGGGCCGAGAGCTCCTGTTCGCCTGCCGCTACCGGCTCGGCACGGCCTCCAACTTCGTGGTGTACATGTCCGAGGCCGACAACGTCTACGACCCGTTGTACGGCAGCTTCGTGGGCGACCAGGGCGCCTGGAGCACGGCCAAGATGTACTTCACCGTGCCGCCAAACGGAGTGGCAAAGCTGCACTTCGGTGCGCACTTCCAGGCGCCGGGCCTGCCCAACCAAACGGCAGGAACGGTGGACGTCTACGGCCTCCAGATCCTGGACGCAACCCTGGAGACCGGCGCAGCGGAGGAGGACACGGCGGCCTCGGCGCTGCTGCTGAAGCACGAGTTCCTCGACGGAGGGGCGGACGACGTCACGCTGGCCACCCTGGGCGAGGTGCTGCTGGAACCCACGCTCACCACGCTTGGAAATTTTCTGGTGCGCTCCAACAGCCAGAGCTCCGTGGCCTCGGCCAGCTTCGCGGTGGGAGGCTTCCAGCTGGAGGGCTACGCCATGACCCTGAGCGCCTTCGCCTGGAACATTGCACGCACCTACACGCTGACGCCGGGGAGACGCTACTCCTTCGGCTGCCGGTACCGGCTGGGCACGGCCTCCAACTTGGTGATGTACGTCAGCGCGGCCGACAACGACTACGTGGGCGTCACCGGCACCTTCCTCGGCACGCCCTCGCAGGGAGTGTGGAGCACGGCGCGCCTGGACTTCTCGGTGCCGCCGGGCGGAAACGCGAAGCTGCACTTCGGAGCCTTCGGCGGGTCCATCCCCGGGCTGGTGCAGCAGTCGGCGGGCACGCTGGACCTGTACAGCATGCAGATCAGGGCCAGCGCCTTCGAGGGAGAGTCTGTCTCAGTAACGGACCTGCTGGTGGACTCGCTGGCCCTCACGGGCTCGGCCACGCTGGACGGGCTCACCGCGCAGGGCAACGTGGCTGCGACCAGCTGTGTTTGCAACGACCACGTGGAACCACTGCACCCGGGTCGGGGGGGGACGTTGTTTTCACCACGGGGTGTGGACGCCTCCGGGCGCAGTTCTCCTGCGCACATCGCGAGAGCGCGATGACCCGGCACCGTCGCCGGAGCCACGCTGTCGTCCACGGGGGCCGTGTCAGGCAGCTCGCTGAGCATCAGCGGCGCGGCCAGCGTGGGCCTGCTGAGCTCCGCCACGGAAATCACGGGCAGCACGCTGACCATCAACAACACGGCCAACGCCGGGAACTTCACCACGGTGGGCGACGTGTCCACGGGGACGCTGACGGCCTCGGGCGCAGCGACGGCGGCGAGCTTCGCAGCCACCGGTGCGCTCACGGGCGCCACGCTGACGATCACCGGTGCGGCCTCCGCGGGCCCGCTGGACTGCGAGAGCCTGGACTGCACCCTCACGGCCACGAGCGGCGGAGTGTCGACGGGCAGCGTGGTGTGCGGCGACGTGACGAGCTCGGGCACGGTCTCCGCGCCGCAGCTCTTCGCCTCCAACCCGCTCACCGTGACCAAACACCTCAGACTTCTCGGGCGATCTCTTCCTGACGAAGAACTGGGCGGGCTGGAGCAAGCTGCAAGTGTCCAACAACAGCGCGGCCCCCGACAGCGGCCCGGAGCTGCGGCTGCTGGGCAACCAGAGCGCGAGGGTCTTCTGGAGCGGGACGGCGGGGCGCACCGTGCGAGCTCATCATGATCAACGACGAGGCGCTGGTGCAGACGAAGAGCCTCTCCACGCAGCTGTCCCTGACCACGAACCAGAGGAACCCCGGCTGCCTCGTGATCGCGGGCAACACGGGCAACGTGGTCTGCAACACGAGCATCACGAATTTGTCGGACAGCCGGGTGAAGACGGAGATGGCCGAGGCCGACGTGGCGGAGCTCCAGCAGCTCTTCGACTCCGTGGAGGCCAAGCAGTACAAGCGCCCGGACATGAACGGCGACCTGAGGCTGGGCTTCGCCTCGGACGACTTCGCAGGAACGAAGTGGAAGAATTTGACGGGCGCCGCCCGGTGGAGCGACGGCACGGAGATGGTTACCCTCGACTACTCTCACCTCACCAGCGTACTGTGGGGGGTGTGCAAGGGCTTCCAGGCCCGGCTGGACGCACTTGAAGCCTGGCAGGCGCAGCGGGGGCCGAAGAACAAGTAAAAAACTGTGTGAGCAAGCTCCTTTTTGGGGCAACAAGTAGGTGTGAGCAGGCCTCCTCGCATCCGCGGAACCTTGCTCAAGCTCCTTTTTGGGGCAACAAGTAGGTGTGTTCAGGCCTCCCTGCATCCAGGGAACCTTGAATAGCCCCTTTTTGGGTTATAAATGGAGGCGCTGAGGGACCTGGCCGACGACTTCAACGTGAGGGACCCGCGGAAGCTGTACCGACTTGCGAGGCAGCGCGACCTCGATGTGACGCAGGCCATGGCCTTCGAGGCGCTGAAGGCCGACGTGGGCCGGCAGGTGCAGGCGCCCCGGCCGCGCGCGCTGGGCAAGTCGGCCGCCGAGGGGCCGAACGACCGGCTGCAGGCCGACCTCATCGACTTCAGCCAGAACACGCGGGGGAAGACGAAGAACGGCCTGGTGGTGATGGACGTCTTCACCCGGGAGGCCGCCGTGGAACCTCTGCAGAACAAGAACGCCGAGACGGTGGGCCGCACCACCAAGCGCGCCGCAAAGGAGCTGACGGGGGACGACGGGAACTTCGTGGTCACGACGGACCTGGGCAACGAGTTCGCCACGCTGGACAGGGAGCTGCCCGAAAATGCCGTGCACCGCACGAAGCGGCCCGAGGACCGCAACGCCATTGCCGTGGTGGGCCGGGGCATCCAGACGCTGAAGAAGGACTTGGCCACGAGGGTGGCGCGCAAGGGCGGGCAGTGGAGCGACCACTTCGAGCGGGCGGCCGGGGCCTACAACGCGCGGCCCCACGAGACGGTGCACGGCGCGCCCGAGGACGTGGAGAAGCAGCCGGCCACGGAGTTCAGGGTCCTCCAGGACAACGCCGACAAGTTCCAGCACAACAAGGACCTCACCGACCGGCGCGTGAAGGCGGTGGAGGACGCGGGCGCCTTCCGAGCGCCGACGAACGCGGCGAGGAGCTTCAACCTCAGTACGGCGACGTGCAGCGGCTGGGGGCCGTGGACTCCATGACCGTCCGCAGCACGGAGGGGCGCGAGACCCTGCTGAAGCTGGCGCTGCCGGCGCCGCAGGGCTCCCCCCCGCGGCAAACCGCGGCGGGCGGCTGACGTGACGGGGGCAGGCGGGGTGTTGTAGGCAGCTCTTGGACACGACTTCCTGGGGCTCAGAGGCCCAGGACCCTCGACTAGCCTCCTTTGAAAAAAAACAGTTTTGAGGCATTGCGCAGGCTGGGGGGGAATTCCCGGAGCCTGCTCAGCTCCTGTTTGGGGTCCTCGGGAAACCAACGGGCTCGGCGAACCAAGCTCCCAGGCTCACCTTGTTTTTGGAACAGCTCAGCCCATAAGACAAGCATATGACTACTGGCAGGATCAACCAGGTTTCTTTTCTTTGCATGCTGCTTTGTCGCTGGAATCCAGCCCGTGAGACAAGCATATGACTACTGGCAGGATCAACCAGGTTGCATTGTTTTTTGCGCCAGAAATGCTTGCAAGGAAGTTTGTGACTCTCGAACCGCTACTACGACATGACAGCAGGACATCAACAGCATGAGCACGCGTACCACCAGCACGTGCAACAACAGCAGTGCAAAGCCGTGCAAAAACGCTGAGTCGTGGCGAGCCCCCCCAAACCCGTTGGGCAAACCAGTACTTAAAAAACGAACCCCCCGTACCCGTTGGGCGAACCAGTACTTAAAAAAAACGAAACCCCCCAGGCATGTTGGGCAGACCAGTACTCGAAAAAAAATCTGAAACCCCTCCAGACCTGTTGGGCAGACCAGAACTTAAAAACCCGACGCCTATCCCCAGACCCGTTGGGCAGACCAGTACTAAGCCAAAAATGCCGGGCCCTTTGACCCAAACCAGTACTTGAAAAAACGAACCCCCCCGAAACCCGTTGGGCTAACCAGTACTTAACAAAACCCGACCCCTATCCCCCAGACCCGTTGGGCGAACCAGTACGTAAAAAAACCCGACCCCTACCCCGCAGACCCGTTGGGCGAACCAGTACTCAAAAACGAATCCCCCCCGGGCCCGTTGGGCTAACCAGTACTTAAAAAAAACCGACCCCTATCCCCCAGACCCGTTGGGCGAACCAGTACTTAAAAACGAATCCCCCCGGGCCCGTTGGGCGAACCAGTACTTAAAAAAACCGACCCCTACCCCGCAGACCCGTTGAGCGAACCTGTACTTAAAAACGAATCCTTCCGGGCCCGTTGGGCGAACCATTGAAAAAAAAATCCGAAACCCCTCCCGGGCCCGTTGGGCGGACCATTGAAAAAAAAACCGACCCCTACCCCGCAGACCCGTTGGGCGAACCATTGAAAAACGAATCCCCCCGGGGCCGTTGGGCAGACCATTGAAAAACGAAACCCCTCCAGGCGCGTTGGGCGAACCATTGAAAAACGAACCCCCCCGGGCCCGTTGGGCACACCATTGAAAAACGAATCCCCCGGGGCCGTTGGGCGGACCATTGAAAAAAAATCCGAAACCCCTCCCGGGCCCGTTGGGCGGACCATTGAAAAACAAATCCGAAACGTAGCTGCCGGCGTCCTCCACCTCGTCTGCCGGAAAAAAGGAAACCCGTTGGGCGGACCAGTATCATCTCACACGCCAACCCACTGAACCTCCACACTCCCCGGGCTCCTTGCTATATGTGCTATATGTACTATATGGGTCTTACACGCCAAGCCGCTGAACTCCAACACTCCCCGGGCTCCTTGCTATATGTGCTATATGTGCTATATGGGTCTTACACGCCAAGCCGCTGAACCCCCACTCTCCCCAGCTCCTTGCTATATGTTCTTTATGTGCTATATTATTCTGTACGCGCGAAAATCTGTAGTATATGTGCTATACAATGCATATTTGGTACATGTTGAGATGCTATGTGTATAGTATACAGCTCTGCTGGTTGGCGTGTAAGACCCATATAGTACATATAGCACATATAGCAAGGAGCCCGGGCAGTGTGGGAGTTCAGCGGGTTGGCGTGTAAGACCCCATATAGTACATATAGCACATATAGCAAGGAGCCCGGGCAGTGTGGGAGTTCAGCGGGTTGGCGTGTAAGACCCATATAGCACATATAGCACATATAGCAAGGAGCCCGGGCAGTGTGGGAGTTCAGCGGGTTGGCGTGCCGCCACATGTCGAAATCTGAGACGTTGGGCGAACTACTGAAAAACGAAACCTTCTCCAGACCCGTTGGGCAGACCATTGAAAAACGAAACCCCTCCAGGCGCGTTGGGCGAACCATTGAAAAACGAACCCCCCGGAAAAAATAGTAAAAGGAGAATTCAAAGAATTATTCTTTCTACTATTTTTTTTCCAACAGCAACACAACAAACAGAAAACAAAATCCAGAACAACAAGCAAACAAAATAAATAATCACAACCAGCAACAAAAATATTTAATCACAGCATGCAACATTAAATAATTCAAACAAGCATACCAACAAAACAGCAACACTCTAAATCATCAAAGAGCCCAAACTCAAAAACACACATCAACAAAAATCAAAGCAACATACCAACAAAAAATATCACAAGAGCATCAAACAAAACAAAAACAAACAGCCAAAGCACGAAAAAATTGAAGAAGCATGCCAAGTCTAAACAACGCACTTTGAAAGAGATAAGCAAATTATAATATTTCAATCTTTACAAACGATAAATATATTACAATTATAACATATAATATTTTACATGTGATAATCATAGTATGATTAAACCTGTTTTTAGTGTTTCCAGTCTCCTATGTTGTTCCAAGAACTGCTTAAGATGTTTCTGATATTATACCAGATTAAGTTAACGTCATAATCTTTCATTGGTGCTCTTTGCTGTATTAAATAACGCAACACTGATACCAAAGTATAATAATTAAAATGCATTGTTGTCATTCCTCCTCTTTCATTAATACTATTACCATTATTTTTAACGAGTTCTTCTTTCATTATGTTTTCGTAAATATCTTTTATCCATTGATGATTTTGTTCTCCATACTCAGCGAACATATCTGGATATATATCTTTCATTGTTTTATCGTTTTTAATTATTTCAATGACTTGTTTATACGATGGATAGGGATTATCCTTAATGAAACTAAATATTATCTTTCTATCCTGTTCCAGCTCTTTTTCTGTCACTCCTATCATTGGCATTTTCCTCTTATTATATTAAGTATTTATTCCTTTAAGTCATTTTACATTATAATTATAACATATAAGGGTATAAATGTTATAATCATAGTATGGTTATAAATTCAGTTCAGGATATAATTCAATTGCCACTCTTTTGAATGAACTTTTTGGGGGTGTAGGCTACCACCTTTTGGGGGTGTAGGGGTGTAGGCTACCACCTTTTGGGGGTGTAGGGGTGTAGGCTACCACCTTTTGGGGGTGTAGGGGTGTAGGCTACCACCTTTTGGGGGTGTAGGGGTGTAGGCTACCGCCTTTATCAAGTGTTTTTAGTTTGCTTCACCACGCGACTTGCCTCCGTGCAGGTATCTTCATCGCCGCCTTTGACTTCCAGACCGAGCCCTACGAGGTAAGGACTTGTTTGGGAGGGTTTTTGTTTTTCTGGGGCGGGGTATATATATAATATAAGGGGAAACTCTCGCCATTTTTTTTGTGCCCTGTTTGGCAATTGGTGGGAGTTTCCTGATATATCTATATGAATATTGGCGCTTTCTAAATTTGATAAACTATGGATTATCCCCTTAAAAATTAATATTTTCATTTTTTAGAATTCCTATTTTTTACTGTATTGTCGTTGGATGAACCTAGAAATTTCAAGTTTCAAGCCCAACCCCAAACTCAAAATCCTTAATCCGTCAAACTCACCAAGATTTCACAAATTAATTCACTAGGTATTTTATATAAATCTTCCTGTTTATGAAATACTGGATTGTCTCCCCATTCTGCTTTGGTTTTTGATGGTAGCCGTTGTGCGGTTTCAATATGTTTATTATTCCTGATGTTGCCACAATCCTTTTTACATAATTCTCTAGGTTTCCAAGTTGTAATGTTATTCCAGAGCCTAGTGCGTTTTCTGTAAGGCATTCCATATTTACAGTAATCAACATCTTTAAATTCAAACTCATCCATAAACTCCTGATTTTTTAATAATCAAGTTTGTGGATTTTCGATTACAAAATATTTAGGATTGAAATATTTGATAATCTCAATAGTTTTTAAGACAATACTATTTGCATATTCGATATTCCTAATTCCCCTAGTTTTTGCTATGCTGTATTCAGTGCATGGGGGACTACTCCAAATAAAATCAAAATGGTTCCTATCAAATTGTTTATAATCCCACTCTAAAATATCAGTGTTGATATCAGCATTTTTCAAGTCTAATGATATCACATTAAATCCAAGCGACTTTGCTATGGTTCCAACGCTTTTTGTTCCACTAAATAATTCTAATAAATTCATTTATTAGAATTATTTAGATATTATTTATTCAAATAATACATATACTCCCTCATCATTTTTTGAAATTTTGTAAAATTCTAAAGTGGTGCTTTTAGGTTGTTTGATTTTTCCTGTATTCAACATATCACAGTATTTCTTTTGCTTTGTCGGGTAGTCGCCCGATGGTCTTCCTATAGATTTTGCTTGAAATATCTTTTCGATTTTTTCTTTATCTTCATTGCGTTCAACTGGTTTCATTTTGTCATCAATGGATTTAATCATATCATTTAAGGTTTTGATATTTTTACCAATTAATGTTATCTTCTTCATTAAATCATTAATAGTATAATCCTCGTTTTCAGACATTACTATATATTTATTTAGATAATTATTTATTTAATTATACGTTTTATTATATAATTTACCTGAATAATTTAATGTTATATATGTAAATAAATTATATTCTAAGTGTCTTTCATCAATTTTATTTTTCAATTTTATTAAACCTTCATCGTTACCTGTAATTTCAAAATACTTCAACATTTTATCAAATTTATCTGGTTTAGTTATACCTTTCATAAAATATTTATTATTAAATTTAGCATCTAACCAATAAAAATATTCTATACTCAATTGTCTAGCAAAGTTTTTATCACCATCGAATATATCATTAATTTCTTCATTGTCAAAAGTAATAATTCTATGGTCTTGTCCATTCACAGTTGGCATTATGATTATATAAATAATTAGATATTTATTTAAATATTTATTTATTTATATTTATAAAGTGCAATTATGTTAAATCTACTCTTTAAATACTAATTTTTCATGATTTGTTTAACAGTTTCCTGAGTTTCGTTTTCATTATTATAGGTTGGTGTTGCTTGCCTACCAAATTTAAAAGTTATACTATGGACATCAGTTTCTAAGTTGATACTGTCTTTAGTTTTAGCAATATTCATTTTCTTATCATTTTTACTTATTTTGAAACTTGTTGGAATACATGAACATTTGCAACTTTTATTATTTTTTATTTGTAATTCATTCTTAAGTTCTAACATTCTTTTACATGTAGGACAAACAACCTCAATAACTGATGTTTCTTTAACAATTTCTTCATCAGTTGATGAAACACTTAAACCTGTCTTATTCTTTTTGTTTTTCTTTTTTCCCATTTATATTATTATTTATATTTTTAATATATTGTATCAAAAACTTAATTAATTCTAAAATAAAATAACATATTTTTTACATCTATTATCAGTTATTAGTACTTGTTCTATATTTTCTACTTCATCTATTATATTAATATAATTTGAATAACTCCTATTCATATAAATAATAAGATAAATTATTTTTCATTTCTGTCTTTCTTTTCTTGTACAACTTGAAAGAACTTATCAAGTTCTTTCAAGTTCTAGAACTCTAGGAAAAAAGTTCTTTTTCCTAGAGTTGTACAGTTTTTTCATTGTATCGTCTTTATTCCATCTATATTCTACAATTGTCTGATGGTATTTTGAATTTAGATGTTTAAATAAATATTTGTCATCATAAGTTTTACCACAACTGCAATGGATAATAGTCATATAAATAATAAGATAAAATAATTATTTAGATTATTTAATCTTATTATTTTCATGCATGATAGAATATTCGAGGGCTCAGCACTTGGGGTTTTCATTGCACGCGAGAGAGATACAAACTAATTAGCTTCAATGCTTATTGATTGTAGCAATGGAAAACCTGTTCCATTTTTATGATATTCGCCACCAGCATATCATAAAAACGATGTTCCATTAATATTAAATAGAATATTTATTTAAATTATTTTCTTTAGCTTTAGTAAGTTTTAATGCAGTTAGTATATCAACATCTAGAATATTATTATTAATAACTTCTTGTACACTATTTATCATTTCATCTGTATATATATCGGGATAATCTTTCATAAAATTTACTAACTTTCTAAAATTAAAATCTAGGTTATTGTCATTTTCAATTGCGGACTTGGATACTACGATATTATGATTTTTAATTGCAGATAAAAAGTATAACATCGTATCATAATATATTTGTACAGTATCTGGAACTAAGATATCACCAAATTTATATATCCTCCGAATACTAGCCACTTCACTTAAATTAATAGATTCTATAGCCATTATGATATAATTATATTATATATTTTTTTTATTTATAAGTATTTATAATATTATTTTTATTATGCCTGATGTAAAACCAATTGATGAAATCAAATATGACTTTAAGCAAAGCAAGCATGAGGTCGTCCCTAAATTGCCAATGAGAGCTATGATTGTCGGTCCATCTGGAAGTGGAAAATCAACTTTACTTGTATCAATGATACTTGATATTTATAGAGGAGCATTTGAAAGAATTTTTATCTGGTCTCCATCTGTAAATTTAGATAGTATTTGGTTGCCTGTTAAAAAATACATTAAAGAAGGTTTGAAAGTAGATAATGATAAAGAACAGTGTTGGTGGGATGAGTTCAATGTTGAAGATTTAGAAAGAGTTATAGAAACTCAAAATAAAATAATTGAATACCAGAAAAAACAAGGAACGAAGAAATTATTTAATATTTTAGTAATTTTGGATGATGTGTCTGATAATCCAGCAATAACAAGAAATAACAAATTGTTAAATTCTTTATTTTGTAGAGGTCGTCATAGTGGAATATCAACACTTGTAAGTCTTCAAAAATCATCAACCGTACCACCAATTATTAGGGTAAATATAAGACATTTGTTTTATTATAAAGTTAGAAATTTTAAAGAGATAGAAATATTGCAAGATGAATTATCAGCAATTGTTAGAAGCGATAATTTACATGAAAGCAAGAAACTAATTTATAAAATATATGAGACTGCCACTGATGAACCTCATAGTTTTTTATATATTAACCTTTTAGAAAAGAATCCAGATAAAATGTTTATGAAAAAGTTTTCTCAATATTTGAAAATTACTAATTAAATAATTAAATAATTAAATAATTAAATATATATTAATATTATATGCTATTTTATGATTTACCAATAGAGATTAAAAATATAGTATTATCTTATAGTTTAGGTGATGTTAAATTATTAAAAATAAAAAATAGTAATATTGTTAAAAATTATATTAATAAATATAAACCAGTTTATAAGTCTTACACATTAAATAACATACAGTATTTTGAAATTGATAATATCAATATTAATAATGGATTTTCATATATTTTTAATTTAAGTGAGTTAGATAAATTACATCAGAAAAGTAAAACATTAAAATTATTTATTGAATATGATGCACTTGCTATCTATAGCTCGCTTACTCATTTGAATCATGTTTGTAATCGAACTTTAATATCAATTAATTTATTTGATATTTATTATTTTCTTAACAAAGATCTTCATAAAATTAAATTAGTGTATGGAAGAAGTGGTCCGGTTGATCTTATTTCAGTACAAGTGAAAAAAATAATTATCAAAGTTATCAATGATGGTGAACAAAATATTATTGATGACTTTTATTTTTATCTTTAAAATTAATAACATTAAGATTATGGCTTAATGTTATTAATTCAAAATAATGAATAATTACAGATATGAACCGGTAATCTATATATTAATTTATCAGATTTTTCTTTTTCAATTTTGCACATTCTTTCACTCATTTGTTTAATTGCTTTTAACTGTAATTTATCAATATTACTTAAATCTAATTGTTCTATATCAATAGCATTAATTTTATCAATAGATGAAGTTTCAACATTACTATTTGAATTACCCATTATATATTATTATTTAGATTTTTCTTTTTTAAATTCCTTAATTTCTTTTTCAAGTTTATCTACTTTATCATTTAATTCTAATACTGCTTTATGAACTAACACGGGTAAAACTAAATAATTTAATCCTAAATACTCTCTGTCTTTACTAACAACATTTTCAAATTCTTTCGGGATTGCTTTTAATACTTCATCTGCTATATATCCTATATGAGTTTTACCGCCATCATTTCTATCGTGTCTTTTAAACTTCTTCGGTTTAAATTTCTTAATAACATTCATACAATTAGATTTAATATTGTCTATATCATATTTCAATCTTGAATCAGATGAATCCACAAAAGTTCCGTTGATGGTTACTGTTGTTGCGGTTAAATCTATATTAGTTCCTGTTGATGGTTCAATTAAATTACATAACATTTTTTTCGTTCCTGCAACTGTTACATTTTCATTAAAAGTTGATAAAGCATTATTTGTAAAACTTCCAGTATTAATGGTAGCTCCAAATGTCTTATCAATAGATAATAAAACTGAAGGTGTACTTGAAGCATCTGAAACTCTAAACGCGGTGTTTGATGTTCTGAATATTACATCAATTGTAGATAAATTAGTTCCATCATGATAAGTTGATATTTCACTTGTTCCCATTTTAATATCAGTTCCAGTAGTCATTGAAATATTATTTAAAAATGAAACCGTTGTTAAATCAAATGATTGAATGGTATTAGTTGCTAAATATGCATTTTGAACTGCTAAGTTAGTATCAATAGTAACTAGCGTCCCGCCATTAGGCGCTATATGATTGCTTCTTAATGCTCCATTAGTTTTAACATAAACATCATCAGCAAATAAATTACCCATAAAATCAGCAGTAGCAGTATTAAAAGTCCATCCAGTAGTAATATTAACTGCTCCAACTATATTAGATTGAATAGCAGGGTCTCCACAAATAAACCTAATTGAAGAATTAGCATCACTATTCCTCATATCAAAAGATGAAAAAGCACTAACATATCTATATAATTCACAATTTGTATCAATTGTTAATTTACCATCAGTAGCAATATTAACATTATCACAATTAACATCAGCATTCGTATAAATATTACCTAAACATCAATAGGTTTACTAAAAATAGTTTTATTAACTAACCCATCACACATCATATATTGATTGGAAGCATTTGTAACATCACCAACACTAATGGCTACAAAATCATCATGAGACATATATAAGCCTTCAATAGAACTGGGAGTATATCTTCGTATTGAACCATTATTATTAAAATTCAAATATGAACCATTGTTAAGATTTACTGCCTTGTCAGTTCCTATAAAATCAACTGCATCAGTAAATCTCGATTTTCCGGCACAGTTTAAAACATAACCATTAACACCAACAGCACCTAAACCAAACCTATCTTTTACCCACACTCTTCCAACATTAGCATCTCCTATCTGTGTTTCCCATTGTCCTCCAGAGCTACTCATCCACATTCTACCATCTCTATTAATATTGAACTCTCTATTAAACATTTGAAAAGTCATTTGCAATCCAACATTAGGCGACGATGTAGTACTAAACTTATTACATATTATAGAACCAGTAGTCAACATATTTAAATTACTATGTAAAGTTGTATTATCACTAAAATTAATAGGACCTGCTACTGATTGAGCGTTAGTATCTATTTTATCTAACTTTTGTCCTAATGATGTATCCTGTGAATTATTACTAGTAATTATTGAATTAATTGTATTTGTATTTCCTGTTATTAATCCTGATAAATTATCTGACTGTAAAACATATCTACTATCAGAACCTGTTATATCTAAAATAGATGAACAGGAAAATAAACCTGATACTTGTAAATTAGATAATATTGTAGTATTATGATTTAATAATATTTTATCATTTTGAAAAATTGAAGAATTATTAATTTCTACATCTCCAAAACCTCTTTGATTTAAAAACATAGTTGCTCCACTTAAATTTCAATAAACATAGCAATCAAAATAATTATTATACATTTCAAAGAAATTATTATAATTTCCAAAATTTGCTATTTTGAAAATTGAAGTAGTTGTTATATTATGAATTAATGTATTATTTAATACTGATGTATTTAATTTATCTGTTAATAAATTATTAGTTGTTATTTTATTGTAATATAAATTACTATCAAATGAACCGGTTTGTAATTGAGATATTAAATGAGAATTTGATGAAATATTATTAAAATTAGTTGATACAGTAGAATTTAAATTATTTATTAAATTTGTATTTGATGAAATATTATTAAAATTTGTATTAATTAAATGAGAATTTGATGAAATATTATTAAAATTAGTTGATACTGTAGAATTCAAATTATTTATTAAATTTGTATTTGATGAAATATTATTAAAATTTGTATTAGTTAAATTAGTATTTGAAGAAATAGTATTAAAATTACTTGTCATAGTAGAATTTAAATTATTTATTAAATGTGTATTTGATGAAATATTATTAAAATTTGTATTTGAAGTTATTGTCAGATTACCTATTAAAAAAGAAATTGAACTAATATTATTTGATAATACATTAATTTCTGTTTTGTCATATGTTTCAGTTATATCATAAAAATTAGCGTTTATCTGTTCCTTTGTGTAAGTATCTGCTTGGTCTGCTTTACTATCTAATACTGTTTGAATGTCAGATTTACTCGCGTAAAGGTCTTCTATATCATTGACTGCTCCATCTTTTACTTTCCTAATTCTATTTGCTGTAATATCAAAGATATTCATTAAGTTTTTGCTCATAATATTATATTATTAATTAGAAAATTAATAATATCATATTTTTTATTTTAATCATAAAATGTTACAGAATTTGAACGGATTTCAAGAATACACTCGTGCTGAAGTAGCAGGTAAAGGGTTTTCGGCATTACTGCACTTGTATATAAAGTAGTTCCATCAAGTGGTTTCACACGCAGAACCATATTAGAATTATTTTTTAAATTCATTCCGGTATAGGAACTATTTTCAAATTTCATTAAATTAAAACCAAACATAAACTTTTGTGTTTGGTAATCTTCTGCACGAATTAAAAAGGGTTTTTCAGAGCAATGCATAAGATGTAAATACGCTTCTTTAACACCTTGCACTTCTTGTGTGGGGATTACTTGATTACCAATTACAAGAGAAGCTGACAAATCATAATTACTATCATAACCGCCATACAATACAGAAGTACTTTGAGCCAGTGGATGATACATAGCATTCCACCATTTATAAATTTCTCCAAAAGAACCAACATAACCATCATAACCAGCTGGGGCAACTTCCCTACCAAATGAAATAAATATCTTATTAAGTTTAGAAACATTCCTGACAATTGTTGTGAAAATTTCAGATTTTTCAGATACTGTCTGTTCTTGTATTGTTTCAGTTTCAAAAGTAATTGGAAGAGAACCAGTTTCTAAAATTTTACTGTATTCGGCATATAAAGAATCGTCGAGGGTGTAAACATTTCCTTTGAAAAGCGGTTTTGTAATAGACCATAACTTACTTGTATTAGCATCAGTAAAAGAACTGGAAGCACCACCAACAATGATAGGGTCTGACGCATTATTACATAAATACATCTCTACGGTAATAGGACAATACGAAATTGGAATGAAATTATCTACAGATTTAAAACATTTTAAATCGGGGTCATAAAATACATTAACAAAAGATTTAGGATTAATACCTTGCATATTGCTCGTGCTTACAGACCTCCTAACTCTATCTTCAATATCTCCTTCATCTGTGGTTGTAACACTCAAAAATCTATGGTCGTTATTCATAAACGAATTACCAAACCCTAAGTTTTCGTCAATTCTTTTTTGGTCTGATGACTTCAAAACATCGTGCATCTTCTCAACACGTGGAAGCGATGTAAGGTCACAAACTACAACATCACCCATCAATACACGAATACGACTAAAAAAGGCGTTTGCCTCAATGGGTCTTAATATATGCCCTGTTGTTTCATCAGTGTTATTCAATGTAAAGCCCATTACAAGACTTTTACAATCCAACCACTGGTTCGGTGGTCCTGTAATATTCCATCTTATTAATGATGAACCACCTGATGTATATGTTGAAACAGATGAAGGATAAAAGTTTTTACTTTCTTTCATTCTAATATAAGAAGCACCATCCTTCAAGCGAAACCTTAATTTACCTTCGTGTAATCGGTCTTCAATATCTAATGTTTCCATAACTTATATATTTAATAATAGAAAAATATTAATTATTCTATTATTAAATTATTTTATTTTAAAGTGTGAATAATCTATAACTTCTTTTTTAGATTTTTTATTTAATAGTTTTTTAGATTTATTTTTAATATTATTATTTTCAACCTTATAATTAGGTTCGCGGTCATCTTCTACAATATTTTTAATGTCATCATAACTGACTTTCTTTTTAGGATTTATAGTATTTTTTATATCATTATTAGGCATTATATATAAGACTACAAAATTTCCTTTACAGGTTCAATGCTTCTTGATACGTCCTTGCCAGTATCACCATATAATGAGTGTTGATGATTTGTTAATGGGTTAAAACCTCCTCTATTTGATGTTATACTGCCTCTATCTAAAATACTGACTATATCACCAAAATTTCTTAGGCTTGTGTAGTTGTCATTGTTTTTGTTTGACATTGAAATAAAAGGAGCACCGTAAGTAGTTAATCTAATATTTCTATCAGGATTTTCTTTTAAATATTTAGCACTCGCACGACTACCCAATGAATGTGAAATAACTTCACTAATATTATGGTTTTCATCAAGTATATCGCTAATATCTCTATACCTTTCACTGAATGAACTTAAGCCAAATGGAATTGTAATATCACTTAAAATATCATTAATATTTGATATAATATTAGACTTACCAAATGTTCCAGCAACATATAGTTTATTATTATCTAAATAATAACCTTTACCATTTGTATATGCTTTGTTTAATCCTTCTGTGTCAGATAAATTATTATTATATTTAGGTTTGAATAATGATTTTTCTTGTTGAATTTCATTAATTATTTTTCTATACATCTCACTATATCCTTGATGAAGAGGATTGTATGATTTTAATGTTCCTTCTTTTAAATAATATTTATACTTCGTAGCGTTTTTATTATCATAAAAACTGTATTTATATTTATTTTTCATATATAATTAAATTATAAAATTTCTAATTAATTAATATAATGAGATTTCGTAAAATATATATCAACAGTGCTTATCGTGATTTAAATGACAGTCAATCTACATCAGATTTTGTTATTAATTTAAGAGAGCAACAAGAATGCGGACCAAATACTAAAATGATTTGTCACGAAGTATCTATCGCTAATTCATTTTATCCAATTGAAGATAATTTAAATAACAGATTATATTTAACATTAGGAGGGATATTAATAGGAGCACCAGTATATTATTTTATTGTAGCACCTGATAAAGGTAGTTATGTAGGTAGTGAATTAGCAACCGAATTACAAAATAAATTGAATACTGCTACTAATGGAACTGATGGAAATAGTGATTTTTTTACTTGTAGTTATTCATTAAAAACAAATAATATAACTATAAGTTGTAATTATATTTCTTACTTTTTTATAATCCATACAGATAAAGAATTAAAAACAAATTACAGTTTTGGTATTGATTATGATAGAGATTATCTTAATAGTATTAATGACATTTTAGGAAATACTACCGAAAAAGTAAATAGTACAGCAGACCCTTTTGTTAGTGGATTTATATCATTTTTACCTGTTAAAAATATTTATATTCATTGTAATGAACTTTCTAATGGGAACCAGTTATGTAGTTTTGGTACTTCATCAATAATAAAGAAAGTACCAGTTTTAACATCATTCGGCAACCTCATATATGATAATGAACTAATTTTAAATGATGCTAATGATGTTAGTATGCGTTCATTGAATAGACTTCATTTTAGATTTACTGATGCATCGGGTAGAGTTTTAAATATGAATGGAACAACAAGTAGTTTTAGTTTAACATTTTTTGAAGGTTAGAAAAGCATATATTAAATATTTTAATATAAATATTTGTTATATACTAATTATATTAAAATATTTTAATATAAATATTTATTATATACTAATTATATGGTTAAAAATATTGAAATAGTAGATGTAGGCAGTGAAAATAATGAAGCACCTAAAGAAGCAGAAGACAGTAAAGAAGAACCTATTATTAATGAAGAAAGTAAAGAAGTAGAAACTAATAATATTATAAATGAAGAAAATAATAAAGAAATACACCAGATAATAATATAGACGAACGCGAATGCTTCGCGTTGCTACGCGAACCAAAGCAAGAATTAAAATCTAAAACATACTCAACTGAAAAAGTGGAATGTCCAAAATGTAAAAAATATTTAACAAAATACACTTTCAAATATCGTCATAACTGTAATGGAATACCAGTTAAAAAAGAACCAGACCCTAACAAAGTTGTTCGAAGAAAAATTATGCATCCACAACAAGCAGAAGAGTTTAAAGATGATGTCTGTAATAGAGTGAAGGATAATTTACCAAAAGTTGATGAACAAGAAATAGAAAGACGCGTTGAAGAAAGATTGAAAAAACATTTAGAAACAACAGCTAACAAAGTGTTTGAAACTGCAAAAGATAGATATATTAATATGAAGGTAGAGAGAGATAATAAAAATAAACAGAAAATTATTAATTTAGCAAATAAAATTATTTAATCTAATTATTATTATATAATGATTATTGATAAAAAAACAATTGCTTATGCACCGTAGAGAAATTTATGACAACGTTGTAAATAGAATAACAGAACCACAAAATAAAGACAAACCGAATATCAGTGATGTTATTGATAGAAAAGCAGTTTTTGAAACAAACAAACCAAAAAAGAAGAATAAATATAAATCAAGTCAACATTACTATTATGAAGGAGACAACAAGGCACACCAACCTAATTACACATATTTTAAAGAATTACAAGAACAATTAGAACGTCATAGCGCTAAAAAAGATTATGCTGTATTTCAAAATAGAAGAAGATATCAAGAAGAAGCACAGGCTTATTTTAATGAAATCCAAAGGTTGGAAAGTGAAAAATTGAGACATCACCCATCAAGTGAAACAGGTAAATCCTATTCAGAAATGATTAAGAAGAAGAAAGGAATAATCAATCAATTAAGACAAGATTTTAATTTTGATTAAATTAATTAAATTAATTAATTAGATTAATAAATATAATCTAATTAATTTAATATACTAATGAGATTAGACAATGCCCAGATGAAAACATTAAAATCACAATTGAGATTAAGAC
Source organism: Effrenium voratum (assembly GCA_963377175.1). NCBI lineage: Eukaryota > Dinophyceae > Suessiales > Symbiodiniaceae > Effrenium > Effrenium voratum. The sequence continues at coordinate 6,039 of CAUJNA010002327.1, read as the reverse complement.
CGTCTTATAATGAACTGATAAAGGAAATTACAAAGGAAGAATTTAAAAATAAGAATATAAGAGATGTAATAGACAGAAACGCTTATTATTTTCGTGATAGTCCATTAGGAACAGTGTATGATAATACAGTAGATTTGAGACAGCAACACTTTAAAAAAATGGTAGATGGAGAAAATCAAGCAAAATATTTTGATATATCGAAGGATGATGAAATGGATGATTTAAGAGACGGTTCAATACAAACACTAAGTGCCACAATGGATGATGCAGAGGAACAACACGAACGACAAATCAGTCAAATTTCAAAAAGACTTAGTAGTGAACAAATAGCAGACCTACACCAACGAGCACAACGAGCAAGACAATTAGATGAAGATGACTGGCAGTCAGTAGCAACCGCAAAGTCAAGCAACTATGATGATTTACCAGCACTGGAAGAAATAAGCACTGAAAGAATGACAGCAGAAGCCGCATCAAAAGAATATGTTAAAGGCCTTGTAAATCGTCAATCAAGGGATGTAGCAAGGAAAGTGGCATCATCATTTGTCAAACAAATTACTGAAAATAAAGCAAAAGAGTTAGAAAAAAGAATAGAGCAAAAAATGGACACCGCTAGCAGTTCATCCACATTACCAGCAAGACAAACAAGAACACATAAGGAAACTATTGACTATTCAACTGATATAAACCATTGGAAGGGAAGCACAGTAAAAGAAGAAGACATATTATTTCAATTATATTTAAGAGGAGCAGGACTTACTCAAGAACAGGAACAACAATATTCAAACACAAAGAAAAAAGGTAAAGGTAAAAAAGAAACCGGTAGAACTTATTTAGTTGGACTGGTGGAGAAGCTTATAAACAGCGGAAAATGGACAACAGAAGTAAATGATGAATTGTTAAGAAAAAGAATGAATGATTGGAAAGATATGAAAGGAAAAGGCAAGGCAACAAAGGAAAAATAATTCATTTTACATAATTTATCAATAATTATATAAAATGATTAACAACCACAAGCAAGAGTTAAGGAAACGCCCTACTTATGATGAAATGCTTAAACAAGCAATCACAAGCAAAATGAAAACAACAGTTATATTGAAGAAATACAAAAAATATATGCTATTGAATAATTTTGATTTTGATAAAATGGATTTAATGAATTATAAAAATAAAGAAAGATATATGAACGCTCAAGTTATGATGGCAGACGCCTCGCCAGAGGCTCGCGAGCTTCGCGACAAGGCAACACAAACGCTTAACAAAGAAAACAAGGCAACACAAACAGACCTACCAAATGATAAAGCGACACAAACTTATAATTTTGATGATATGACAAAAATATTAGGCGGTTCTTCAAAGAGTTTCAAAAGCAAACTGATAACCAAGGCTGAAGCAGAAGCATTAGCATTTACATATGACCCTGATTTATATGATGACGACGATGATGATGATGATGATAAAAATGATGATGATATTGATAAATATAGAAAGAAATTATTTATTTTGATGAGGTTATAGAATTTATGTTGAGGACGGGTTTTAGTATAGGACAAATAGTAGCACATTTAACATATCACACTACATTAACTACAATTCAAGGTTCTGAGTTATTAGTTAATTTAACAATGAATTCATTAGTAACATCATACGATATAGCAACTGCTATAATGAATTGGTTGAATACAAATGTTAGTGAGGAAGTTGAGTTAAACACTTCCCCACCTATTAGCGTTAATAGTTCTCCACCTATTACTGTTAATAGTTCTTCAACGCATACTGTTAATTCATCATCATCATCAGAAGAAAATGCTAATTATGAAATAGCACCACCAACAGAAATACCTATTCCTACAGATGCTGAAAGTGAAAATGAAGATAAGGATAAAGATAAGAATAAAGAAAAACAATAAAATAATAATAATAAAATATAAAAATTAAAATACCAGAATTTGTAAAAATGCCTTAAAGAAATAACGACTTTATTCTATAAGATAAATGCCATTCTATAGCAGACACTCAGATGATGGAAGAGATAGATTTTTAGGAGGAATACATGATGAAGATGATTATCACGACTTTATGAATATGTTATTTATGAATAGTAGTTTTGCTGATGACATTGCAAGACATTATAAAAGTTCAGATGCTGATGTGTTGCCAAGTCCTACTGATAGCGAAGAAACAAAAGAAAATAAAGAGAAACAATATCAAAAGGATTATCATAAAAAATACTTTCAAGAAAAACTTAATAAACCTTATACATGTAATTTTTGTGGAAAATCAATGGCCAACAGTTCTAACAAATCAAGACATGAAAAAAGTAGAAAGTGCCAGAGTATTAAAAGTAAAGTCTTATTGGATAATATTAATTTAATTTTAATTAATATAATCCAATTTCAATATATGAGTAAACTAAGTAATGAGGAGATAATGAGCAATATCTACTATGATTTAGAAACAGGTTATGGTTCTAAACAAAGCTTATACAATCAAGCAAAAGAGAACGGAGCAAGTGTAACATTAGAAGAAGTGGCAAAGTGGTTGAAGAAGCAACCTAACAAGCAAATAAAGCCGTATCAGAATTATAACAGTTTCTTAGTGCCATATGCCAGAGCAGAATTTCAAATAGATATTATGGATATGAAAATATTTAAAAAAGAAGATGAAGAACGCTATGCATTGATTGTAATAGATGCTTTCAGTAAATTAGGTTTTGTGTATCCAATGTTTCAAAGAGACAGTCCAAATGTTTTGAAAGGTTTGAAAGAAGCATTTAAAGTTATGGGTGAGCCTGTGGAAATCTTTTCTGATGATGATGGAGCATTTAAAGCAGAAGTAAAGAAATATTTAGATGATTTAGGTATAATACATAAAACAACACTAACGCATGCTAATATTGTGGAGAGATTTATTAGAACGATGAAAAAAGGAATAGGAGATAGAATAAATTTTACTAAAGGTAGATGGACTGATATGTTGAAACCTACATTAAAGAAATATAATAGCGCTATTCACTCATCAACTGGAATGAAACCAAATGAAGCGCATGATGATGCCAACAGAGCAAATGTAAAAGCAAACCTTACACTGAAGCAAAAGCATATGAGAAAATTTCCTAAATTATCTGTTTCAGACACAGTGAAAATATACCAAAAAGGAAAAGGTAATTATACATCGAGGAAAGAAACCAACCCAAAGTGGACAGACAGGAAATATAAAATAGAAAAGATAGAAAAAGATATGACACTTCAAACTTACTATGTCTTGGAAGGATTGAAAAAGCATTATTTGCGCCATGAATTATTATTAATTGAAAATTAAAATAATAAATTAGATTAAATCTATGATTTAATCTTCATGAATTATTAATTGAAAATTAAAATAATTTAGACTAATAATTAGTTATTTAGTTCTTAGAATTTTATGACTTTAAAAAGACTTAAAGAGAAAAAACCCTAATTAAATTATATAGATAATAATATGAATAGAGATTTACCGCCAGATGAAAACACTAAAATAGTTAAGTATCTTCTTAAAGAAAATTTAGGAGAATACAAATTAAATAATAAAGGTAAAAAACTTAAAACCATAATTATAGGAAACAATCAGTATAGATATAATCCAGAAAAACCATTTAAGTAATAGATTGAGTAAGAGACTTGAAGCAGTAAAGAAAACTAATGACTACAAAGCAAATCAAATCAGAGAAAGAGTAGGAGCAAGAACGGTTTTAAAACATGCTATTAAGAAAAAAGCAGTAATAACAGAAGAAAGAAGCGCTTTTAGAGCATATGCTAACGCCTACACAATTTCAAACATTCATTTAAAAGAGTTGAACGGATTGACTTATTTTAATTATCAATTTGACAAACTTAATGAATACTTGAAAGAGAATAGAGGAATGAAACTTAATGCTACAATAAATATGAAAGTTATGAACTTATTTGTTGAGGAGAGAAACGTAACAGTTAGGACAAGGTCGTACACTATTGTAAATGAAGAGGATTTAAGGAATGCTTTGAAAAGAATGAGACCTGATGTTGAAAAAAGAATTTTAGATATGGCTTTGTATCAGTCAGGATTAATAATTAGCAATATTAATAATATTCATATCATGTATAATAAATATAATCCGACTAGAGCTGGCAAATATATTGAACTTCCAGAATGGATTAAAAAGAAAAAGGCATGTATCAATATTAAAAATCAAGATGACAAGTGTTTTAAATATTCTATTGAGTGTGGATATTGTAAAATTAGTGATAAAGCACACCCTGAAAAGATGTTTCATTACAAGAAGATAGCAAGTGATTTAATTTTTGATGGTGTGAGTTTTCCTGCGAATAATAATGATATAGATATATTTGAAGAAAATAATAAGTCAATATCCATTAATGTTTATGAAATTGATGATAATGAACAAATTGTTATTAGTAGAAAATTGAAAAATAAAGATGCTTCTTTTCATTTTGATTTATTAAGAGTTGATGATGAGGATTGCAGTCATTATGTGTATATAAAAAGTTTGAGCAGACTTATTAATAATCAAAAAAGTAATCATAATGGTAAGTCCTATTTTTGTAAGTATTGTAATCATGGATTTAGAAATGAAGAATTATTAAATAAACATTATGATAGTGGATGCATGGAAGTTGAAGGACAACAAATAGTAATGCCTAAGCCTTATGAGAAAGTGAGTTTTAAGCATCACTTCAAAAAGTTAAGATGTCCTTTTGTTGTATATGCTGATTTTGAATGTTTGACAGAGGAACTGAAAAAGCCTGATGAAGATGAAGATAAAAAACACTTTTTCTTATCAAGAGCATAAACCATGTGGTTTTATGCTTAATATGGTTAATGCTGTTGATAATACAAATTATGAATTTATGTATCGTGGTAAAGATGCGGTTGATGTGTTTTGTCAAAAACTTAATGAGATTAGGGCAGAAGTAAAGGAGAAGATGGGAGAAAACGAAAAAATAGACATGACTGACGAAGACAAAGAAGATTTTAAAAATGCTAAAAACTGCTTTATTTGTGGAGACAAGTTTAGAATGAACTATAAGAATGCCAAGGAAGAAGAGAAATATAGAAAAGTTAGAGACCATTGTCATTTTACAGGTAAGTATAGAGGTTGTGCTCATAATGTTTGCAATCTTAATTTTTGTAATAGATATTTTAAAATTCCAGTATTCTTTCATAACATGAAAAATTATGACGGTCATTTAATTATTCAAAATGCTGATAAATTAAGTAACAACAGTAAAATAAGTGCTCAGAACAGTGAAAAATTTATTAATATCAGTTTTGAAAGTTTGAGTGTTAAAGACACTTTTGGGTTTTTAACTGCTTCATTAGATAAGTTAGTTTCAATGAGTAAGTATGATAATACAGATGAAGAAGATAAAAGTAAATGGTTATTGCGTGAAGACTGGAAAGATAATTTTAGGTTCAGTAGTAAAAATGATGTGATTAAGAGTGAGAAATGTCTAGATTTATTAACTGATAAAGGTGTTTATCCTTATGACTACATGAATTCATTTGATAAATTTGATGATGAGCAATTACCGAGTAAGGATGATTTTTATAGTCAGTTGAGTGAAGAAGGCATAAGTTATGAAGACTATGAAAGGGCAAAAATTATATGGAAGCATTTCGACATTAAGAATATGGGTGAATACCATGATTTATATTTGAAAACTGATGTATTATTATTGACTGACATTTTCGAAAATTTTAGAGATGTATGTATGAAATATTATGGATTGGACCCTGCTTATTATTATACATTGCCTAACTTTGCTTTTGATGCTATGCTTAAAATGACTGGTGTAGAGTTTGATTTAATATATGACCAAGAAATGTATGAAATGATAGAAGCGGGACTTAGAGGCGGGATGTGTATGGTTTCTACTAAAAAAGTTGAAGCAAATAATAAATACATGGGAGAAGAATATGATAAAAATAAAGAAAGTAGTTATATTAACTATTTTGTTGCTAATAATTTGTACGGGTTAAGCATGATACAAAAACTGCCAT
>CAUJNA010002326.1:0-37351 GCA_963377175.1 Effrenium voratum | reverse complement strand
AAAAAAAACTTAAAACTGGCGGGGAAAGTGTGCACCAAGATGTGTTTGTTTGATGCAATTTGTTTGAACTGCCTTGGCTGGGGCGTTGGCATTGCTAAGGGGCGGTGTGCTTATCAGGTATCAACATTGCAGGGCCGCACCCCCCACGTGATGCCGCAGGTTCATTCTTCACCGCGGCGTGGAACCAATGTGACAAATTCTGAGTTGGCCACGTAGGTTGTGCAGTGTTTGCTGTGTTGTTGATTTGTTGTTTTCAGGCCGCTTTGCTTGGCTCAGGCATGTTCTTGAAACATGTTCAACGCAGGGCTCAATCTTGCACACCGCACTCCGGACCAACGTAAAGATTCCCGGCCAACGGCATGACCCCCTACCGAGGGACGCTTTTGTGAGACCCTGAGGGAAACAGTTCATTTTTGGAATAGTGCACACACTAGGAACATGGCCGCGGCTGCAGCCCAAGAATTCGTGTCAGGGCCACGAGTAATACAAGCCAGGGGCTTATGCGCGGCCGCCAGGTTTGCAACATGCACACGTGCACGTGTATTATTCGAAGATTGCACGCGACTTGTGTGGAAACCGCACCTCACTTTTTGATTTCCTGGACGCTAAAACTTTTGGGAGGACCAGTCTAGTGGCACACAAAAAGCTCAGACTTCTTGGAACCACCAACTCAGGAAGTGAGGCACGTATGGTTTGGTGCGCATGTTTATCCCTCCCGCTCGCTCGGTGACCAGGCTGCACACCAGCTCCTGGACCAATTTTCGCTGCGCCAACTGTGCGAGGCAGCGTGAAACAGGAACCAAGAGGAGTCACACGACAGGCTTCCAGCGTTTCGAAGTCGAGCTGCGGCCATTTTATTGGATGATGCAAACCTTCCGTTTGATATGGTGTGATGCCTTGCAGACGCCTGGTTGGTTGCACTAGCCGCATGTCTGTTGTTTGATTTGAACAAGGTTTGATTTGCTTCATCCGTCAGCCGGCAGAATAGAGAGTTCGCAATACAGGTCCAAACAAATGGGGCCAGAAGGGTTGTCAAAGACACTGTTGCAAACGCCGGTCTGGCTTGCAGGAAAGTTTATGATGAGGAAGGACAACATGGGGCTCAGTGTGACAAATCTATGTCTATTCGATACTATTTGCTGCATGTGTGTGGTTTTATTCTTGCAATTCACACAGCCCAGAACACGAAGAGCCATTCGCTTCCTGAGTTCCTTGTCTTGATGGTTTTTTGGAAGACCATTCTAGTGGCAAACGCAAAGCATTGGTTTTTTCTTGCAAAACATAATAGGATTTCTTCCTAGCTAAAAGACGGCCTAGCCACGAAGTGAGATAACCAATGCACGTCTTTTCTGTTTCCTTCGCCTTGCTGCGCGCCTTCCCGGCGCTCAACACACTGTGTGGAGGCGTTAGCCACCGCCCCGGCGGAGGATGCAGAGCCAGTGCCTGAGATGCGTGCGCTTGCCCGGGCGCTCCATGCTGTGGGTTGGGTGGTGCGAAATTGGGTTTCGTCCATCCACGGTATACGTGTTTCTCTTAGGTCGATGTTTGGCGTGGTGGTTGCAGGGCTCACCAAAAAAACACTTTGTGTTTTCATTTTTGGTGTAGGAGCAGAAAACTGGTTCTTTGCAGCCTCCATTTGCTTAAAAAGAATCATGGTTTGTTGTCCCTTCTGGAAATTTGTTTAGATTATTCCCAGTGGCTTAAGCAAATAGAAGACTTCGTCGATTGGTTTCGCTGGGCTGCCACAGTTCAGCTTAATTTCGAGCCCGAAGATTGTAATCTGTCAGCCCAGATCACCTCGAAACAAAACACGAAAACGTTGAAACAACGGCCCGGCGCTGTCTTCAAGGAACGCTTCCAAACCTTCTCAATGCCGAATCAACTGTGAAAATCATTTCTTACCGTTTGCTTTCTAGGCGTTCCGAAAGGTGACAGCTAAAAAGGCATGTGGGTCTGCAATTTTTACTGCCTGCAGCAATTGTTTGCTGGCTTATCTTGGGTTCGCAAAGCAAAGTTTTCTCGAGCACCGTCTCGGCCTCAAGGCCCTTGATCTCAGCCTTGGAGGGCCTTGGCGAGATCGAGGAGGCGACCCGGCTTTGGGCACCCAAAGGTTGGCGAAGTTTGACCTTGGCGCCTGTTGAAGGGAATCAACAAGAATTGTTCGCCTAAACCTGGCGGCAAGTACTGCATCGAGTCTTTTAGTCATATTCGTGATTTGTAAACACCCACACACACCCTCCAAGAGCCTCGCTAGGGGAAGACTAGAACAAACCGAACATGGACATGCGAGAAGCAGGAGTCGTGTTTGGGGTGGGGCAGTGGCCGTTTGCTGACTCTGTGTTGTCGCCTGCGGCAGGTCCGCGCGCTCTTTGTGGAAGAGGACGTCAAAGCCTTCCTCACGCAGGCGAAGCAAAGATGGACAAGTTGTGGTGTGTTGTATGGGGGGGGGGGTAGGTATGAAGAGGGTCACGCCGACTTCGTTGCCTTCAGTTGCAAACGCGCCCTAAACATGTATGCGCGCGCCCTAGTAGGGCGCATTCGTGCTGATGTTGATGAACAATCCAGTTTGTGACCTTCCGGTTTTGGTGGAAGAGTTGGGCACCAACTTAACAACTGCCTTGTATATAGGTGGGGGTGTCCTTTTTGCACTTCCCTGCGTGCGTTTAACTTTGTACATGCCAGATTTCGATGATGATAACGTCCACCATTGAACTGCCAATACTTGTTGCATCTGCAGATTTCTCGGTCTACATGCAAACGCAGTGACAAACGGTTTTCGTTGAAACCCAAATCGCGCCGAAGCTTTGCCTCAGGGCGTCTCTGCCGGGCCTCGGGCAGGGAGCCTCAAACTGAGCGCGGAAGTCAATTGCGCCGCAAAGTTTGTTTCCCCTTTGCGAGGGCCCGTTCTCACGAGTTTCAACAAGGCCAGCAAAAGGAACACTGCAACAACCCGAGGGTTGGGCCAATATGGGCCAATGTTGGGCCACCGCCTGAAAAGGTACGCATGTTTTTTTTGTGTGATCGTGGGTGATACTTTTCGGAGAGTGGACAGCTCCACAGGCAAACACCCAGAAATCCCGATTTGCGTGCGGCTTGGTTTCGCTGGAGTTTCTTGCCTTCCTTTCTTGAATGGGCCTAAAGTTGCAACATGAAAACGAACCCTATGAGCCTCTGAAACTCAGACAGTTTTTAATTTAAGAATCACGGTTGTGGTCTATGCACGTTGAAGTTAAACCCGTTTGAGCTGGCAGTTGCTTCAGTGTGAGTGGGCGCAGTGCGAGTGAGGTGGTGAACCATGGCACTTGGATCATGGTTTTGCGTGTCCTTTTGGCTTCCCTTTGAACCAACCCTGAGAAGGGCACCTTCGGCGTGGCTTGATTTGGGCCAGCCGGACTTGATATTTTTGTTTGGAGTCTGGAAATGACAGATAACGTGGTCACCTCTGCGTAAAAAGATTTTAGCCAAGGTCCCTCGAGATCCCTTTCTGTTTGGACTCTAGGGATCTTTTTCGGGGTACTAGTCTACGTTTCTTTGATGTTTCAGACCTTAGCCCGCATTCGCCCCATGGGCCCTCCCCCAACCATGTTTGCGATTGTCACCGGCGGAGCATGCGTTTGGGGTGCGTTTCAATTTGTTAATGGTGACATGTGGAGTATGTGAAGGAGTATGTGAAGGCGCTCCCACGTACCTCAGGATGGGAAGCGCTGGGGTTTAAGCTTCGCGCGGGCCGCCCTGGCCGTTTGGGGTTCTCTTTTGTTAGGGTTCCTTGTTTCGGGTGGTTTTGACTGAGTTTTGCTCTAGTTGATTCCCTGGCAGCGTATCTCGACGAAAAACACAACTCCTCCAAGGAAACCCCTGATTGCCCTTGGCTTCTCGCCAGTTGCGGGGTCTGGTCGCCAAGCTGCTGGCTCGCCTTGCCAAGGCAGAGGCCTTGGGTTGGGGGGCTGGTGGAGGGCGGGGAACGGGGGGCTCAGACAATTTGGTTAAAACGGTGGAGGGAGCTTGGTTAAGAGAGGATTGTGAGTTGGGGTGAGGGGGGGGTGGGGGTGCAGAAATCGCTTGCTTGATCCACAAGCCTGAAGAGAGAAGGTGCCTGCGCTGAAGGATGTTGAACAGGCGGGAGCTTACCCAAGGAAGCGAGGTCGCCACATACATTTCTAGAGGAATGTGCTTCTTCGAGCGCGGCTGCGTGAACGCGGAGGCTGCTTGCATTGCAGGAGTGCAAGTTGCTCCCCTTGTGAACATCGCGTTCTTCAGCTGGTTTATAAGGTTGCCTTCACGGGTCGTGTGCTTTGTTGGTTGTTTCTTTGGGAGGCAGCGCAGTCTGGCAAGCTGCGGTTTTGTGAAAACAACATAAGAAGGGCACGCCGGGCTCGGGGCACCTAGGATGCCTACACCAATCAGCAATCAGCCATTCATCATATGTAAGAGATTGACTCAATTGTGGTTGCACCCTTGGAGCGGTGTTGCCATACATACATACATGTGCATGCCTACATGCGTACATGCAAGACATGCATACATGCGTGAATTAATGAATGTATGCGTGCATGCATGCGTGTAAGCATGCGCATGTATGGTTGCACGTATGTGCGTATGTGCGTATGTATGTATGTATGTATGTACGTAATGTAATGTAATGTAATGTAATGTAATGCAATGTAATGTAATGTAGTGTAATGTAAGTATGTATGTATGTACGTATGTACGTATGTAATGTATGTATGCGTGTATGCATGTATGTATGTATGTAATGTATGTATGTATGTACGTATGTACGTATGTACGTATGTACGTATGTACGTACGTATGTGTCTGTCTGTCTGTCTGTCTGTCTGTCTGTCTGTCTGTCTGTCTGTCTGTCTGTCTGTCTGTCTGTCTGTCTGTCTGTCTGTCTGTGTGTTCATGTATGAATGAATGGATGAATGAATGAATGAATGAACGAATGAATGAATGCATGAATGCATGAATGCATGCGTGAATTTGCATGCATGCATGCGTGTAGGCATGCACATGTATGTGTGCACGTATGTATGCATGTATGTATGTATGAATGCATGTATGTATGCATGTATGTATGAATGAATGCATGTATGTATGCATGTATGTATGTATGTATGTAATGTATGTAATGTATGTATGTAATGTAATGTATGTATGTATGCCTGTATGTATGTATGTATGTATGTATGTATGTATGTATGTGTGTGTGTGTATGTATGTGTGTGTGTATGTGTGTGTGTGTTGTATGCATGCATGCATGCATGCATGCGTGCATTCATTCAGTCATTCATTCCTTCCTTCGTTCGTTCGTTCGTTAATTCATTCATTCATTTATTCATCCATCCATTCATACGTACATACATGAACACAGAGACATACATACATGCATGCATGCATACACATACAGACATACACACAGACATAAAGACATACAGACATACAGACATATAGGCAGACATACGCACATACACATGTACGGACATACAGACATTCAGACGGACAGGCAGAGACAGAGACAGAGCAGAGACAGAGACAGACAGACATGCAGCCACACAGACGCACACACAAACACACACACACACCCAAACACACACAGACAGAGACAGACAGACAGACAGACACAGACACAGACACAGACACAGACACAGACACAGACACATGCGCACATACACATACACACATGCACAGCTACAAATGCACACTTGCACTAACTGCCTACTCACATACCTGCCTACCGACCGACTGACCGACCTACTTAAACCCACCTCTCATGCATACACACATGGAAACATGCATCACGCATAAATACGTAGATGCACGCAAACGTACTGGCAGCTACCGCATGAATACACCGGTGCGCCAGGCGATGGCAAACCGGCTTCTTGAAGCAACTCTCTTTGACTTGTGTGCGCTGCTTAGCTGGTCGCTTGCCAAGCTAGGGGGGGGAGAACTTTGGCAGGCGGCTGTCCCAAGTTTTGCTGTTTTTTTTGGGATGGCTTCCGGAAGGGTTTACAGGAAAGACAAAAAACATCTGGTTTTGAGGGTTGCCAGAATTTAGGACAAGCCCTTTTAAAGCCTTCGGCAGTGTGAAAGTCCACAGCAAATGAAACTTAGGACAGATATTTCCTGGCACGCTACTCCACGCTCCTCAGGAGGAGCTGGGGGCCCCCCTAAGGGCACCTTTGGTCCCCTCCCTTTTGCGAACTCCAGTGACTGTGTTTGGTGATATCTGAAATTACACTTGGCTATGTCCGATTTGTGGAAAACAACGGGCAGTTCCTTCAACATATTTGTCTCAAACCCAGATGCATGTGGCATTCACCAAAGTGTTCACAACTCAATCTCGAACATCCTTCGACACGGGTGCCTTGTCTCCCTCTCTGGATGACCCTTAGTTGTTGATATCCCCAGTTAAGTGGTTTAGGTGGGCTGCACACTGCGTGCAACGCACGGAAAAGAAGGGGAACTTACTGCGCGGGGATCCTGGCAAGGGTGCACCCCTCGTCTAATTGCCATGGAACTTGCACTTGATTCTTAATCCTTTCTATAGCGGTTGTTCAATAGGGGTTTTGGATTGGGATTGCATGTTGGACAGCCCAGTTTTGGGACCCCTTTGGGACCCCTTTGGGAAATACATGAATTTGTAGGGGGGTCGGCCAACTTTTACACGGGTCAAGGTGAGCCACTGCTCCTGGACGAGGAGACAGGGGTGGCGGAGGCTGCCGCACAAGCGGCCGCAGACTTGGGCTCTGCAACCGAGGGATTTTTGGTTGGGTCCTTTTTGGGCTCAGCAGCAGGGTTGTGGGATCAGGTTTGTCCCCGCTTCTGCGATACAAGGGAATCTCCTTGTTGGAGGGCAGCCTTTGTCTGGCAACCAAAGCTGGAAACCCACCATTTTCATTTTGGGGGAGTCCCCGAAAAAGAAAAAAAACACCCGAAGAACTTGATGGTGCTCAGAAGCGTACCTTGTTTGGGATGCCTGGCTGGGAAACGCAGAAAGTGACCCCGTGCCCTCATACCAATCACCTGCCAGTTGTTTGTCCAATTTGAAAAGCAGATGCGCAACCTCCACGCAGCTCATGTCCACCAATGGCTTCCCGACGTCAGAACATGTGTAATCCCAACAGGCAGCGGGCCCATCCAGCCTACCCAGGTCCTTGCCGGTGCCAAGTGGCCTGCCGGCCAGCAGGCGCGCACACGTGTCGAAATGCAATGTTTTGTGGTCAATTCGGGAGGGGCTCGGGCGTCCTAAGTGTCCCACCACAGCAGGCAAGGAGGACTCACTAATCTCTCCGATGTCGACGCGTGGAGCCGCAAATATTGAACCTAGCCTTGCTATTTGGCAGTAGCTGGGAATCACGGTCAGAACCAACATGGCTTGGCATTGCCAGTTGTTTGCCCTTGTGGCTCGGTGATTCGTGACCCCTCCTACCAAACAGCTTGTCGGCCGTGCATCTGCCATTTGGACTCACTAGCATTCTGCCGAATGGTGGCCCTAGAGGTGGGCAGATGCTGCTTGTAACCTTGCTGCTGCCATTCGTCGAGGGATTGAAGGCTCCTCACTGAGGCATTCCTGAGTTTCGGTTCCTTGTTTTTCCAGCTGCACCACTGTTAAAAGGTTGTTGAGGGTGAGCCACCTCTTCCGTTTGAAGGCTATTTGCGTGCGCGACCCCTTTACCCCTGGAAAGATTCCCACGCTCCACGACTCACGACCCCCAAGCCCGCTGTAAGACTCCTTCCTTTGGCGCACGCCTTTCCTCCCAAGTGCAAGGCCTTGGTGGGCGTGTCCCCCGGCACCGGGGCCAGCCTGGCAGCGTGGATCTTGGATCTCCAACTCAGTATCACCCTTCAAAAAGATGAAGCCTAAAGGAGGTTGTTTAGACATCCCTCGCTTGAAATCAACCCAAAATGCCACACTGCCAAACAAATGACACACCCGTCACGTTGATCCAGGACTACCAAAAAAGGGGTCACATTGGGTGCCATCCTGGGAGGTTCTCAAAATCAATCTGCAGCTTCTGAATGCAAACATTTTTGAAACGGTGATCATAACGATGTCATTTTTATTTGCCCGGGATTCCCCCGTCCTGAGCTCGCCGTGCCGCTCAAGAGCACGGGCAAAGTGTGATTCTAAAGAGAGACTTGGATGAGGATGGTCATGATTATGCTTACGCATGCTGCGGGCCCAAACCGGTAAATATGTCACATGCAAACAGCACTGGATGCTAAATGTTTTATTTGTTGGTAGAGCCGTGATTTACTCACCTGTCTTCAGGTCATCGAGCATGATTGGTTGAGCTGTGTTTTCTGAACATTATTTCCTGAAACGAAGCCGACGCAAAAGCACCGAACTGAAGCATCGTCGGAATCCTTTGAAGCCATCCCTGATGCAAAAGTTTCAGACGGTTTTTGAGGACCTTGCCTTTGGGCGAAGGTCCTGCTCTTTCACATGGAATAAGGGCAACATGGCGACCCCTGGGAATCTGCTTGAAAGTATGTGCTCTTTCTTCTTCACGTGGGCGAATAGGTTAAAAGAACTTGGATTCATTATTCAATTCAGAAGATGTCAGTAATAAACCACATACGTCTCCAATTGTGTGCTAAGTGTAACCAGGTTGGGCAGGCTTGAGGAATAGTTTCTCAGCGAAATTAAGTAAGTGAAAGAGGTACTCCTGAATCGGTTAGTGGGTGGCTTGTGGGGTTGAAGCCGGTTCCCCAATTCCTGTTCGCGTCCCAACCAAACCAACCCTCAAGGGGTAAGGTGACTGGAACTTGGGCATCCCCCCACCACGCAGGAAAAACGCGCGCCACTCCAAGGAGCGTTTGCAGTCACGGCTGCCAGAGATGTCTGATGTGCTCGCCTCAGCTCCCATTGCTTCCATCCTTAAGTATTGGGACATGTTGACCTTATACACACACACACACACATATATATATATATATGTGGGACCTTGTAGGCTTTTTAGACATGAAGCCCCAGTTCTGGTTCTTGGACATTCGACCTTATATGTCGGCCCTTGCGTTCTTTTTAGACATGAAGCTGTCGGGGCATGCAGAAAGCCCCACCTTAGAGTGATGTTGGAAGGGAATTGAGGGAGCGGGTCGGAGTAACTACCTGTGGAGCGCAGGTCCAAATTCCAGCATGTCCCATTTGAGCTATGTGGGCGTGTCTCTCTGTGAGGGTACCCCATTTTGAGGCCGTCTCAAAGGGAACCCAAGGAGCAACCGGGCCGTGTGTGCTTGCTTGCTTTCCATTCTTAGCTGTTGCGACTTGTTTCGGCCGAACGGAGTCGCATTGGGTGAGCTATAGCGTTGTTGGGGTTCAGAGGGGTGCAATGAGAGCACCGGTGGTTTGGATCAAAAGTCTGGTGGCGATCTCCTAGAGGCCATGGCTTCCTGTGCAATGTTTGATTGCGGCATTCCAGGTTTTGGGTTGCTGCTGCTCCCTTGCAATCGAGTCTATGCAAAGGTTACTCATGTTGACCCATTTTACACTACCACACAGCCGAGTGTGAGATTTGAGATTGCTGGTCTTGCCCGGGACGGGGTTGCTCGTCAGAGCTCTGAGGGGCACTTGATTTAGAGGCTCCGAACCGTTGATACCTAGACTAGATGGACCCGAGTTTGGTTCAGGATCCAGTGGGAGGAGGAGGCCTGCCGCAGGTGCCTCGGATCCGCATCCTGGCCCTCTTCGTGCAGCTGGGCCGGGCTTCCCCCGAGTCCTTCGCTGTGCCGCTTGGCCGCATGCCGGACCACGCTTCTCCAGGACCAAGGTTTTTGTGAGTACACACATATGATATGTATTTCATATATATAAACACCCCTATGTATATACATATAGATTTGTATACATATAAGTATGTATATATTTATATAGAAATTTACCTCAATGTTATTCCAAT
Organism: Effrenium voratum; assembly: GCA_963377175.1. Taxonomy (NCBI): domain Eukaryota; class Dinophyceae; order Suessiales; family Symbiodiniaceae; genus Effrenium; species Effrenium voratum. The sequence goes on along the minus strand of CAUJNA010002326.1, from coordinate 27,446 downwards.
TGTGTGTGTAATTTGCGCCGAACTTTGTGGGCAATTTACCACCAAATTTGGTGAGTTTCCCGCAATCTTGTGGGTAATTTACCCCCAATTTGTGGGGTGGGCAATTTACCCCCCAATGTTGTGGGTAAATGTACCACCAATTTTGGGACTCGTTATTTGCCCCCAATTTTTGAAATTGGGGGGTCCAAAAATTGAGGGGGGGGGGGGTGGGTAAATCCCAGGTTTCACAACGGAATACGAAGCTTGACCCCAAAATTCGGGCAAATTGCCCACACAATTGGGGTAAATTCCCACAAGATTGGGGTAAACTACCCGCAAGTGGGGTAAATTGCACCAAACTTTCTCCCAAATTACTCCAAATTTGCCAAATGTCCTCATTTTTCTCCCGATACACACGCAGTTTTCCCTTAGTTTGCTCACAATTTACCGCTAATTTGGGGGTGAACGTTCCGCAAAGTTAATGTAAATGTTGCCGAGTCGGTAAGCCTGTATAGCCCCTCCCCGCGAGCGCAAAGAAGACATGCAATGTATTGATAGAGGCGGCCCTAATATGTACATATGTATATGTATATGTTGGGTCAGTCTTTTTTTGTGGGTACCCCCCTTTTCCGTAGCCATTTTGGCTCAAGCAAGTTAGCACCTAGTCATGGTAAGAGTTGATGAAGAGCCCGTTTACAAAATGCCACAGCTGCAGCAGTTGTTTCTACCGTGTCAGGACTGTGGATGATTGTGGAAGATCTGCCAGGATCAGCGTCACAATTAAGGCGGGCATTTGGAGTGGAGGTGATGCGACGAGTTTGTCTGAACTGGCAATTGTTCATGTTTTTAAAGTTTTTTTTTGCATTTTGCATTTTTTCAGTTTTTCGCGGGCATTTGTTGCTCGATTTATGTCGCTGAGGTTGACTCTAGAGAAGTTAATTGTTTGGGTTTCAAGTTGTTTTTCGGTGGGAAGGGGGGGGGGCGCAGGACGGGACAATAATAATGCGCCTGTGTGCCCATTGTTGCGAAAGGCTTGGTTCCTGCAGCATCGTTTTTCGCTGGCTGCTCGCCTTCGGAGAGTCGGAACGGAATTATCTTTTTTCATCTCGTTTGTTGTTTGAGGGCTCGGTGGCTTGCCCCGCCCCACCCCCCCTCCTCCCAAGCCCATCAATGATTGACGTTGTTGCGTTTGCTTGCGCGGGTTCGGTGGCTTGCCCCGCCCGGCCCCCTTAAACAAATCCTTTCGCTGGTTTTGGCGGCATGCCCCATCCAGCAATAGGGTGCCCAGCTCCCCCTTCCTCCAAAGTGAAGCCCGCCAACGATTGAAGTTGTTGCATGTGCTTGTGCTTGCGGGTTCGGTGGCTTGCCCCGCCCGGCCCCTACGCCTTCTGCAAGCAAGAGGGAAGGCGTCTCAGGGCAAAAGAGTCTCACAGGAAAGCTGTGAGCTGACGAACGGACATGCGTGATGCGACGCAAGAGCCGCCCAAGTCGTATGTTTCTTGCGGATCATATTTTTCAAGCGGATAGATGTGTTTTTGCAGAGCAGATATGCTTGTTGCGGTGTGCGCTTGCGGGTTCGGTGGCTTGCCCCGCCCGGCGCCCACAATGACTTACGCTGGTTTCGGTGGCATGCCCCATCCAGCAGTAAGGATTCAGAAGGGGCGCTTCTGAAACCGCCCTTTTCCGGAAGCGTTCTCAGAAAGGCTTTCGTGTGTAAGGGCGGCTCGAAAAACAAGACTTTCGTGGGAAGTCTGCCTGCAAGCTGCGGGCGCGCGCATTGTTACTACCAGACTTTTAGTGGGGCCTGGCCCCACGCCAAATCTGGACTAGTGACCTTAAAGTTTTCCTGATTGTGCGGTTACACAGACTCAATGGCGACAGCTCAGAAGGCAGTTGTTTTCTATTGCTTCCAAGGTTTGGTCACTGCGGCCCGCTTGCAAAACCATCCGTGCTTGGCAAGTCAAGACGCGCTGTGTTCGCTTGGCGGCTCTTAGACAAGTTAGCAGGCGCGGCCGTGTTTTGGTGGCTTGCCCCATCACTGGCGTGAAAGCTGCAGCCATGTCGATTGCGCTCGTTGCTGGCGTCATCGTAGGTTTCTTCATGGGCGTGGTTGTGCCAATTGGCGGGAAGGGCCTCAAAGGCGGCAGCGCGGCGGGCAAGGGTCAGACTGACGAGCAAGGCAGCCGCAGCAGCGACGGCGTTGGCGGCTTACCTCAGCCTGGAAAATAGTCTTCACATGAATGTCGTGCGGCAGTACCTCTTCGGCCGCTTGTGGGCACACATGCAGAGCCCAAGCAGTCAGTATTACGCTGCAGAGCTGCGCGACGCTCTGCAGGCCAGTGCTTTGTTTTATGCACAGACGCAGTGTTTATTCTGCTGCTTTAATATTTCAAACCAGTCTGAAACCAAGTGGTCTCGCCGTGCCTGCCAACCACGACGCAGGCGGACAGCGGTGACAGCAACTTGACGAGGGGCAAGGCCGGAGGAAAAGCGCCGCCGGTGAGCAAAGCCAGGCTGGGCAGCTTGGCCCAGTGCCTCCTCCTGCCAAGAACGGGGGGGCAGGGCGGCCGAACAGTGGCTCGGCGCTGGTCGACCTGGTGGAGAACATGCTGAAAGCTGCGCCGCCTGCTCCAGGCGCCGGACCAGCCCCCAAGCAGGGCAGACGAGTCAAGGCTAAGGCTGCCGCGCCGCCGGCCACTGAAGACCCAGCCGAGGAAGAGGAGGACGACCCCACGGACAGGGAGCCCAACTGAGCCGCAACGCTGGGCTTTTGCGCGCTCTGCCGCGTAAGTTTGTGAGTTTGGCAACCATGATGTGGCTCAGGCGGCGTGCCCCGGCCCGCGTTGGTGGCTTGCCCCAGCACATTGGATTTGTGTCGGCGGCGTGCCCCCGCTGCTGCTGCAGAGAGATGTCAAACGCAGATCGAACGGTGCTTAAAACATGCGGCCAGCCAAGGACATTGAATCAGGACGTCCGGCGTCATGAAGTGCTGAGGATCAAGGGTTGCCGAGAGACAGTCCGGTCACGTCCATCCAGTTTCCCACATGACACGTACGCTCGCCCGATCAGCTTGGTCCGCGGAAAAAAACTTAAGTTTTTTTCCACAGACCCCATTTGTCCAGAGGGTCTCCGGTTTCCATAAGTTGTCTCCACAAACCACAGCGCTGCGGACCGTCGAGTGGACTACAATTCTTGGATTTCGGGGAACGCAAAATTCCCGGTGTTCGAACGTTTCTAGTTCTTTGGACAGTCCACAGCGCTGCGGCTTGTTGAGTCGACCTTCGGATTCCAGAGGCCCTCTGGACAGGAACTTCGTGCGTAAACTTAAGTTTTTTTCCGCAAGCGCCCTCTGGACAGAGCTCTGGCCCAAGCTGCCCGGAATGTCCGCGCAGAGCGCATGGGCCCGCTTTGGCAGGCGGTGGACCGAGCAGTTCCCGTGGCTGGAGGCTGTGCAGTGGGACACAGGCGACTTCTCCGTCAGCTGTGCTGCCTGCAAAGCTGCTGGGCATGTGTCAGCGGAGTTTCGAACCATTGCTTCATTGCAGGTCAGCCACTTCCGAGACCATGAGAAAATTAAAAGGCACCAGGCCGCAGCATCAAATGAAGACATCCGACTGCGTCTGATGGCCCCATCTCTCGAAGAGTTCATCGCAGTTCTGCGAGCTACACGCAAGGGAAAAGATGGCGGTGATGATGGGATTGCCTGGTCCGGCGGCAAGATCCTTCGCCGCCGAGCCCAGAAGCTCAAGTTTTGCTTGGCCGAGTCGCTGCGGGCTCGCACGCGACAAACGCTCAACGCTGCCTCCTGCGTCACTGTGCACTCGGACTGCTCAAAGACGATCCTTGTCTTGCGAGGGCAAACGTGCGCAGAGGATTTGCGTCCTCAGCACATGCTTCTGGGCGCACGGAAGCTTCATGACTTCTCTGCGGTCGGAGTTGCCACGGCTGTTGTGCATTTGCTTCATGATTTGGCCACCCCTTTTGCTGGTGCAGAAGAATTCAAGGACTGCCTGAAGCCAACTGTGCCAGCTCAGGTGGCTTGTCCCCAGCTGGACGCAGTTGCGTTTCAGCAGTGGCTTGGGCGCGTTGAGGTGTTCAACGCCGACGCAGCAGCCGACGAGCAGCTGGCGGGACAGCTCTTGTCGTCGGAGCACGAAGCTTTTGCTCAGCTATACTGCGATTTGGCAGACATGGACACGGGCACGCTGCAAGTCTTTCCGAACCTGAAGTTTGTAAACAAAGACAAGCCCCACGCAGCCCGCAGGACCCTTTTTTTGTTTGTGGCCACGGCCTAGCTCCACCAAGGTTTGAAAAAGACTGGCCAGTTGCTGCGTGTCCAGAGCTTCCCTTCCAACGGGTGGAGCTTTTTTCTTTTTTGATAGGCAGGCGTCTAAATGCGTTTGACCACAGAACTTTACAGTCTGACAGTGGCTTCTTAAGGGCCGACATTGCTCAAGATCCACTTCCTCACGGCGAGCTGTGTGGCACTTGTTCTTCACGTCCTTCTTGGCTCTGCACTTCTTGTAGGAGCAAAGCTGCTTCACTGCGCTGCCTTTTTTGCGAGCAGGCCCCCGTGCCATTGGTAGACTTTCTCACGCTATTTCCCTTCTACGGGCAGCTCAACATGTCAGAGCCGAAATTTCAAAAAACCAAACAAGACTTGCAGGCAGACTTCCCACGAAAGTCTTGTTTTTCGAGCCGCCCTTACACACGAAAGCCTTTCTGAGAACGCTTCCGGAAAAGGGCGGTTTCAGAAGCGCCCCTTCTGAATCCTTACTGCTGGATGGGGCATGCCACCGAAACCAGCGTAAGTCATTGTGGGCGCCGGGCGGGGCAAGCCACCGAACCCGCAAGCGCACACCGCAACAAGCATATCTGCTCTGCAAAAACACATCTATCCGCTTGAAAAATATGATCCGCAAGAAACATACGACTTGGGCGGCTCTTGCGTCGCATCACGCATGTCCGTTCGTCAGCTCACAGCTTTCCTGTGAGACTCTTTTGCCCTGAGACGCCTTCCCTCTTGCTTGCAGAAGGCGTAGGGGCCGGGCGGGGCAAGCCACCGAACCCGCAAGCACAAGCACATGCAACAACTTCAATCGTTGGCGGGCTTCACTTTGGAGGAAGGGGGAGCTGGGCACCCTATTGCTGGATGGGGCATGCCGCCAAAACCAGCGAAAGGATTTGTTTAAGGGGGCCGGGCGGGGCAAGCCACCGAACCCGCGCAAGCAAACGCAACAACGTCAATCATTGATGGGCTTGGGAGGAGGGGGGGTGGGGCGGGGCAAGCCACCGAGCCCTCAAACAACAAACGAGATGAAAAAAGATAATTCCGTTCCGACTCTCCGAAGGCGAGCAGCCAGCGAAAAACGATGCTGCAGGAATCAAGCCTTTCGCAACAATGGGCACACAGGCGCATTATTATTGTCCCGTCCTGCCCCCCCCCTTCCCACCGAAAAACAACTTGAAACCCAAACAATTAACTTCTCTAAAGTCAACCTCAGCGACATAAATCGAGCAACAAATGCCCGCGAAAAACTGGAAAAATGCAAAATGCAAAAAAAAACTTTAAAAACATGAACAATTGCCAGTTCAGTTGTGACAGAAGCCAGCGGTCTGTTCTTCGCAAACCCTCGAGCGAAGCACTCCGAGAAATGCTGAACTTTGTGAGCTTCTCCCCAGCTTTGAAACGGTTTTGCAGAGACAAATGTTCTCGCACGCTAGACGCACGTTTTCGCGTTTGGTGGGAGGCGTTGCACGAAAAGCTCAAACTAGCCGAAAGGAATGAAGTTGACGAAGACGCCATGATGAGTGTCTCCTTATCACGGCAATCAGAATCCGGGACCATTGGGTTCCAATTGTTTGGCACCTCCGCATGCACCAGATCCATACAGCATCTTGTGACGTCACCGATGACACTGCGCAATTTGTCCAGCAAGCCACAAAGCCGATGACTTCACAACACACGAACCATTGGTCCCTTGGTTCTCCGCAGCGTCAATAGCTGTCGGCGACAGAAGTGTAACGAATCCCGACCCGTCGAAAGATCAAATGAACCGAAGGCTGGAGATCGTTGAAAGTTTAGCCTCGGCGCCGCTAATGTTTGGCATGTGCGACGAAGAGTTGGAAGCATCATTAGAAACTGATGCGTTGCATTGGCTTTCTGCAACAAAAAAGCCAGAATCAGGCAAGCTTGAGCGACCGAGACTCTTCACAACTGCTTCCGTTGCACTGAAGTCAGGGCTCCGCCGCCAGGATTCAAACTGCCGACTCGTCAGCAAACTTGAGCCATCTGTATGCCTCGGCAGAGACACATCTTCGGATTTCGTCATTATCCGCTCAAACAGAAGGGCGACTGACGCTATCAGCATGGTCAGCGAATCACAACAGGCGGCTTGTCTCCTACCAGCACCGCATGTTGGCAGGGCCTGTGGGCTTACAAATGTCTCTCTGGGAATCACTGATTCATCGCACAGCCTATGTAGTTCGCGACTTGCCAACGAGTGAACTTTCTGCAATTCAATGGCCTCACAGCACATACCAGGGGTTTACTGTGTATCGTTTGTCATTGTGGGCTGAGGTGTCTCGGATGTTGTGAGAGGAAGGCTTGCTCTGAGAGAAGGTGAGAACGCTGTTTTACATGGACGATATTATTGCTGCAGCTCAGCAAGCTTCTGGGCACTTGTCTAGTGCTCAGCAGGTCCGCGAGTTCAAAAACAAAATCCTGCAGTCTTTTGAGCAGAGCGCGGCGATGCAAGTAGAATAATTACTTGAAAAGCGTCACGGGCTTCAGAAAGTGGATTGTTCTGAATAAGGTGTACTCATCCGGGGTGATGCTGCCAAGTTACATCAACCTTCTCACACTCCATAAGCTTTTACTCGGTAGTTTGACTGGCGCCGCAAGTGATTTTCTGGCAAGACTGACGTCACAACGACTTCTTCGCGAGCTGTTTGAACCGAATGAACTCAAACAGCTCAAGCGAAAATTTGTGGTGAAATCGCATTCGCTATGTGTTGAAGCGCTGCCGAGAAAGCTGCCATACTCTAAAATGGCAGCTTGCCTGCGACTTCAGAGACAGGCAACAGGCATCTCTGGATGTTCTGCTCAGCCCGAAATGCAGTTGCCCGCGCCAGACAACCAGGCCTCCAGACAGATGGGACCTCCTGCGGCCTTTTCACTTTGCAGTCGGCTGACAGAGCAGTCAAGCAGTGGAGGCAGGCAGGATTCCAGCCAGGATTCCCCAAAATGGATCCAAAACGGCCAAAAACCACAGCCATGTTGAGACACTGTCATAATTCGCCTAGCCACCACTTTATGTACATGTATAAATATATGTGTATATATATATATAGATAAAGCTTTGGGTGAATCGTCCAGCACACTCAGCAAAGTAGCGGCCATTTTGCAAGTTGAACTTCAGATCATGGCTGACCTGGTCCACCAGGCAATGATTCGGCTTGCCACCTGAGCTGGCTAAAGCAGGACGTTTGCGACAGTGCTGTGGCCCTCTTGAAAGCTTGGGTGTGGATGGCCGACACCTTGGTGGAGGCCAAGGGTGGCAGAGTCATGCCGCTGTACAAGGGCACTGGCCGGAGGGACTCAGTTGACAGCTTCCGCAGCATTTGCGTGACTTCAGTTGTCACCCGGTGCTGCCAAGCGGTCTTGCGAGAAAAGATTCTGACCGGCATTCGTCCTCACCTTGCGGAGTTTCTGGTTGGGGTCTTTGTGGATTTGGCACTGGCTGCAAGTCCATTCCCCATGCCGGAGGTTTTACCACCAAGCTGAAGCACTTTCTACCTCCTTTTTGTGCGGTTACTTTAGTTGAAAATAGATGGGCTCCACTGGTTTAGACGGTTTTATGCCCCATTTAGGGCCAACATGTTTTCCAGAACGCACCAACTTGCGATGAGCTTAGTTTTCGTGCGATGTGTGGCGCGAACTCCCACCACTTTAGTGGCGAGCGAGAAAGTTCATAGTGCCAATCAATGCAGGATGTGCTTTCTAAGGGACCTATTGCAAGGGCCTATGGAATCATGTTCCTGCACAGATTACTAACGTCCCTTTTTTTGAGAGAACAATCCCCGCCCCTTTAAAAACTGGAATTGGGGTTGCAGTTCCATTTTCCCTTTCATGGCATTGGGCCATTAAGGCTTGAATTGGGGACCATCCGCCCCCTCCGCATTAAGGCTTAGGGGATATAACATCGGATTGCAAAGAAGCCAAGGGGAAAAAACCGGACGTCTCCCGGCTTGAGGCTGGAGAGCCGAGGGGCCTTGGAGAAGGCCTTGGAGTCCTTCATCACCGAGGACGGGCCATGGATGGGCCGTGGGGGCCACGGCACTGATTGAAAAAACGCGAAACAGGACCCCGTGTAGTGACACGACATGGGCAAGTCTTTGTGTTTTTTTCCCGTAAGCCTTGGCTTGTTTTGTGTTTTTGCATTTTTTTCTTAGGTGGCCTTTCACCGGGGACCTGAAGCACATGTCATGTGTTTCCCAATCCCTCGCAGAATCAGGCAATCAACCATGGCTGCACTGCTCTTGGCACACTTCTTGGCTGTTGGTTTTGCAGTTCTGCTCGCGCTTATATGAAGCAATTAAGTGTTTTTGCTAGCATTCCACGTGGAAGATCACGCGCAATCCCCCCGACCGGAAGCCACAGGGGAATGCTCAACGTTGCCCATCTTCTCACGTTAGTGCGGAGGGTTGGCCCACGTTCCGTCGTTTCCTTTTGACCGCTACAGGAACAAGTGAGTGTGTCCCTCTTTTGGGGACCCACCAAAATGGTGCGTTTCGGTACCCTCAGAAAAGACCGACCCAAGTAATTAAGCATAAAGCAAGGCGGGGCTCAGGGTCAGGGGCCACATTGCCCAATGGCATAATCAAGGTTGCCTCGCCCAGTGCACTAAACTTGGCGTGATATGGTTCCAGGCCCCCTGCTTGCCATCGCAGCAGTGAGATTTAGGTCTTCGGGCTGGCTTGCTGCGTTGCAAGGGGCAAAGGGGCGGCCTTTTTGAGTGACCGAATCGTCATATTTGTGAACAACGCGGGCACTGGAGGAAAGGGAGCGTGTGTCCACCACAACCATAGAAGTGCACGGACCTTTTTGAAGAATGTTTTTTGAACGTGGGAGCCTGTCTACTTTGTTGTTTGCTGGTGGACGAGCATTGTCCATGAGATGTTGGCCCCAGATTAGTCAACCTGGTGGATAGATTCGGGGTGTTCCGCCCACAAAATGATCCTCGCCACTTTGAAACGACACATTCCTTTCTCCACAGGTCAAAGCCGCCGAAACCATAATTCGGGTATATCTCACCAGCCATTTCTTGATCCAAGGGTTCCCTGCATTTCTGCTCGGGATGTTTTCACATCACAACGCTGGGCCCGCCTTCGGCGGGGTTTCTTGGGCCCGACATGCCCGACGTTTTTTTCATAGGGAGCCCGGGCCCAGATCCTTTGGGCCTGGCGACTTAGGACCTGCTGCTGAAGCTCAATGCCGTGGAGCTTATGGACGCGCCGGGGCCCCGGCCGAAGTCTTGTTTTTTTTCTTTTGGTTTTCCAATTTTTGGCGGCCATGTTTTGTCAGGGCCCCCAAGGTGTGGCTGTCCGGTCCCCTTTGGAGTCTGGAGCGGTTTTAGCGCGGATACATCTATTGCAACAGGCCAGGGGTGAATCAAACCTTCACTGTTCTTGGCATGTTTTTAGTTTTTTAGTTATTTTTTGGTTCTGTTCATTTTTACTGGGGGTCTGCAAAAAACAAAGTTTTTTGCTACCATACCAGGAGTAGAGATGAAACGACCTGGAAGGCATCTGAAGGCCATGATCGGTATCATGAGCGGTGCTGCAGCCACCCAATCGGCGATGTCAGGTACTAAGAATGACAAGGTTGAACATCAGGAGACAAACGCTCGACCATGTTTGAGGTCATGTTCAAGCAGACACCCCTCATTTTGAGCCTCTCATTTGGCCTACCCAAAGCCACCAGCAAAACTCCCGATTCCTTGCCACATACGTCCATCTGCCGCTAAGCAATGGGAGGCGTGCCTTTCATCCTGAAGGCGAATTCCCAAAAGGAGTTTCTCTACTTCTCTACATGTGTTTTTGTGTTTGGGTTCCATGTTACTTGTAGGGGGTAAGTTGCATCTTAAGGTTCGGTCCAGTAGCACTTTCTCTTTTTTTTGGGAATGGTTTCTTCCTTCAAACTCCAGCCGACAACAAGCACTCGGTTGTCCAAACCCGACCTTTCAACCATTCGCTTCTCCCATGTGGGCAACCAATTTTGTCATGGCACCAAAACGGTGATCCCCTTTAATTTCCAGGTCCCTGGAAACCCTTTGTTCCCAAATAGCCACGTTTCCAATTTGTGTGGCCCAGCGGCACCCTTTTTCACTTTCTTTCGTTGTTGCCCTTGTTTTCTCCATGGGCTTCTGACTGGGGTCACTATTTTGACGGTTTCTGGGGGTTATCAAAGTCAGTAAATGGGGTTGTTTCCCTTTAACCCACCACTTAGGGGGTGACTTTGACCAGTCTGATCAGCTTCCCTCTTATTGGCGGCTTGGGGATATGAACCCCAGTACGTTTTGACAGCAAATGGGAAAGTTCCCCTGAACGGCCAAACCACCCAACCAAACCACCAACAGGGGCAAGTCTCCGTTGCAGCATCTATGGGCTTAAGTCTTGGCGCCCGCTGCAATGCACTCGCCTCGTTCTACCACCGACTCTATCGGGCAGGAGGGGCGGGTGAGGAGTGACGTGCTGCGGAGTGGTGCTGATGCACGGACCAAAGAGGGTACATGTGTTGGATTTTCAAAACATGATGAACCCCTAAACTGGTTGGCTTCCTTGTGGCCTCCCTTTACCTACCAACCAAAACGGGTCCACCCTGTTGTTCATGAAATATGAAGATTGTTCTTGCCCGTGGCTTGTTCTTCTCATTGCATGGAGTGCCAAAGGGGCGGTCTCAGCAAATCCTCGAGACCGAAAGGATGTTGTTAAAACCATAGCTGTCTCAACATATTTAAACAACGGGTTGGCCCAGCCCGAAGCACTGCAATTGTTGTTTGCCTGAGCTTTCGGGAATCCATAAGTCCAACAACCCTCCCACGTATACTTTTTGTGTCTATTCCCCCTCCCCCCCCTCCCGCAGAACTTGTGATGCATTTGGGGGCTCTAGAGTGCTCAAAAGGAAAAGTTCCTTGCCGTGGCCGCTTTGCTGGGAACGTTTCGAGGGTGAGCAAACAATCGCTTCTGAACCTTTCAGCTTTTTGGGGAGCATGATTCTTCCTTCTTCAGCTTCTTGGGGGACCTTGTCCTTGGAAACTTTTTGGGTAAGCAGCTTCCGCCTAGACCCATGGTTGCCTTGGAGCCCCGCAGGAAGTCCGCACGGACACGGCGCTGGAAGTCCGACCCCATAGGAAGGGCAGCACGGCAGCACTGGGGTCGCGCGAGGCTCCCTCAGGGTTCCTGGACTCAACTGTTCAAGCCTCCCATTTTCTTTTGGGGTATTTGTATTTTTCCGTTCTTGGTTTTAAAGGGAATCTATTTTTCCTCAGGGGACCTCCACAAGTGACAAGCTGATCAACTTTTCAAAGGGAAACCCAGTGACCCCGGTTTTCAGCTGCTCACTTCCTCACTTGTTAATTTCCTCCATTTTTAGTCATGGCCCCCCAAAAATGTCTGGGTCCAAAAGGGGCAAGTGAGCTTCCTGACACAAAACCTTGAACTTTGGATCTTGTTGGGTCTTTTTGGGCAAATCCACTCAGGAAATGACAGGCTTCCGACTGGATCCGTTTTACCAGTGCTTGTCTTGGGGTTCTTAGAGTTAGTTTGGGGCAGTTTAATCGGTGGCATGGCTGCATAAGGTTGCGTCAAACGGAGAGGGGCCGTACCAATGGCCCAGACACATTCCTTTGCAGAGAGAGCATGGAGCGTTTCCTCCCGAGCTTGTAGAGACACACATTTGGGTGTGTTGTTTTTTGGCGGGACCCCCCCCCAACAAAGCATGTTGGTTTCCTTTGGTTTCCCTCCAAAACCCCTACAAATGCATACCCTCCAAAAAGACATACCCATGGTTGGATTTGCGTGAAGCGTTTCAAAGATCACGGGAACCGTACTTGTGCTGTGGTTTCTCGAGGGGTTGCAGCACTGCGGCCAAGCATAGGACCGGGGTGTCCTGGCGCTTTTTTGCTCAAGCTTGTGTCCACTTCTGTGATACCCGGGGACCGCCCCCAAGTGAAGAAAACGTTCTTCGAAGCCGTTCCTCCTGGTGTCACAGAAGTGGGTGCAATCGCTGCAGCCGCTCTGAGAATCAGCATGCATTGTGGGAAATGCGTTTCGAGGGCCCAAGAGACAGAGTTGTTTCAGCATGCATCAAAGGACGGCACCCCAACACACAGCCCACAGCCCCCCCCCACCCTCCGCTGCCCGACTTGAACCGGGCCCCAGGCAGCATCGGCGCGCTCAAGGAATTCTACCTGCGGCGGCTCTCGCAAAGCGACGCTGCCCGGAGCCTCCGCACTTCCAGCTTCAGCCCCCGCACCAGGCGGGGCCGGGCGGGACCGGGCCACTGGGGGCTATGAACCTGGAAGCCACCTGAAAGGAAACCACCACTTGGACGGTTGGGGTCATTCCATTTCTCATTCCCTACCGATTTCGCACCAGCAAGATGACGGATTATCTACATGGGCTTGTTCCTCAAAATGCAGACCAATGAGCATAGAAGGCCTTCTTAGGTCACTTGGTTGAACTTAGATGGCACCTTTTTTGCAGGTTGGTTCTCATCATGTGCCAATGCCGTCTATTTTATCAAAAAGGACGCCTATGCCAATGAGCGGATAAATTTGAAAATGCCTTCCGCGGACTGACGGCGCTGGAAGTCAAGACATAGCAGCACCCCTGCAACTTTTTGCCATGGCTTTTCCGGTCGCCAACCTGGGAGTTGGTCATTGGCACTCTTTTTCCTGCCCTAAGGTCACCCCCAACCACAGTGGGCGTTTTGCTATTCTTGTTTTAGGAATTGACAAAATCTGTTCGAACCACTGTGAAACCATGGTTGAAAGTGGTTGGTATCTACGTTGGGGGTATTTTCCCTTCAACCTGCAAGAAGCTAAAAATTCTGCCAGCAACAAGTGATCAACTTTTTGCTATTAGGGGATCGCCCCATGTGGCCATGGAGATGGCATAACCTATGGCTCCATGGGGTGGAGGAACATCCATTTGCCACCTATTTTGATGTTCACCAGGGGTTTCTGGGTTTTGACCCACAGCCATGGGCTGCTTGGCCTCGCAGGACCAGAGACTCAGAGGTCGAGAGCGAGAGGAGCTACCCCAAGGCGCTTGCCTCCTGAGTTCGGCATATGGGCGTGTCATGTTTTTCAGGAGTGCCTTGTGTTTTGGCGGTTTTTTAGGGAGAAGCCAAGAAAGGGAAACCATATTTGTGTCTAATGTTTTTGTTTGATCTGTTGTTTGGTTTGCTTTTTGCGGGGTGGGGTTCCCGTAGAAGAAAAGACACACCGATATGAAACGACGGGATGCAAACTCGCAATAAAGCGCCCTTCCATGTACTTTGCCAGGGGAGTAATGTACTGATGAGGGAAGGGTGCACATGTTTAGTTTTCTCCAGTTTTGGCGCTGGGCATGCAACCAGTTTTGATACATTGCAAGATGCCAGCTGCAGGAAATTTTGCAGGAAATCTGTGTTTGTGTGTTGTATTTATCATTTTCCTGCGGAGTTTCCTCTTGCTGGTTTCTATGATGCATAATTACGTGCGGGCTGAAGTGGGAGGACGGGGTTTTCGATCCGGTCGCCTAGTGCCAAGGCGCACCCGGCTTAGGCGGGATGATCTCAGTCCCCCAACAAGGGGAAAGACGACCCCTCCAAGCTGACCCTGTGAATCCATTTACCTGTATAGTGGGCAACCAAGGGAACCACCCTTTAAGAGCCAAGAGAAGCATGGCTGGTGACCAAACTGGCTGGTTACCCTATTGGGGTAGCTGAGATCCACTAGTCAAGGTCCCAAAACATCAGCCCTCTTTTTCCACATCCTTTGGGCAAGTGAGTCATTGCTAGCCGATTGCAAGTTGCAAGGGGGCATGGGGCCCACCCAAGTACCCATAGTTCTTGTGCACAACATGGTAGAAGCACCTTTTCTAGTCGCCCATTGTACCCATAGTCGCGTTTCTGGAGTTCCTAGGAGCTAGCCACTTTGGGGCCTGACCTTAGTTGCAAAGTAGTGGTTCAAGTTCGAGATCGCTTGAAAAGCGGGATCCACAATTGCTTTGTCCTTTTTCTCCTGAACGGCCGAAGGATTCTCCTTCCGCCCGAAGGATTCTCACGGCACAAAGCGCGCCATGATGTCCAGGATGGTGGATGGCGGAGCCTTGAGAAGCTTGATGGTGGGCTGCTGGGCAAGGAATCCGAGCGTCCCAGGCGTCTTTATATATATATATATATAAGACCGCCTTTAAGACCGCTTTTTGTTGCGGATGGGCGTTGCTGTTGGCGGATCTGTGTGTGTGTGTGTGTGTGAGCGTGAGGGTGCGCGTGTGTCTGAGGCAATTTAAGATGAGATGTCTTTTGCAACACGTGGGGAAGACACATGTCATGACCCTGGGTGAGAGGTCCAATTCTGATGGGGAGAGAGTGTGTCCTGTGCGCAGTTCCTACTTTGTGGCATGGTTAGCAAATGGATCAGAACGCATAGTGGGGAGACTTTGCTCAGCTCCAGGTGAGGGAAGACCATTTCCTGCAATTTGATTTCTCGGGATTCCAACAGCGGCCTGGTTTTCATTTGAGGCGCCCAAATGCGGTTGGGTATGTCACGTTGCTTGGGGAGTCCCGAGTACAAAGTCCTGGGGACTTGGTCTGTGAACGCTCGTGGCCACACAAATCAGGGGAAGCCTGTCGCGCAAAAGCAGAGACACAAGGGCTCCTTCTACGTTAGATGATTTGAGCCAACCAGCTGTTGGAAGTTGGCAGCGTGAAGCTCCAGTTGGTATCCAGCATGCGCATGTCCAGTGAAATTTGGTGACTGGAGAGCTGACTGAACATTGTTGTTTTTTAACATTTTTTGGTGTATGGCGTTGTTCTACGAGTATTGATTCTGCCCGTCGCCCATCGGAAGAACATGGCTATGAGTCTGGGCACAGAAAGTCAGGTTCAAGCCCAGTTTACCTATCAGCCAAAGCATCGGTGTATTCTCAACTATCTGGAATGGTTGAAGCTTAGGTAGATCGATCTCCTAAAAACTTGTTGTTCCAAAGCTGCGTGCAGCTGGGTGTGTCTTCTTTTGGGGTCCCCCCCTTTTTGTGGTTTAAAGGGAAACCAAGAGGGAAACCAGGTATTTTGACGTGGGTCCCATTGAAAAAAAGAGACACGCCCAGGGCCCAACTGTTTGCAACTGGCGTGGCTCCAACGGATGGAGTGATTCAAGCACCTGGCCGCTGGCTTGTGGCTTGTTGCGGCAGCCGGGCATTCACCATCCTTACCCTAGCTGTCGGTTGGAAAAGGGAGCCATTCCGGGGCGTTAACGACCCATCCCAAGTTGCTTCTAAGCAGAGAACCTTGCGGGGCTAGGAGGTCAGGTAAGGAACGTGGTAGCAGTTAACAAAAAGCCCCCTAGATGATATGAACACCAACAACCTTAGGAAGCCTTGCTACGTCGGGTCTTAGGAGTCCTTAGGCTACGGTGCGCGCAAGTTGCGGTGGCCGAGGCTGTCCAAAGTTGTGCCCCGAATCGAGATGCTGAATGCCAAGCTAACGAGCATGCGCGCCGCTCTTGAGACAAGGACTTGCTGGTGTTGGCACCTGCGGTCTGGTCGAAACAATTCCCGCAGCCCCCACCCCCGCGGAAGGGCTTCCTGTTCCTTGGCCCAAGACCCGTGTCATTGGAGGGTGGGGAGGCAAGTTTGCACACAAACACACACACAAACACCGTCACACAGAAGTATAAATGGCTGTGGGTCAAAACCAATGGTACCATGTTAGGGCAGGTGCACCACCCATTTTGGAACCTATTTTAGTGGGGATTGGGATGTTCACTGGGGGTACGGGCTTTTGACCCACGACCATGAACAAATGAATGCATACTATGTATATGCATATGCGCAACATGCACATATTTTACATGCACATACATACGTTGTTTGCAGGAAGGATGATATGCAACGGCATCATGGTGCCATTTGAAAGAGTGCCACCTTGCACTTGCTTGACGGGGGTCAACACACGCAGAGGTGGGAACTTCTTGTGATTTCCAGAGGGGCACAGACTTTTCTGTTCCACTTTGGCCCCATCCAAGCACCAGTGTTGCTTTGTTCCCTGAATCAACCACAACAGGGGGGGCGCTGCCTTTCGTTTCTTTAAAGCCGAGAAGCACGTGTGCCTCCCCCCCCCCCAGAACCGTGGTTTTTGTTTTTGGTTTCCATTCAAAGCCACAAACAAGCGGACCCTCAAAAACAGCTTGTCTTCTTTTCTTTGGAAAGTAATTTGAGTACGTGATTGTAGTCGCTTGCAACTGCAGTGCAGTTCGTATTGGTCATCTCTTTGCCGTATGTTCGCTTTCCCCCGCCCCCCCCCCCCACCCCACCACCCCTCCCCGAGCCTCGCGAATCGTAGGATTTTGGATGGAAATTGCCAGAACAATGCGCTACGGCACCTGACCCAGCTCAGGCGCGAATGCGTTGAGTCGAAGGTCTCGTCACGAGAGTGAGTTTTCTTTGGTTCCCGTAAATTCAATGCTTCAGACATGGCCAAGTCACAAGACAACTAATGTTCTGGCGTGGTCTGTCCAGTCTTACCCTACACTGTGACCACCGTTGTTTTTCTCCCTTTTGGTCGGGTCTTCGTAGCACCCCTTGACGAAGATACTGGCATTGGTGGACATTGAAGGGACCAGAACTCATTTCATGTGGGCTGGGGGGGGGGAGGGGAGGGAGCCCAAATAACAAGCCCTCATTGAGCCCTCAATGAGGCTTTATCCAGAGGACCAACAGACATGGAAATGCTTGAGCCCCCCTGCAATGGGATTCCATTTAAAACGTTGCGCGCCTCCAAAGTCAAGCGATCCTTCCTTCGTCTTCTTCCGGTCCGCGCTGGACTCATTTTCGCACACATGACCATTGGAAATTTCATTGTGGTGCTCAGCAACATGAATTGCTCCCCAACGTGTTGAACAGGACCAGGATCTCTAAAAACGGGGTGGGCGCTGGGCCCGGGAAACCGCTTTCATGTGTCAAATAAATGCACGTCGAGTCGTTCGCCTTGGCTGTCCCGCTGTGGAGTCCATTTGGTTGTTTGTCAGTGAAAACGTGGTTCCCATCCGTCCGATTCCTTAGCCTTTTGAGTGGCTTTTTAGTCGGTTCAGCGGTAGTTTCTCCATTTCACCCACTACCAAAGATCCGGAAAAAAAGAAGAAGAAAGAAACCGGACAGCCCAGGTACCTGTCCCCAATTTCCCCCAGTTTTTGTTCGCCCAAAAACCCCCCCCTTCCCCAAATCGGTGCGTTTGGTTCAGGTACCACGTGGAGAGCGCGCTGAAGTGGAGCCCCGGACTCGGCGCCCAAATCTGCGAGCACACCATCGAGCAGGCGGCTTTCCACGAATTTCCGACGGGTTCGAAAGACCTGGGTCGATGAGAGCTTTTGACTTTGCCTTAGGCTTTTCTTTTTAACATTTAGTTACTTATTTGTTTATTACTGTGCCTAAGTTTGTATATATATATATATGTATATATATTAGTTAGTTGATTTATTCATTTATTTATTTTCCGCTGTTTGTTTTTAAAGGGAATCTATCTCTACTGGAAATACTTGTATTTTTTCCAGGGGCTTAAATGGCAGGTGCTGGTGCGAAATCGGCAGGGAATGAGAAATGGAATGAAGCCCACAAAGCCTATAACTTGTGCCTTCCTTTAAGGGAATCCCCGAACGGTTCATTTCCTCATTCCCTACTTAGCACCAAGTTTGTGGTTGTTGGGATTCGGCCCTCTACGAGAAGGAAAAGGCACATGTATTGCCGATCGTCCCCCCCCCCCCATTTGTTGGCTTCGGTTTTGATTTGGGAAAGGCGAAGGTGAACCTTTTGTGTTGAGCTCAGGTCCTGCGGGAACCTTCTAACTTGTTTGCACCATGTTCGGAGATTTTGCCAGTCGGGGGTACGAGCTGTGGCCCCACGATACTGGATGGAAGGCGCAAAAAATCACAGTTGTTTGGGGAGTATCTTGTTTTGTTGGTTCCAATTCAATTTGGTGAGGATTCGTGTATGTGTCTCCAGTGAACCCCCCCCCCACACGGCCCCAAGCAAAAAAATGCAAAGCACTCGAAAGGAACCCTAGTATTAGCTCCTGTTCACCTATTACTCGCGGGGGATGTGCCGTATTGTCTAGCTACTGCTGCTTGATTAACAGGGGGTGTCCCCTTTTAGGCAGGGTTCATCACTTTCGGAGAACAACACGCCCTACTAGTAAATATGGTTTATCAATTATCCGGGCCGCTTCCTTCCTAACCATTCATGTGCTGCTCGCTTGGCAGCGGCTGATGTTTGCTTTCTGTGTTCTAATGTTTGAGGACGTGTTGCATTTGCGTGTTGCGTGTTGTGGGTTTAGTTCATATGAGCCTGACTTACGTCGATCTCCGCCAAAAATCAATGGTAAATATATTTGAATTCGTGAGGCACGGGGTGAGGGTGGAGGGGACTGGGCGAGTTCCACATCCTTCTCATAGTCAGGGCCTCGGTGCCTGAATGTATGCTCATTCGAAGCCAACACATCCCGCAGCTTCAATGACGTTTTCCGTTTCGCCCCTTTCTCTTGTGTATCCCGGGAGCCTTGAGCTTGCCCAATTCTTATGGCATGTGTACCCAACAGGTTGCAAGTAGGGGAGCCGGTTGGAACCCTCCAATGCTCCATGGATTCTGCGTAGTCTACTTTGCATTTAGGAGTTTCAAAGTGGCAGAAAGGAGCCACGTCTCAAACTAAAGTGAGCCCTCAAAATGATTGGTTTTCCTAGGCTTCCCGTAAAAAAATGGCCCCGAAAAACCTAAAAATGATTGGTTTCTGTTGGCCTCCGGTGAAAAAAATGCCCCGAAACGCTTCCCTTCAACCAATGCCCACCCGTTTTCCGTTGCGCTGGTCTTCCTGGGGTTCAGTTCGTCACCGGCATCGCGAGGTGAAGCAACTCACCGGCATCGCGCGGGTGCTGGGGGCGGCCATCTACGTGTTTTCCAAGCGGACGGAGAACATCATCTTGCAGAAGGACTGATTTCCAGAATGAAGCCATAACGAAGGGTTTTCTCAACCCACAAACCGGGGGTTCATACCAGAGGTTCATCAAAAAGGGCATATACTTTGGTGCATTTTGCACAGACATGTTTGGACAGAATAACTTGTTTTGCCGTAATTAATGGGTTTTCCGAATTAAACCACTAAAAGTTAATCACTTTTAGCAGGGGAGCAGAAAGCAACCGAGAACTCTCTAAATCGGCGTGTCTTAAAATAGGGGGCCCCGAAAATCACGGTTTTCCTTAACCGATCCCAAACATGGTGCTCCGGAAAAAAAGACGGACCCACATGCCTTGCTGCTAAGCTCAGTAGCGAGTCGGCCGGGGCTGACCTTTTGGTCATCCTGTTTTGGCCCATATTTAGTCAAGTTCTGCAAATGGGAACCCCACATCGAAGTGGAACCCCCTGCTGGTCAACAGGGGGATGTCCCCTGTTTGTGGCTCATCGGGTATGCATACAGGGAGTGCGTGGTGCGTAGTTGTTTAATTGTCACAATTTCAGGGAGGGGTCTTTGCAGATGTCCGTGTGATTTTGACATGGTTGATCCGTTCAAAACAAGAACTGTGGATGGACTTAAAACATGCACGAGTTGAAGCCTAAGAATGGAGTAACCCCTATGCCAAAAGCAATCAACATCTGGCAGATTCAAAGAGGGAGCATACACTAAAGGCAACCCAATCTAAAAGCGAAAGGAGGCAAAGGCCGAATCTGGCGGAATCCATTTGAGCGCCCAGCTCCGTCCGGGTCCAAGAGCAGCACCTTTAGTAGGTAGTTCGACCCCTACCGAGTTTCATGAGAAAGACCCAATAAGCGTGCTGGTAGAACCTAACGTCTGAGTTTTGATCGCTGCTGATTTATCGTTGGGCCATGACTTCAGGAGAAACCGACCCACCACTGGTGGGTTTTCTTTGCTTCCCCACGGCTCGTTGCTCAACCATGCCGAGTTAGCGCTTAAGCTTTTGTTTTTATTGCATGACTCAGGGAGCCATTCCACATTCCACATTCTTGATATTGGGGGGGACATTTTCACGGTCTCCTCTCACTAGCCACAAGAAGGTTGTCAAAAACTCATCGATCAGAACAGTTCAATCAGAAGGTTCTAAGAACCGGTTGGGGGAGCAGGGGACCCGCAGGGCTTGTTCCATGAAAGGCTCGAAGCTTTTTTTCTCGCTTCGCGGAAAGACAAATTAACACCTGCTGTTTCCTGAGTATTGGTCCAGTTTTAAGCGTCAAGTTATGACCACGGTCAATCCGACGTACTTCCCGGTCTGGTTGCTCAGAAGTTGCGAACCCTTGGTGGGTTTCCCCATGTGAAATTGCCCCTGTAATCTATTTTCCTGAGGCCGGACAGGTTCCCGGAGAATGACATCCGTAAGTGTCGTCTTGAAGCCATCAGTGAAATAGTTTTGATTTTTCCCCAAAATGAACGCACTGCACGGCGTCCCAGGATTTTGAATTGACCTTGTATTCCATTCATATTCTTATGCTCGGCAGAGTTTGACATCGGTTCTTGCTGTGGGTGGGCGAGTTCCACTTCGCGCATTTTTAACTGGATAAAACACACGAATGCTGGGAGGAACCTCCAATTACCAACTGGTGCGACATGGGTTATGTCCATCCACAGTGGCAGGGACTCAAATCAGATCGCTCCTGAGGAAACCCACCTGGCGTTTCCTCTCAAACCATTTCATCTTTTAGGGTTGACTAGATATGAACCAGACATGGAGGGCCTCCCAAGGAAGCTCAGCTAAGGCCCAAACCTCTTCTTGTTCGGAGTTGGCTACATATGAAATATGTTTGTATTCTTTCCTCGGGTTTCATACTAGCTTTGAATCCCCTGGGTTTTTTCTTTTATTTTTATTTTTTTATATTTTTTTTCTCGGCTTGAGCAAAGGCATTCCGATGTTCCGTGCAATGATCTTCGGTGGCCAAGTTACGGGCCTTGCCCGTTCGACCGGACAGGAGCGAGCCCTCCGGAAGACGGAGGCGAATCGCAGCCCGGCGGGAGAAACCGACCAGACTGCGGATTGGCTCGCGGGGTCGGTGTTCGTTTTTTTGGGGTTGGTGCGCCTTTCTTTGAGGGGTTCATTTAAAGGGAAAGGGCCAAACGTCATTGGTTGGGCCCCGCATTGTGAGACACGCCCATGTGTGTTTGTGTGTGTGGGTGTTTGTTTGTTTGAGTTGGTAGCTCTGGGTTTTGAAAGGGAAACCAAGGAAACCACCTATTTGATGGGGTCCACCCATGTAAGACGCACGCACAAAGACCTGTAATATAGCAGCAAATGGCTATACAGCTTGGACAATTTGGAACGAGCTCACATATGAAGGTCTCTTACATGTGGATGCCCTTATGTTCGAGTCGTTTGGCTAGGTACATTAGTAGTTGTCTCTTTGCGACAACATGCGCTAGAGTATCATCTCTATGCGGTGGGAATATAGTGGTCGTATGCATTATTTCCTACATGAGTCTGCATGTGTGTGTGTGTGTGTGTGTGTGTGTGTGTGTGTGTGTGTGTGTGTGTGTGTGTGTGTGTGTGTGTGTGTGTGTGTGTGTGTGTGTGTGTGTGTGTGTGTGTGTGTGTTTGTTTCTGTTTTTTTTTTTAGGGTATCTTTTTGAGGTTGGTCTGGGAGGGAAATGAGAAGGGATGTGTTTAAGCAGCCAGGCCATGGGCAAGATGAATCGCCAGATGATGGCGTTTGTGTCTTTTGGTAGTGTCCCTGACGCCTTCACCACGACGCCTGAGGTCTTGCAATAATGGATGCTGCTTTGCACATGTTCTTTAACATGCCCCCTAAAGGACATGAAGAGGGCAAGGGCGGTGCTTCGATTCAACATGGCAAAGCTACTTCCCCAATTCAGACTCCGGACCGAGATGCGGCACAGACGCCCAGCTATCAGCGATCCATGTCAATGGACCTCCTGAAGGGCGAGATACAGTTCCTGTCGACGTCGAGGACCACGAAAGCCGCGCCTTGGTTGCAGAGTCGGCGACCAAAATATGTCAGTCGAACCACAGGCCATGGTGTTCCCCTGCAAAAGTGATGATTCCCCGCTAACACCAGGGATTGAGCAATATGGGGTCAACATTAGGGAGCCATTGAATTCACTTCTTGGAAGTAAATATAACCCGTGCAGCATTTGGAGGATATTCCGGTAGATGTGTTTGTTTGGAAAAAGCAGGAACCATTGGCTAACTCCTTAAATATAGCAAGTGAACCAATTTTGCGGCTGAAGTACGACAAACTCACTAGCCCTTGCTTGAATTAGTAAGGGGGAGGGGGGCACATTTGACGAATCCGATGTGTCGAAATGTGCCAGTGAGGAATCGACCGTGGTCAGTGACTTGGACAGTGAGTGTGGCACGATGTACGCAGACACCATCGCCACTCGGCGGAGGGCTTGTCCGTTGGAATCGGGGCATTGGCGGGACGTTGGCGCTTTTGTGCAATTGACAGGGTTTTTAACCAGGGTGTGATTTGGGCACTCGATGCTGCACGGATACAGATCCCACTGACATTTGCTCAGATGCTGGAGGTCTGCTTGAAATCCTACGCAGCTGCCTTCTCCCCTGAACCCCCGGTCGGCTTGTTCCCAAATGAGGAAACACCCCATCCGTGGCAGCAGGGTACGGAGCCCGACAACACAGAGACACCCATGTTGCCTAGGAGCGGCGCAGCCCAGGATCATGTGGCCGCATCAGCCAAAGGCTTCTCATGGTTTCCGGCTTGCACCTGAGGACAAACATGTACGTTCGCAGCCTTGAACCCACTTGTTAGAACCATTTTGGACCACCCAATGCCAAGTGTTCGGCGTGTTTGGTTTAATCAAGTTTGCTTTCTGAGCTTCCCTTGGTGGACAAGGACTGCTTGTTTGAGCCAATTCGTTTGTTTTTGTGGGTGTGCAAATTTAAGCAAGTTTTTCGAGCCATGTTGAAAAACTCGATACGCAGCCCCAGGTGTCACTTACGCAGGATTCCCCCTGTAGTGAAGGAAGCCCTCACAAAAAAAAGCAGCGGAAGGTTTTTGATCCAGGGCCAGCACTAAACAGTTCGAGACAGGAATTCTGGCGGGATTTGATTATTGAATCTGCCTAGTCATGAACCACCCCGGATGCCTGGCGCAGTCATTCAGTCATAGGCACCCATATACGCAGAACATGTCGTGGGAGCTGGGGTTGACGCCCACGCATTTTGTCCAAGGTGAATCGACCTTTTGGTTTGCCCTTTGTGTGCCACTTGTTAAGGTCCCAAAAGGTGAATGGAACCCCGAATGAATAAACCCCTGAGTAGGGGGGTTCCCCCTTAATGCCCTTCTATTCATAAAACCGGTTGATTAATCCGGGGTGAACATGCACAGTTCATTTCCTGGTCCTGGCCGAGGGGCCGGATGCGCGCCCGGCCAAATGGGTGTTTGAGTGCCAAGCCAGGCACGCCCGCAGGGAGCCGATTAGCTCAGGTGCGCAGGCAACAAAAAACCAGCGTGGCAAAACAAGATGAGATGTTTAGCGGCTTCCTAGGGCAAGTTTGGAACAGCTCCGGGTGTCAGCTTTGCGACATTGGGGGATTACGACAAGGGCTGTTCTTATTTTTCGGGCTTAGCCTTTGACATGGTCAAGAAGGCAGTCAGTTTGGACAACTTGACACAGCCACATGCAGACCGGGATGTTGCTCACCCGAACAGCAGACTGACTACCACCCCAACGAATTGCACGCACGAGCGCCACGCACGTTAGTCGGGCGGGCGAGAATTCATGCTCCACATGCGCAGAATCATTCTTTGGCCAAGGTGACTTGGGACGGGCCATCCAATGACGTTGGCAACATGCAGGAGATCAACGACGTGTTTGCCTTAAAAGGTGAGGATGAGCAGAGGCAGGTGGGGGTTTCCGGGGGCCTGAAGGGCTTTTTTTTGCTTCTGGGCCTGGTAACGCGCAGCTCGGAGCTCCAATCTGAGCGCTCCGAGACCTGTCCAAGCATTGAACCTTCGCTGAGGTGAAGACGAGAACTGATCGAGGGCGTGCTTACCCTTTTGCGGGGTGGGTCCTGGGTGACGAGCTTCCTTCCAAGGAAGAGAAATTGCCGACTGCTTGGTGCTTGTCGGGCCGAAGTGAATGGCGATTTTCCCATGGCAAGGGAACCTCTGGTTGAGTAAAGGGGTGCCCATGTCCAAGGGATCCTGCACTTTTGTGAGGAAGCTCCCCTTTCCCCATGAATCCGGGGTTGGGGGTTGAAGCCGCTTATAATCTGCTTGTGTGTGGGGGGACAAAGGAAGCTTATCAATGGTGTTGGGGACCGCCCGCGCCCCACCGCAAAAATGCCGGGGGGGGGGGGGGGTTGGGGGGGGTGGGCATGAGTTGATGGCGGACTCCCTTTCCAGGATTACACTTGCGCAACTTGATGTTTGTGTTCTGGAATCGTTTAATTTAGTTTCTATCCTGCTTGATACCTCTAAATTACGGAACAATGACACCGAGGTCAACATTCTCAGCCTCGGAGTTCCTGAACATTTCATACTTTTGCATCGACCGGCCGAGCGGTAAGCAACAAGACTTGCCAGGCAAATCCTCGCAGGAAAGGCGGTTTCAAGGAAAACCACCGATAACTTGCCACTATTGACTATTGAAGGGGAAATCCAGGGGACCACCCCTCGTCCAAAAGAGCCGCAGGCGATGGTTCTACTCACAGTGCCTCTCAGCCAAGATGGCCACCAACGACCCGATCCGGGCACGGAAAGTATCTCAGTCCAAATCCGAGCTGTATGACCTTTTGGTTTTCCAATTTTGGTCCATGTTTCGTCAAAGTTCCGAAAGGTGACGTACGTTTTATGTCCATTCCCTTTGGGCAAGCGAGGTATTGATTTCAGACCTCTACAGCCAGGCAGACTGGCAGCGGGGGTCCTGCGGCGCAAGCAGCTCCGTCGCCTGTTTTTGTTGATGTTTTTGGGCCCAAGCAGGCATGGGGCTAAAAAAGCAGGGTCCCCTGAGAATATTGCCACGGCTGCAAGCTAAATCAGCAGACATTCTTGTTATTATCAGCACTATTGAGGCTAACAGCCGTTTAGAACACTGTTGTGCAAGTTTCCGCGGCACCCTTGAAACAGCCTTTAACGAGATAGGAGCGCTACTTCGGCGTCACAAGGGGCAACCATTTTCCGCAACCACGGGAAGCATACATGGTGGTGAAGCGCAGTGGTATGCCGCCATACATGTTCGTAGCCGAATCTACCGGATGCATGTTGAGAACCACTTGTGGGTTTTCCATTAGAATTCATGGCTAGATGCATTGCACTGCCAATTCCGCGGTGGGGTTTGTGGCCCTCCCTTTTGGTTTGCCCCATTGGATTTGTGTCTTGCTTGCGCGAGTAGCTCGAGGTAGCTGTCCTGTTGCCTTTGTGTGCGTCTTGATTCCTCTCTTTGCGTTTGTGCTTTGAAGTGATTTGTGGTTCGGATAGGTTTTTTTTTTTGGTGTGTGTGTGTGTATGTGCATGGTGTTTGTCTTGTTGTGGGGGGGAGGGGGGAGTTTGCACCTGAGGGACATTGAGATGCACCGCCCACGCTCCAAGCGGCGGGCGTGGAAGCCACCGTGGGTTATTGCCAGCTTTGCAACTAGGTAACCCAGTAGTGCCCGTTTACCTTTTTTTGGGGAAGGGTTCCCCTACTCAAATAGATTACAGAAAAAAGGGTACCCTTGTTCTAGCCGCTCTGCTGGAGGACCTAGGCAAGGATATGTTACATGGCTTTACCGAGCTTTGGTTCTACCAAGGCATCTTGTGTGCATGCAATGAGGTTTGTCTTGCGGTTAGCATGTTGCAAAGAGTCAAGGCTCGAAGTGCAGGTTTATGGTGTGTGACCCTTGCCCAAACATTGTGGGGATCCCGGCCAGTACCATCCTTTGTGTTTTTGATCGTCTTCCATGCTGATTAGTTCGGGGGAGCGATGTTAATTAATTCGGGGGAGCGTGAACACAGAACTCAAGCTGAGGGGCAGGGGCAGTTGCGGTTCGGAAGTCACACCTGACAGGTGAAGGCATCGAAGATCCCGACCAACAAGTGGGCGAGCTTCATTCAAGAGCAGCTCATGGCGCCTGGCCACAAAGACGGGGGATAGTCCTTCCCCCTATTAATAAAGGTCTCCCTATTAAGGGGAGGGGGGGACCGTCTTTTATTATTAGGGGGAGGGGATCAGAACTCTTTCTATGCGGCTGAGGCACCGCGTAGGTAATTCTGGTATGCGATCGAGCAGGCAGTCCGTGTAGGCAGCTTCGTGACATATTTTGCCTTTGCAAACGAGCGCCTGCCCGTGCGGCGGCTCGAGCAGGTGCCTTCTATGGCTTTACACACCCGCGGCTTTGCGAGTGTAGGGCGGGTACACTCAACAAACTAGAGGGGTGGGTGGGTTTGTCTTTGGACACCACATTTCCGCTAAAAAGCTACCGCACCTGAATGGCCATTTTGTGGAACCACATGTTAGTGGTAAACCAGAAGCTCAGACTTCCACTCAAGAAGTGAGTTTGCTGTGTTTTCCAGGTCCCAAAAAAATGACGCTCAGGTGGGCAGAGTGGTGCCCAGCGGTCTTGGCCGCTGAGCCGAGCCGGAGTTTAGATGCGCCGAAAATTTCCGCAGCCTGTAAAAGGAAGGAGGGGGGCGGGGGTAAGCAAGAACTTTGCAGTCCCCAGCCCGACATCGTATTGAGGCAGAGGGGTGGACCCTTAAAATGTCATTTCGAGCGCCACCCGCACCCCCTCCCAGGAGGAAAGGATGCCATAGCCATTTGTTGGCCCGTTACTGTGCGTAGGACCCGAGCGGCCGGGCATGAGACTGGAACTCGAAGATGCCGCTGGCTTGTCAAGACGGGTTGGCCTTGTCCAACCCGAACAGGTGGCGACCTAACTAAGCCCTAAGTCGTGCCCCTTTACCCTTTTTTGGGTTCCCTACTAAAAATAGGCTACAGAAAACAAAGGGTACCCTTATTCTAACCTCTCCACTGGACCCAGAAGCCATAACAGCACTTACATCCAGGCGAAAGTAGCCAACTCGGTGTGTCCTTTTCAGGTTTTTGAGTCCGTTTGATTCTTCGGGGCTGCAAAATCTTCCCTCGTTGCAGGGATGTGTCTTTCCCCACGCATGTCCATGCCCTGGTGTCAGTAGCTCCGCATTGACCATGTAAATCTTCAGCTCGAACATTTGCTCCACG
>CAUJNA010002325.1:16844-37357 GCA_963377175.1 Effrenium voratum | reverse complement strand
CAACAGCAACAGCAACAGCAACAGCAACAGCAACAGCAACAGCAACAGCAACAGCAACAGCAACAGCAGCAGCAGCAGCAGCAGCAGCAACAGCAGCAGCAGCAGCAACAGCAACAGCAACAGCAACAGCAACAGCAACAGCAACGGCGACGGCGACGGCGACGGCGACGGCGACGGCGACGGCGACGGCGACGGCGACGGCGACGGCGACGGCGACGGCGACGGCAACAGCAACAGCAACAGCAACAGCAACAGCAACCACGACATCCACCTCTTTGACGACGATGGCGACAACGACAACGACAAAGACGACACCGACGACAACGATAACAATAAGGATAACGGTAACGATAACCACGACACCAACATGAGGGCAAAAGAGCGTTTACCTTAACATGAGGTATGCAAAAACCGTCACTAATTAGGCATCAATTCAATCCAACAAAACAAGAGGCTCTGTTTCTCTTTGCGGCCCTCCTCACTCGGCGGGGGAGCGAGCATGGGGCCCTCCGCGCCCAGGACGCCTCGGTCCTGTGCGAAACACGTCTGCAAGCTACAGGAACGAAGAGCCAAGCGAGCGAGCATGCAACTGGTCAAACTGCAATGGCTGGCAAACAGCAGCTGAGGAACTCTTTGAGAAACTCCACAGCACGCTCATCCCTTTGTTGCTGCAAGCTGTCCGCTGTGCGTACGGCAAGGAAACAAGCAAGGGAGCAAAGACGAACACGAACAGCGGACAACGAAGCAAGCATTCCCAAACCGGTGGCAGTTGCTTGTCCCCCCAAACCGACACACAAGCCAACAACGAACCAATCCAAAAGCAAAGCCCAGCACCTTCCAGCCTCTCGACCCAACCCGCCAACCCAACCCAAGAAGCGGCCCTCGGGCCTGCAGCACGTGCTTGATCCTTACTTTGCCCAAGGCACTCCGCGCAAGAGAAAATCGCCGGTTGGACACCAAAGGAAGCCAAAAGTGTACCAAATGCTATGAAAATTATCACATGAAAATTCATCGCGGGCATCATTGAAATGGAGGCTTCCAATTCTCATCCATAATCCCGATTGGGAAACCAACACGGATCAAGGACTAGCATCCCAGACTCATCAGCACAGTTCTGGGATGACTGCACGCACATGACCAAAAACAAAATCCAAAGACTCCAAAGCAGAAGATTCCACAGTCACCCTGTCTTGTCGCCAAAGGAAACTTCGAAAACCCCACAACCCCCCCCCCCTCCCTCTCCAACAAAATCGAAAGCCCACAACCGTCCCATAACAAGGCACAGTCTTCGCCCTCCCCCAATGCGGTCTTTTTTCCACCGGTGCCTGAAACCGAGACGCCAGGTCTCCAAAACCGAGGCGCCGGTGTCTCAGCGCCTCCTTCTTCCCCAGGACCTCTGCCAGCGCTGAGCTCTCCGTGGAGACCACCGCGGCTTCGACCAGCTCCTCGTCGCGCATCGCCTGGCGAGCGGCGAAGGTCCCGAAGGACGGAGTCGAGCGGAAGGTGAGAGCTGGCTGAAACTGAACTATGGCCTTCACCGTGTTTTTGTTGTTTTTAAACAAAAAATATTGGTATGTTTGCTTGCATAAAAGGGAAGGACACCAGAAATGTGGTTAGATGTTATGATATTGGCAAGCCATCTGAGAGTTGTTCGCAGGGGTTGGTCTATTCAATTCACCCCTTGCTGGAGCCATGCTTTTTGAGCATATATGTGTGTATATGTGTATATGTGTGTGTGTGAGTGTGCGTATGTTTCTGCCCAATGTTGACGGGAGCGCGGAAAGTCAGGGGAAGGACAACGGGCGCGGGAATCTGAGCTGGGTTGCTTTCAAAGTATTGGTTTTTTAGAATTTAGGCTTGCAAAATAGACTGAGGCCTAATTTGGGGGGTTGCTCTGACTGGGAAAGTAAAGGAAACCTCTTTTGCCACGGACACTTAATGTCCAAAGGAAGGTGACTAAATGTCCCTGGTTTGCAAGCCCAAACCCTAAACTTTAAACAACAAATCCGCGAAAGACTGGTGGCTGCAAAATAGAATCTACGTGGGTAAGTGTCCACCACACCGGGGTGGAAGCTGGGACTCTTTGAATCAACCTGCCTGGTCCGCGTCACGAAGGGGCCACATCAAAAAAGCAAGTTGTAAAATGTGGTGATTGAAATCCTCACAAAGCGAGGCTGTACATGCTGCTCAAGACGTTTCACAAGGCGTTTTTGCGGGAACCGTTGTTGACAGGAAACGGCCTTTCTTGGTGAGTCTTCCAACGAGAGCAGAAGTAAACTGAACCGACCGTTTTTAGAGGTTCTCTGTTTGCTTCCACAGGCTGACTTTAAATGTTTCCAGACAGAGCAAAAGCCTGCTCCGTCCGTGGTCATTTGTTTACTGAAACGCACATCTGCAAAGTCCGGAAAGTCTGGAAAGCCGTTTCAAAGTAGCAAGAGGCTCATTTCATACAAAACGAGGTATTTCCCCTCGTGAGATGACAGCCTCAGGAAAAGCCTCATAGGCCTTAGCGGTCTCATAAGATTCATTCCGCCTGAGGCCTCATGGCGCCTAAGGGCTAAAGAGGCTCTACTCTAAAACTCTCTTAGCCTTCGAAGATCAAACTTTGCCCTGCTTCAGGAGACGCGGTGGAGCTTTGAGCACCTCCGCACTGTCACGCAAATCCTCCCGGTTCTGTTTCCCACTGGCTGAGGAGGAGACGGCGCATAGGCCTTAGCGGCCTCATAAGATACAGATTCATTCCGCTGAGCCTAAAACCCTTCGATGCCCCAACTTTGCCCCGACCCCCAAGTGTGTTAGCAAGTCCCCCGATAAGGCACACATCATGGTCCATTTTCAGTCTGTTCCCTTGGGCACTGAAACCCCAGCTGACCCCCGCCCGCCCAAAGGATAATGTCAAAAGGAACCCCGCAAAGGCCGCCTCGGAAAGCCGAGCGTAAAAAGGGGAATGAAACGGAACTGTGCAAAAAGGCAAACAAGATTAAAGTGACACGCCCAAGGGGGCTCCCTGAAGGCCTAGGAGCTCAAGGAAACCATTGGTTCTGAGGATGGAAGCCTGGGCAGGGCACAGGTTGGGGGGAGGGGGCGGGAGGTTGATGGGAGACGCCGATTCAGAATTCGAGCGCCTCATCCACGTACTTCAGCACGTGGCCGTTCCGCGCCACCGCCTTCAGCGCAAAGTTCCGGGACTTCCGCAGCTCCTGCAAGCCGCGGAAGCCCCAAGCCCTGAGCCCTGTCACAAAAACAGTGAAGATGCTCTTTGTTTCAAAAAATAGACACCTCCTCAGAATAAAATGCACAAATAACTAAATAATGAACACAAAAATCAATGTAAAAGTAAGTAATAAGACTAAAAGTAATATAAACTAAACAATAAATACACAAACAAGGTTCAAACAAACAAGTAACATAAATACAAGTATTAAGAGTCACAAATGTTACATCTATGTAACGTTTGTATTTATATTTTGAAAACATGACCTTGTGCCGTGTTTGACGCTTTCCCCAAAGCCCCAAAAAAAGCGTCAAAACACTTCGCACACCCTTGAATTCTGGCAAAATGTAGGTCCCTAAAAAGACCACAAACACATACATGCATGCACGCATACAATATAGACACTGCATGTCTGTATGTATGCATGCATGCATGCATGCATGCATGCATGCATGTTTGTATGTATGTATGTATGTATGTATGTATGTATGTATGTATGTATGTATTTTGTCTGTGCGTTTGCAAGTGTATGTTTGTATGATTGTATGTGTGTATGTTTGTGTGCGTGAACGCTTGTATGTTTGTATGTTTGCATGTTTGCATTTTTGGTACAAGTATATGTATGCACGTGCGTATGTATTGTTTGTACGATTTTGTTTGTACGTTTGTACGCACGAATGAAGGTAGGCACATGTATGTACATGAAGCATGTGTGTGTGTATGTCTATGTGTGTGAACGTATGTGTGTGTGTGTTACGTATCTGTATGTATGTGTATGTACGCGCGTGCATGTGCATGCCCACGCATGTCTATGAATGTATACATATGTATGTATACATCTTGGTAAAACTATGTATGTGTGCATGTGTGCCGGTGTGTGTGTGTGGAGGAGCATGTGTGTATGTACGTATGTATGTATGTCGTATGCATGCATGCATGCATGCATGCATGTATGTGTGTATGTGATGTATGGTATGTATGGTATTTATGGTATGTATGGTATGTATAGTATGTATGGTATGTATGGTATGTATGGGATGTATGGTATGTATGGTATGTATGGTATGTATGGTATGTATGGTATGTATGGTATGTATGGTATGTATGGTATGTATGGTATTTATTGGTATGGTATGGTATGGTGTTGTGTGTATGATATGTATGGTATGTATGATATGTATGGTATGTATGGTGTGCAGGTATGTATGGTATGTATGGTGTGTATGGTATCTATTGGTATGGTATGGTATGGTATGGTACGGCATGGCATGGCATGGCATGGCATGGCATGGCATGGTATGGTATGGTACGGTATGGCATGGTATGGTGGTATGGTATGGTATGGTATGATATGATATGGTATGTATGCATGCATGCATGTATGTATGTAAGTAGGTGTGTACCTATGTGTGCCACTGCGTGTCTGTCTCGGTCTGTCTCCGTCCCTGTCTCTGTGCCTGTCTCTGCCTCTGTCTCTGTCTCTACCTCCGGCTCTGCCGTCTCGGCCCATCTCTGCGCGTCTCTGCCCGTCTCTTCCCGTGTCTGCCCGTCTCAATTCTGTGTCTGTCTGTCTCTATCTGTCTCTGTCTGTCTCTATCTGTCTCTGTCTGCTCTGTCTGTCTCTATCTGTCTCTGTCTGTCTCTATCTGTCTCTGTCTGCTCTGTCTGTCTCTGTCTGTCTCTGTCTGTCTCTGTCTGTCTCTGTGTGTCTCTGTCTGTCTCTGTCTGTCTCTGTCTGTCTCTATCTGTCTCTGTCTGTCTCTATCTGTCTCTGTCTGTCTCTATCTGTCTCTGTCTGCTCTGTCTGCCTCTGTCTGCCTCTGTCTGTCTCTATCTGTCTCTGTCTGTCTCTATCTGTCTCTGTCTGTCTCTGTCTGTCTCTGTCTGTCTCTGTCTGTCTCTGTCTGTTCTGTCTGTCTCTGTCTGTCTCTGTCTGTCTCTGTCTGTCTCTGCCTGTCTCTGCCTGTCTCTGTCTGTCTCTGTCTCTCTGTCTCTCTGTCTCTTTGTGTCCCTGTCTCTCTGTGTGCCGGTCTCTCTGTGTCTCTGTCTCTCTGTCTCTCCGTGTCTCTGTGTCTGTGTGTCACTGTGTCTCTGTCTCTCTGTGGCTCTGTCTCTCTGTCTCTCCGTGTCTCTGTCTCTCTCACTGTCTCTCTCTGTCTCTCTGTCTCTCTGTCTCTGTCTCTCTGGCTGTGTCTCTCTGTCTCTCCCTGTCTCTCCCTGTCTGTGTCTGTCTCTGTCTGTCTCCCTCCGTCTGCCTCTGTATACACATGTGTATCAACATGTTTATAGTACATTCAAAACAATAAAAAAAATGTGTATGTATGTGTGTGTGTGCGTGTTGTATCCCCCCCCTTTAAGCGCGCCCCCTTCAACCCCCCCCCCCCGACCAAAATCCAACATCCTCTGCCGCGAAGGCGAAGGCGCGGCCCGAGCGCGCTGCGGCGGCCAGCACCAGGTCCGGGTCTCTGGCCAAAGCGGCGTCCGCGAACCTGAGCCGTCCGGACGCCGGTCTGAGGGAACCAAACGACTTTTTAATGGGCCAAGCTTAAAAAAAGACACCTGAGCCGCTGAAGAAAAGGCATGGGAAAAAAGACATGGGAAAAACCTCACCTAGCCAAAGGGCTTTAAAGAGAGAGACATGGGAAGAAGCACCTGCGAAAAAGGAAGCCTCACCTTTAGGATGGGCCCCAAAACACAGGGATGCTTAAAATCCACCAAGAAAAACAGGGGTTAGGGAACCTCACCTTTTGTTGGGCCAAAAAGCTTTAACAAAGAGGGACATTGGAAAAAGCACCTGACCCGCGCAAAAGGGAGCCTCACCTTTATCATAACCCCAAAAAAGTGATGCTGAAAAAAACGTGATGCTTAAAACATCGCCAACAAAAGAAGAGAAATGTATTTTTCTATTTTGGAAGAGGAACGGTTGCTCTTTTCCTTTTGGTGTGCCTTCAAACCGCCCGCACCCCAAGTTAGAGGCAAAACTTCGCTTTTGGGGGTTGCACACCCTCTTGATCCACTTGAGAAAGGCTGGTGCCCAAGACGTGGTGGCAAACGGCAAAGTGGGAATGCAGCGTAGCAGCGAGTCGAACTTTTGGTCTGTGCACTGGTCAACCCTTTCCCAGGTTTTTGTTGCTGCCACACCCACAGTTTCGCCATCTCTTGGCGCTCAAGGCCAAAGCCAAAGATCTTCAAGGCCAGCATGTGGGGAAAACCCAGCCAGGGGACCTGCGGGTTTCTCTCCTACCCTCCCACATAGCAACCCCCTGTTAGTGGAA
Organism: Effrenium voratum; assembly: GCA_963377175.1. Lineage (NCBI taxonomy): Eukaryota > Dinophyceae > Suessiales > Symbiodiniaceae > Effrenium > Effrenium voratum. The sequence goes on along the minus strand of CAUJNA010002325.1, from coordinate 30,868 downwards.
GGGAGGTCCCGTTTCAAGGACCAAAGCGTTCCCAGGGCGCTGCAGCGCCAGGCCGTTCTGCTCCACCGCCGCCCGCACCACTTCCGCGTCCGCGCGCAGCGCCGCGGCGTGCTGCAGCGCCCAGCCGGAGCCTCGGAGGATGCTCCACGTTAGGCAGGCCACGACCGAGGCATCCGCCATTCTTAAGCAAGTCAGCTCCCCTTGAGGCAGTTATCTGGGTACAAAGTGACGCTGACAGTTTGTCCATCACCTGAGTCAGAATCAAAATTTTGTTGTAGAATGGTCTACCCAGAACCATTTTTTTGGTTGGGATTGGCCCTTATTAACCTTCACCTACCCGTGTTTTGAGCCAGAGACAATCACCTGGGTTCATCAACCAGAAAGGCGTTCCATTCCAACTCATCGGCTCCAGGAAACTCCGCACCGCCGCCAGCACCACGGAGCGGTACTGCCACGCCTCCGGCTCCTTGAGCAGCGCGCTCCAGTCCTGCCATGGAACTCCAGTCTGTTATTAAGGTGGCTGCGGTTGTCAAAACCGTTTTGGGATACCCCATTTTGGTTGGTAGGTCACCACCCTTTTAGGACCTATTTTAGTAGGGATTGGGATGTTCACTGGAAGAACGATTTGGATTTGACCCATGGCCAGGTGTGAGTGTGTTAGAAGGAAAGGGTCTAGGATACAGGGATGAATGAGAGAAGCGAAAGGACTGGATCTCAAGACACTTCTCCTTCCTGATTGGTCGTCGCAACTTCCTCTTTCCAAAAACCGGTTCCCATGGCCATGCTCACATAGCCCTTGGCTGGAAGATGGACACCCAAGGTTCTCTCAAAAAAACCACGTACAAGACGCCAGCTACCTTGTTCCAGCCTCAGACGACCAAGCAAAATCCCGGGCTCATGCATTACCTCGACAGATTCCAGCATCAGGGGCCCCCAATGTCGAAAGACCGGTTCGACGTGTTGGCAAAGCCGGATTGTCTCGAAGTACAATAACAAATTCATGCACTGGGTTCCCTGCAGCGTGGCAGCCGTCCTTTTATGGTTTCAATGGTAGTAAATTCATGCACTGGGTTCCCTGTAGAGCGGTTTCAAAATGCAATGGGCGGCTTCCCTCTACAACGCTGGGCATCACGGCTTGGCCTCGCGCCTCCTGCGCCAGGCGCAGCCATGCAGCCTCCTGCGCGCTGCGCCTCACCAGAGTGACCTCCCAAAGGCCCTCAACCAGCTCCTGGCCGGATGTTCCAAGGACAAAAACGTTCTTTGCTGAAGGCAACGGGCTGAAAAAAAAACGTTGATGGTTGAGGAAGTGATGGGAAAACGCCTGGCTTCTTTTGAGGACGGACCCCCGCAAAGTTTGCCCTGGAAATCCCACAGCATGCAGCAAGGCATGTGTAACAGCGGCAGGTCACACACCAATCCAGCCCAAACAATGACGACTTTATGGAAGCTGCGTGCTTTGCAAAGATAGGGTGCTCTGCCGTGGCAGAAGTCAGCTGCAGTTTGGCTTGGGTTTCCCCAAGGGTCTGCCAAACTGACCCCTTAATCTTGAAACCACCAACCTCCCGCAAAGCCTCTTCGAGTCCAGCTGTGGGACAATGCTCAATAAGTCACGCAGCACCGTTTCTACAACCAATGAATAAGACTGGTTGGTCCCTCTTGGGATAATAGGTGTCCTGTTGAGGGAAATAGATGGCCCTGGTAGATGAGAAAACCACCAAGTAAACCTTATTTCCACAACAACAACCAGAAAGGACACCTATGCTTCTTATCGGAAGCTCTTTTGACTCCTCATCTTTCAGTTCCCGGAAGCCATCGATCAGGATCTGCTCATCGCAGGGGATGGACTTTACCTCGGCGAACGCCGAGGCCCTGGAAGCCCTTGGAAACGCAGCGCGTGTTTTTTTTGAAAAAAAGGAAACGCGCAAATAAACCCTGAGCTATATACAAGGTTTCAGTTTTGAATTGTTTGACGGTGCTTTTGTAATTGCAATTGCTGCGTTACAAGGACTGAAACAAGGAATCCTTCAGTAAGGAACCTTTGTCATGGGTGAGCTCGTTTTGTCCCAGGTGAGCTTGTTACCAAATGGGATCCGGAGCAATTTTGAAAACCTGGAGCTTGGATCCTAACTGTGACACGTGCTTGGAATCGGGAAAAAGGCGACGAAAAACACGTCCCATTTGCAGCCTCCCTGGCCAGCTTTCGCAAACACCTATGTTCCCAATCGATTTAGATCAACCTCTTCTTTTGCTTGCTGCTAAACCAAGTTTTGTTGCTGTGCCACCTTCCACTAACGAAACAGGGCGAAGCTTCGCTGCGAGTCGCTTTCTGGACTTCCTCCTTCAGCCTCAGGATCGACCAGCTGCGTTGCGCACCATGTACCACGCAAACACGGCCTGATGCGCCATTCAGCACCACGCACACATCGGGGGAATCCATGGTAGGAGTGGGCCTGGAATCTTAAACAGCTGCAGTCACCAGCATGTCATGCTGCAAAACACTTGTCAAGGAACCCAACAACCCAACTGAGCAAATGTTGTTTTTGGTTTCCCTTTTCCTCGGACCCTTGTCGCCCGTGCGGCCGCCAGTTGAAAAGTCAACCAAACTCCTGATTCTCGCCCGTTTCAGCGGCAAACGGCTCGCCCTGGCGACCCACCCGCGTGGCCATCAACTACGTCTGACACGGAGTCCCGTCCGCACGGCATGCCCCGGCGGCCAACGAGGAAGACCGTCGCAAGGCGGCAATGGCGGCACACTTCTCGCGCGCCCGCGCCAGCCACGGCACAACTGCAGTCGGGCTGCAAAACAACCAGCCCCCAGCGCGCGTTGGGGCGAAGGAGCGCAAGATATGTGTCTTCTTTGGCGCGCGGGGCGTGTGCTTGGCCAGCAGGCACGGCCATGTCAACCCAGCACAACCGGCCTTGCAATTTCATGAGTGAAGCAGTGGCAACGTCCCAAAAGCCAAGATGGGCGTGGCTCAGAAAGGGTCAATCATAGGGGAACCCCAAAATAGGGAAATCTCCTAGTAAGATTGGAACCAACTCGACAACAGGAATGAAAGCGGCACAACACGAAGCAAGTAATTGCTCCGAGGCGGCGCGCGGAGGCGCTGTGTTGGCGCGGCACCGTGGGGATGCGACCCAAGAGGTCGTCATGTTTCTCCCTCACGCGTCGCAAAGCTCCCGCGACATACGCATCATGCCCGCGGCGTGCCCAGGACTGTGATGCCTTGCTCGGCTGGTGGCCTTGCCCAACCCCCTGGCCCGCGCAGCGGCGGGGAGTGCATCCAGTAATGCGGGGATCCCTGCCCGCGGCATTCCATGCCCGCGTCTTGCCCAGATGGACGCGGATTTTCGCGCGCGCCCCCACAGCGCTGCACCTAAGGCCGAAAAGGCGGGGCCCGGGCACGCTCGGGCTGACAAGTAACGTAGATGTTGTCCAAGTACGCGTGCAAGTCTTCTCCAGGGTTAGGGCCGCGTGCACTTGGAGCAGCGCGGGCTGCTGCCCCAACGCGTAAGGGGCGGGCATCAAGAGAACCCCCTGTTTGCCTCCTTCGCCTTGTGCGATTTCGCTCGGTTCACCGAAAACTGGGCCACGAAGGGCGTCGAGGGCCAACTCGGGGGAGCTCTCTGCAGCCAGCGCCGCCTTGACAGTGATGCCCATGGCGCCCGCTTTGCTGGAGAGCTTGACCGCCCTGCGCAACCTGGATGCTCCGGCCGCCGACACGCCCGCACGAGCTCTTGGCTCCGAACTCGGTTCCTGCGCAATGCAATGCGCGCGGCGGACGCAGCAGGGCCGCAGCCGTCCGGATGTACAGCAAAACGCCTCCGGGTGCGTGTGGCTGACGAAGCCAGTGCAGACTTGTTCCTACGCGCGGCAGAGCAGCTGGCCAACGCCGAAGTGCCAGCCGATGTGCTGGCCGGCGCGCGCTTAGGGAGTGTGGTGGGCTCGACTCGCCAGATTCGGGCGGTGACGTGCCTTTGCTCGCGGGGTCCCGAATTGCTGGTGGCGAGCCTTTGTTCGCGAAACGACGGGTTCGGGCTCCCGAATCGGGGGACGGTCGGCTCCCGCGTCAACGGGTTCGAGGCTCCCGAATCGACGGTCGGCTCCCGAATCGACGGGTTCGGGGCTGCAGGCTCCACGAGATTCGGGCGGCGACGCGGGGTCCCGAATGGCGGCGGCCTCCGTTCTCGAATCGACGGGTTTGGGGCCCCGAATTGCTCGCGGCGGGCCTTTGTCCGCGAATCGCGGCCCGATCGCCCGCGTCAACGGGTTCGGGGCTCCCGAATCGACGGCCGGCTCCCGAATTGACGGGTTCGGGGCCCGATCTCCGAATCGCTAGATTTGGGGCGTTGCTCGCAAATCAAATGCCCAGCAAAAGCAACAGCCCAACAAAACAACAAACAGCCCAGCAGCCTATGAGGTTAACAGCCCAACCAGCCCAACCAGCCCTAAACACACAAACAGTGCACCCTAGCACCCCGCCGTAAACACTGAACCCTTTACCTTAAACCTTAAACCTTAAACCCTAAACCTTAAACCCTAAATCAAACAGGATTTCCCAGCGCAAACACAACAGCCCAGCAGCTTAACAGCCCAACAAACCAACAAACAGCCCAGCAGCATCCTGAGGTTAACAGCCCAACAACCCAAGCCAACCCAGCAGCCCAACACAGCCCAGAGCCCTGGCCAACCCCCGTCAGCCCAGCAGCCCAACAGCACAGAAAGCCAAGCCCTAAACCCTAAACACACAGACAGCGCGCCCTAGCAGCCCACAGTCCCACAGAGCAGCAACAGCACAGCAGAAACCCAGGTTTTTTCAGTTACATGCCCATGCCCAGCAAAAGCAACAGCCCAGGCAAACCAGCCGCCCAACAGCCCAGAAAGCCCTAAACCTTAAACACACAAACAAAAAGTACGGCTACCAGCCCAACAACCTTACATGCCCATGCCCAGCGAAGGCAGCAGCCCAACAAAACAACCAGCCCAACAGAAAGCAAAAAGCCAAGGCCAAAACCTTAAACACACAAACCTGCCCAGCACATGCGCAGCAAAAGAAACAGCCCAGCAAAACAACAAACAGCCCAGCAGCCCTAATCGCACAAACAGTACACCCTAGCAGCCCACCCTAGACCCAACACAGCCCAGACCCCTGGCCAACCCCCATCAGCCCAGCAGCCCCCTGCAGCCTGAGGTTAACAGGCCAAGAACCCAAGCCAACCCAGCAGCCCAACACAGCCCAGAGCCCCCCGGCAGCCCAGCAGCCCAACAGCACAGAAAGCCAAGCCCTAAACCCTAAACACACAGACAGCGCTCTAGCAGCCCAAAGTCCCACAGTCTATCAGCCCGGCCCAGCAGCCCAACAGGACAGCAGAAACCCAAAGTTTTTACAGTTACATGCCCATGCCCAGCAAGCAACAGCCCAACAAAACAACCAGCAGAGCCTTGGCAAACCAGCCCAACCGCCCATCAGCCCAGCAGCCCAGAAAGCCAAGCCCTAAACCTTAAACACACAAACAGTACGGCCTGCCAGCCCAACAACCGCCTTACATGCCCATGCCCAGCAAAGGCAACAGCCCAACAAAACAACCAGCCCAACAGAAAGCAGAAAGCCACGGCCAAAACCTTAAACACACAAACAGCCCTACACACAACCCAAGAACCAAACAGCCCTGCCCAGCACATGCCCAGCAAAAGCAACAGCCCAACAAAACAACAAACAGCCCAGCAGCCCATGAGGTTAACAGCCCAACCAGCCCAACCAGCCCGAAACACACAAACAGTACACCCTAGCAGCACCTTAACTAAACCCTAAACCAAACAGCCATTCCTAACACAAACGCAACAGCCCAACACCTTAACAGCCCAACAAACCAACAAACAGCCCAGCAGCCTGCAGCCTGAGGTTAACAGCCCAACAACCCAAGCCAACCCAGCAGCCCAACACAGCCCAGAGCCCTGGCCAACCCCCATCAGCCCAGCAGCCCAACAGCACAGAAAGCCAAGCCCTAAACCCTAAACACACAGACAGTGCGCCCTAGCAGCTCACAGTCCCACAGCCTATCAGCCCAGCAGCCCAGCAGCCCAACAGAACAGCAGAAACCCAATTTTTTTCAGTTACAAAGCAACAGCCCAGAAAGCCAAGCCCTAAACCTTAATCACACAAACAGTACGGCCTGCCAGCCCAACAACAGCCTTACATGCCCATGCCCAGCAAAGGCAACAGCCCAACAAAACAACCAGCCCAACAGAAAACAGAAAGCAGAAAGCCAAGGACAAAACCTTAAACACACAAACAGCCCTACATACAACCCAAGAACCAAACAGCCCTGCCCAGCGCATGCCCAGCAACAGCAACAGCCCAACAAAACAACCAGCAGAGCCCTAGCAATCCAGCCCAACCGCCCATCAGCCCAGCAGCCCAACAGCCCAGAAAGCCAAGCCCTAAACCTTAAACGCACAAACAGTACGGCCTACCAACCCAACAACAGCCTTACATGCCCATGCCCAGCAAAGGCAACAGCCCAACAAAACAACCAGCCCAACAGAAAGCAGAAAGCCAAGGCCAAAACCTTAAACACACAAACAGCCCTACACACAACCCAAGAACCAAACAGCCCTGCCCAGCACATGCCCAGCAAAAGCAACAGCCCAACAAAACAACAAACAGCCCAGCAGAGGTTAACCAGCCCTAATCGCACAAACAGTACACCCTAGCAGCCCACCCTAAACCCAACACAGCCCAGACCCCTGGCCAACCCCCATCACCCCAGCAGCCCCCTGCAGCCTGAGGTTAACAGGCCAAGAACCCAAGCCAACCCAGCAGCCCAACACAGCCCAGAGCCCCCCGGCAGCCCAGCAGCCCAACAGCACAGAAAGCCAAGCCCTAAACCCTAAACACACAGACAGCGCTCTAGCAGCCCAAAGTCCTACAGCCCAGCCCGGCCCAGCAGCCCAACAGGACAGCAGAAACCCAAGGTTTTTACAGTTACATGCCCATGCCCAGCAAGCAACAGCCCAACAAAACAACCAGCAGAGCCTTGGCAAACCAGCCCAACCGCCCATCAGCCCAGCAGCCCAACAGCCCAGAAAGCCAAGCCCTAAACCTTAATCACACAAACAGTACGGCCTGCCAGCCCAACAACAGCCTTACATGCCCATGCCCAGCAAAGGCAACAGCCCAACAAAACAACCAGCCCAACAGAAAGCAGAAAGCCAAGGCCAAAACCTTAAACGCACAAACAGCCCTACACACAACCCAAGAACCAAACAGCCCTGCCCAGCACATGCCCAGCAAAAGCAACAGCCCAACAAGACAACAAACAGCCCAGCAGCCCATGAGGTTAACAGCCCAACCAGCCCAACCAGCCCGAAACACACAAACAGTACACCCTAGCAGCCCACCCTAACTAAACCCTAAACCAAACAGCCATTCCTAGCACAAACACAACAGCCCAACACCTTAACAGCCCAACAAACCAACAAACAGCCCAGCAGCCTGCAGCCTTGCGGAAGCCGGACGGCGGGTGCGGGGCCTGGTCACGAGCGACGCGTTTTGCCGGCTGGTGCCCGCGCTCTTGCCCAGCAGTATGCTGGATGTTTCCAAAGTGCTTGTGCGCCCTTTCAATATGCCCTCCCTCGCCCGCGCGGTGCGTGCGGCCACCGAGCTCGACGCCCGCACAACGGTTTGCAGCATAGACAGGGTCGGGGCGTACGCAGGCCGGCGGCCAACGCGTTCTTCAGGGCACCGCGCATTGAGCCGGGAGGCGACTGCAGCGTGTAGACTCGCCTGCGCAACTCTTGCGCTAAATCAACCTCCCGCATGGTTGGGAGAGGATCGCGCTGCACGCTGGCGCTTGGCGGGGGCGGGGAGACGACCAGGTCTGCGCGTCGGCCCTGCCCTCTGTGCGCCACTGGCGGCGCGGGCGGGGGGTCAGGTTCATTCGCTCTTTTTTCCGTCCGCCACATTTGCGCGCTGTGGTGCGCACCTGCCGGGAGCTCACGGTCGCAGCGAATGGCCTTGCAGCATGCATAGACGTAGCTGCTTTTACGGAGGCCAGCTCCTCACATGCAATGACGTTGGCCATATCTATCCCGGCGAGCCCCGGCCCAAGGCCCAAGATCAACTGGGTGCAAGCAGCCCGGCAGGGCAGGAAGGCTGGGGAACAAAACGACGTCGCTCTCAAGAGGCGCTTTTACGTCGAAGCCGCAACAATGATCATTTTCCCCACAGGTGCATGTACGTGACGGTGACGGGCCCACACTGCGTCGGCTTGCGCCAAGAGCCGCCTCTTGCAAGGCAGGGCTTGGCTCACGGTCAGCTCGTGGTAGCGCGCCGGTCTGACGAGCGTCGTTGAGACGCCTACGGCCTTCGCTCTCCAAGAAGGAGGCAAGAACCAACAATGACACACCATGGATGAGTTGCTGGGCGCGTGGGGAAGGGAAAGCAAAATGTGCGCGGAAAGCACATGATTTTGTTGATTTTTTCTCTTTCCACCCGTTGCATTACGTCTCTGCCAAGCGGAAGCGGCCACTGGGTGAAACGGAAGGGAACACACGGGCAGCTGTTTTTTTTCCCGGCGGCCAGGCGCACGTGCCTGCGTGGGCTTCAAGCACGTCGCTCACAAGCGGCGCCGCCGATGCCTGCACAGCGGCTCCACAGGCGCACAAGTGCAACAGCGGACCTGGCGCAAAACTAGGCTAGGTTCACGGCCAGCCCTTGGCCGCGAAGCGCCATCGTGTCCACAGCGCCCTGCACGCTGCCCCAAGTGGCCAGGGCGTCGGCCACAATTACAAGGCGTCGGTCACCCAGCACTGGCGCATCAAGGTTGGGGCCGAACGTTGGGCTAGGCTGCAGGGCTGCGGGGCCCTAACATGCGAGAGAGCGCGCGTGCTGCACCCAAGGCATCCAGCACGTGCCGACACGAACACTGAACAGGAGCCGCGCGCGGGCGCCAGGCCGCGACCCAAAGATGAGGGTGAAGAACGCCCGCTGGAGAGGCGCGCGCGCGGTGAGCGCCTCGCTCCCATGCGCGCGGCGGATTTCATGGCCAGGCCTCGCAGTACCTCTGGCACAATGACGATGGCGTGTGTCGTCAAGCCAGCCGAGAGGGGGGGAAACGCCGGCTTGCTTTCGCTTGCGCAGCGTGCAGCCTCTCAGGCCACGCAAGCACTGCGATTTTTACGCATCGCGTGCCCACGAAGGCGACACCCCGTCGTCGCCGGAAACTTGGAAGTTTTCCTCGCCGCCAGAGGCAAGTGGCCACGGCCCTAGATGCGCACAAGGTTGATGGCCGTGTGAAATGCTCACCCAGGAAGCGTGTCCAAGGCGCCCACAGGCAGCACTGTGGCCTCATGGTCGGGCATTCCGTGCCGGCGCACAGGGAGAAGGGCGTACTGGACAAGACCACCCGTCCAGCTCACGCGGCCTTAAAGCAGCACCTCAAGAGATCGTCGGCGTTTGCTCGGCTTGCGTTCAGAGGGAAAACACGTCTGTTGTTTTCCTCGCAAATTTTCCCGCTAGCATCCCAGTTTTGCTTGTCGCGTTGCCTGTGGGCCGCCTTCGGGCTTGCAGGCATCGACTCGTGCGCTCATGAATCGGGGCGCAGCAGCCGCGGGGGGGCCACGCAGTTCCTGCAGGCTTTCCAGCTTGCCAGGCGCCAAGGGCTTCGCAGTCAGCACCCTGGCGGCCGCGGCCGACCTTTCGCTCGTTGCTCCTGGGGGGGCGCCAGGTGCACTTCGAGCGTCTTAGGTCAGACCAAGCGCGCTGCGCGTCTTCTTGCAGGAGGCCGGCGGCGCCCAGCGGCGGCCAGCGAAAAGGGCACGTAAACGTCGTCGGGGCGGCTCGGCGCGGTCGCTGAATGTTGCTGACGCGCGCCTCACTCATGGCAAACTCGCCCCCTCAAGCACTTCAACGGCCATCTCCCTTCGGCATGGCTAACCTTTTTCCGCAGCAGGTTGCTCTCAGCGAAGGTGAGCGAAGCTGCAGCGTGCAACATGCCAGACCACCGGTGGACATAAGCACTCTGAAGGGCAGTGCGATTGGTCTTCGGCGCGGCCCGCGCCGCAAGGAGGCGGAGAAAGGAGGCGGCCTCTGAACTCTAACAGCCCCCAAGCAGGCCTCGCAGATCTGACGGTGCAGCAAGGGAAGGGTCCCCTTTTGCCACCTGAGCAGCAGGGGCTCGTTGCGCTTGGGGTCGCTTGTGGCCATCCCGCGTTTGTTGCTGCCCAGCTGCAGGCCACACGGCAACCGCTCGCTGTCAGACCTCCAGTCTGCCTGGCTGCTGCTTCTGTTTTGCGCCTCCCCTTTCTTTTGCGGTCCTTGCCGCCCGTTGCTTTGCTTGCCTTTGTGGAAGCTTATCAGCTCCCTTTCAGCAGGGCGGCCTCAGCCTGCGTTCCGCGGTTGGAGCCAAGCTCAGGCTCAAGCCTGGCAGAGTTCCAAGCCCTCGCAGGTCAAAAACCACACTGGCACAAGCCGCAAGAACGATGACGAAACTCCCCTCAGCAAGGTGGCCGCCTTGCTCACCGCCTTCCGCCTTCTGCCTGGTACGGTTTTGCGTGGTAGGTTGTTTAACTCTTGACTTGTTGCGCTTTCGACTTTCCACGGTGTTGGGCACCTTTTTCGCCCTTTCACTTTTCGACTGTTCGGGGTCACAAAAGCCCCCTCTAAAGAGGTGGCTGCATGACACAACTCCTCAATCAGGTCACCATCATCTAGCGCGCCACGCGGCAGTTGGTGGCTCAGTGTGTGCCCGGCGGGAGCAGGGCGGCGAAGCGTGTTTTTGCATCTCTCGCGCTTCCGTGTGTTCTTGTTGTTGCCGACGGCTGCCGTTGGGCTATGTTTATTGCAGCTCTCCCCAACCATGGTGACCACTTGGGCATTGCTAGCACCCCCGCTGCGCCTCAATGTCCTCCGAGACCGTCGAAGGCACGGCGCGCTCCAAGCGCGAATGGTTGCGACGCTGAACACGGTGACTGGGGGCGCAGCCAGCAAGTGACAGCGGAGCTTGGCGATGACTGGACGCTTGTCCACACTAGTGAGGGTTGTCACTAGCCCAGGTCGCCAATTGGAGAGGTGGGGAGCAGCCCAGCTCAGGAGAGCCACTCAACAGGTTTCACAGGGAGGGTCATTTGGCTGTGACCCTGGTGTCGGCGTTCTTTGGCGCCGCTGCATCGCGCACGCCGGGCACGATAGAAAACACCAGATTGCGCAACGCGTAGGATGTCCCCAGCGAGCTCCAAGTCTGGTCGCCAGACCCACCAGCCTTTTGCGTTGCATGCCCTTGCATTCCATTGTTTCCATTCTGGTCATAGGTGTCCTTTTAGGGGAAATAGATGGGTTTCCCTGGTAGATGATGAAACTATCAGGTAAACCAGCGCCATCGATTTTTCCACCAAAACAACCAAAAAGGACACCTATGAAATTCTGCATGTTCTTGTGTTTCCAATACCTTTCTGAAGCGCGTTTCGGAGCGGGCCGTCCGAAGGAAGCAACACGCAAGGCAAGACACTAAGAGCCCAGCCGAGCCCGGCGCTTATTTTATTTCGTCTTGCCATGCTCCCAGGCATGGCATGTTCAATCTAGATGACAAAAAGTCTGGTGTGTCCCACAAACCTACTTGTCTTTGTCTCCCTTAACATGGACTAGCTAGATGATGCTCACGTCATCATTTCGGCGACTCTTTGCGAGCGTCAGGGAAGTGTGGGTCGGCGCCATGCGTGCATTCAGACCTCAGCGCGCAAGCAAGGAACCTTTTCTGGAAAGGCAAAAAAAAACGGCGTAGCTTTCTTGCGCCCGGATGCGGCCAAGGGCGGCTGGGATTGAGGCGCACAGCGCGACGGCGAGCAATGGCCACGCAGCTGGCAAAACAAAACGCGGCCGAACAACCAAAGTCAGACTGGGGCAGGAACAAGTGTAGGTTTTTTGGGACATATGCCAAGCACCGCACACATGCTAGGACGGCCAAGTCAGTTCTTGTGCTGTTGCAGCAAACCGCAAGGGCCGTTTCCAGAAAGGCTTCTCCGCACAGCAAAGCGATCTGTGCCGGTGCTTGGGTCAGGGGAAAAAAACACGTGGCCTTGGGGTCAAAACCCAACATGGCTATAGAGGTTTAGTTAAGGAATCTACATAACCCCACAAACCCAGTAGAGCGCAAAAGTTAAGCCCTCAAACAAGGCAGGCTGCGGGTGATCAAGCGATCTCTGTCAAATGTTCTTAAAAAATCCGTGAACATGCGCGGGCGGAACCAGACTGGTAAGGGGGCGAGGCGCGCAAAGGCCAGCATCAAACAACCATAACACAATCCATTGTCCGCTATCGAATTTCCGCTATTTGCCGGGAATAGGCTCCGACATTAAAACAAACTCACCTTAATCACTGGCAGTAACACCATCCCAAACAAGTCCAGACTCGTTGAAAAGCAACCCCTTTAAAAGGAACGGATCAATCAAGCTGAGAATCTCGAGCCATGTGGCCCCCAAAATTTGAGACACACAATTCCTGAGCCAGACCTCCAAATCCGTGTTTTTTTTGTCTCACTTGCGGGTGAACTGACTGTCAAAAGGGTGGATGGAGCTCGCGCTTCTGGGCAAAACAAAATAAAACACGTCCTAGATACTCGAATAACCCAACACCAAAACGCCCACCTAAGGTGCGTGGCCTCCGGTGAACAACTCACGCCATCCACAACTCCCTGTACCCCAATTGTTTCACGTTGGAACTTGGGATTTGCACAGTGTTCCCTGATTTCGAGAGGAAATAGAACGAAAGCAGCGGACAGAGACATGACAGGAGCGGGGAAAACAAGTCAAGAGCGGGCAAAACTGCAAAGAGAGTGGCCAGCGGGAACAAAGAACAGACCAGCGTGAAGAGAATGCAATAGAATGGAGAGCTGAGCACGGAAAAGAGGAGCGACAGAAGATAGAGAGAGCAAAAGATCAGAGAAGAAGAGAGCCACAGGCCGAGCTGAGAAGCTTGTTTCTGGGTGAGGGCTCAACAAAAACTTACTAGGCATCAAAAAAACTGATTTCTGAAGATCAAACAAATAGAGAATAATTCATCTCGTTGCAGGCGCGGCACTGTCGCAAGGTCAGGTACAAATTTCGCGGCAGGCGGAACACTTTCGAGGTACTGTACAGATTTCGCGGCAGGCGCAGCACTTTCGCAAGCTCAGGTACAGATTTCCTGGCAGGCGCAAAACTTTCGCAAGGTCAGGTACAGAGTTCGTGGCACGTGCAGCACTTCGCATCGCGGCAAGCGCAGCACTTTCGCAAGGTGCGTGCGGCAAGCGCAGCACTTTCGTAAGGTCAGGTAAGCTGCAGATTTCGCAGCAGGCGCAGCACTTTCGCAAGATCAGGTCTAGGTTTCGCGGCAGGCGCAGGACTTTCACAAGGTCAGGTACAGACTTTGTGGCAGGCACAATACTTTCGCAAGGTCAGGTACAAATTTCGCGCGCGCCGCCCCCACCAACCCCCCGCTGATTTTTAGAATGTTTGCAGAGTTATCACTTCTTTGATCATCACTCTCTTTCTTTCTTTCTTTCCTTCCTTCCTTCCTTCCTTCCTTCCTTCCTTCCTTCCTTCCTTCCTTCCTTCCTTCCTTTTCTTTCTTTCTTTCTTTCCTTCCTTCCTTCCTTCCTTCCTTCCTTTCTTTCTTTCTTTCTTTCTTTCTTTCCTTCCTTCCTTCCTTCCTTCCTTTATTTTCTTTCTTTCTTTCTTTCTTTCTTTCTTTCTTTCTTTCTTTCTTTCTTTCTTTCTTTCTTTCTTTTCTTTCTTTTCTTTCTTTTCTTTCTTTTCTTTCTTTTCTTTCTTTTCTTTCTTTTCTTTCTTTTCTTTCTTTTCTTTCTTTTCTTTCTTTTCTTTCTTTTCTTTCTTTCTTTCTTTTCTTTCTTTCTTTCTTTCTTTCTTTCTTTCTTTCTTTCTTTCTTTCTTTCTTTCTTTCTTTCTTTCTTTCTTTCTTTCTTTCTTTCTTTCTTTCTTTCTTTCTTTCTTTCTTTCTTTCTTTCTTTCTTTCATTCTTTCTTTCTTT
>CAUJNA010002325.1:0-16744 GCA_963377175.1 Effrenium voratum | reverse complement strand
GAGACAGAGACAGGGACAGTGACAGAGACAGGGACAGGGACAGGGACAGAGACAGAGACAGAGACAGAGACAGAGACAGAGACAGAGAGAGAGACAGAGAGAGAGACAGAGACAGAGACAGAGGACAGACAGTGACAGAGACAGGGACAGAGACAGAGACAGAGACAGAGACAGAGACAGAGACAGAGACAGAGACAGAGACAGAGACAGAGACAGAGACAGAGACAGAGAGAGAGCGAGAGCGAGAGCAAGAGCGAGAGCGAGAGCGAGAGCGAGAGCAAGAGCGGTCTCTGACCTTGCGAAAGCACCTGCCACGAATTGTGAACCTGACCTTGGGAAGGTAGCGCGCCTGCCATGAAATCTGCACCTGACCTTGCGAAAGTGCTGCGCCTGCCCCCATGATGCCCGAAGAAGCGATGGTTCTCCTTCCTTCCTTCGTTCCCCCCCTCCCTCCCTTCCTTCCTTCCTTCCTTCCTTCCCTCCCTCCCTCCCTTCCTTCCTTCCTTCCTTCCCTTCCTCCCTCCCTCCCTCCCTCCCTCCCTCCCTTCCTTCCTTCCTTGTTTCCTTGTTTGGTTGTTTCCTTGTTTCCTTGTTTCCTTGTTTCCTTGTTTCCTTGTTTCCTTGTTTCCTTGTTTCCTTGTTTCCTTGTTTCCTTGTTTCCTTGTTTCCTTGTTTCCTTGTTTCCGTGTCCCCATAGGAATGAAAGGAATTTGTTTTTTCGATCCCAAATATGTTTAAATTGTTTTTGATGCCCATCTGCTAAAAATATGATTAATACCATCGTTTGCAGCCTCTCACCCCAAACCCTAAGCAAGCAAATCGGGATGTTTGAACAAACAAACAGACTCAAGAAAACACCCAGAACCACACCCAGAATAACAAGATTTTCTGATCGTCCCAAATCGTAAACCCTAAGCCTACAGTCAAATCATTGGGGGGAGGGTCGCGCACTTTTCCTCACAGAACATCACGGCGCCATGTGACCTTTTCCTGCCATTGCTGTTCTGTCCGCCTGGTGTGCTCTGGCTTGGGTGTGGTCTCGGGGCAATTGGCGAATGGCCTATCATCGTCGCGACCCGAGCATAGACAGGCGTCGCACTTTAAAGAGGGCATGCGAGATCGTGCTGGAAGCATCGCAGCTTTGGACATGCGAGTATGCTCTGCTGAAGGATCTGCCACGCGGACGCGCTGTGACTATGCACAACTGTAGGCAGTGGCTGCGCCTTTGTGCTCCAGAACTTTGGATTCTGGGGGCATGAAAACGCCACGGTGCCCGAAGGCGCTGGCAGCGATGCTGGACATGGTCTCGGGCGTCTCCGTGAGGAGCCACGTCAGCACAGCGACGCTGGGGCGCGCGCTGGAGCGGATGGACGCCGCCTGGCCCGAGGGCGAGGAGCACATCTGCCAATTTTCTCCGAGCAACTTTACGCCTGCGGATCCGTGTCATTGCACGTAGCTACCGAGCAGTGTACATGTGTGATTTACATGTCAGTATCAGTTCCCTCAAACAGTCAAGTCAATCACAGTTCATGTGATCACCGTGAAATTTCCGAAAACAAGGTGCTGCGCATCACTATATGATTAGCACCCCGCCTCAGACAACAGTCATGCTTCGCATGAATGCATGTCTGAACAAGTGAGACACTATACGCAGTTGGCACATGTACCGCAAATGGGTAGGGCCGTAAAACTGCCTCCACTTCTCTCATGCAATCAATCCTCAAGCCTTCTGGCTTCGCCATCAAATGGAATAGTTCCATCTGCCAGTCCAGACTGCTGAGTTGTCTGCTCATGAAAATCCGAAATGATGTACCGCTCCAAGCAATCGATATGCTCATCGACACCTTCAATGCGTTCGACCGACATAGCTTGTCCATAGCGCAATGCCTCAATTCTCACCTTTGCAGTCTGAAGCTCGCTCTGAGTCTCTCTAATGTCCTCCGCGATTGGTGTGTTGATACCATACATATCCTCCAGCATTGAATCAATTCTGCTTCGCAGCCGAATGTTAATCCACGTCTGCACACCTGCAAATACAGAAATCATCACAAACAATGCAAAAATTGCACACCAAAACCATGGCTGTCCGTCTGGCTTTTCCTCTGGGTGGCACGTCTCAGTCTGATTCCAGCTCAAGGCGTAACCTGCACTCCGAGTAAACATGCTCTGCAAACAAGGCAAGTTGCAATAGCTGTTTTGCTGCACCACTCGCGCTACCGCGCACATGCTTCGCAAGTTCGACACGCACCTGGCGAATTGCTCCTTTCGCCTGTGTCTTACCTAACTCCTGCTCCAGTTCCTCCGCACCAAGGACTAGTCCATCTTCATCATGATATCCAAGAAGGCCTTGCAGCATCTTGCATCTGCTGCTGCTAAGCGACTTCGTATGAAGATCTGCCAAATTCCAACGTGTCTGCACCACGTTAAGCACAATCTCCCGGGTCTGCAGCTTCTCCTGTACCCACAAAATGCGCCCCCTCAATGCCTGTTCTCTGAAGGATTCCACGTGCTGCGGATGAGTCACCCAAATGGTGAACCACCAAAGCATCCAAACCCATCACAAACTGAATACACTGCCGAATATGCAGCCCATCGCGCAAACCACTCACCATGCATTCCGCTGATGAAAGGCTCACAACTCGCTGGGCCCTCAACCCCGAATACAGAAAATGCCCATTGAGCAAAACTGTAACTCCACTCACGGATCTCCGAGTGATTGGATCACCCGACCAATCTGCATCTGTCATCACCTCCAACACCGGTTCCTCTGTGGACTTCACAACAAATCCACCATTCTGCTTGATAGGCTCAAAGCCAAGTGTATTGTACTTGCACCCTGCCAAGTACTGAACCACATGCTGTAGCACTGCAAATGCACCACGTGTTGGTTTTGACATCTGCGTTGCTAAAAGGCGAATGGCAAATTGTGCTTCTGCAAAATCGCTAGCTATGTACAGCAATATGCCAACACAAGTGCGAAATAGCGACTTGTCCTTCTCGAGCTCTTCCGGCATGGGCTCAATCTGGCTTGGTCCAGTGCTCATTGGAGATTTGCTCGGCTTGCCAAATCCCTTTCTTGGCATCAGTTCCTCAAGCTTCTCGATGTGCTTCACATGGGGCTGAACATGAAGAACGCCATCTTTCCTGCGGTACGAACTCTTGAGAAACCAAACTTCATTTCCTGATTCAAGCCATTCAACATTAACTTCATACATAAGTGTAATTCGCTCCAGAGTGCGATTCAAGTCGCTGCGCAATCCGCACAACATGAAATCATCCACATGCAAAAGTCCAATAGATAGGATGTCACCCTTCAGCTCTGGGTTCTCTGCACGAAACAGTACCGGATTCTCTTTGCATTGCTGCATCTCGCACACACCTTTCAAGAATCCACTGACATCATCATGCCAGTTCGCAGATGCGTCTCTTTGTCCAGGAAGGCACTTATGAAGTCTGTACGTCAAACGTTCCCCTCGCACATAAGCAAACACAGCTGTTGGCTTCTGCTGATCAACTGTAAGAAATGCATCCTTGAAATCAAGTACCAACATTGCATAATCTGCTCTGTGAATGATGTTTGACGAAGCTGGGGCAAAGAGACCTCCGTCACGCTCGCAACTCATCCACTGGTACTCACGTCCAACCAGTCTTGCTCTCCTCATCCAAAAATCTTGTTGATGAAACCGCTTGGCTCTCCACGTCGTGACAAATCTTGTTGACAGCTCACGACATTCAGGTGGGATGTCGGTTCCCTCCGGAATAAGCTCCAACACTCCCATCTTTACCAGCCTCTCCAACTCCACGTCGACGGCCAACTCATCGACCATCTGAAGCTCCTCTTCTGAAAGCTTTGGCTCTTCTGCGCCGTACGGATAGTACAGCGCTCTGAGTGCACCAAACATGGTGTACTCCTCCGGCATCTCCTCAAACTCCTTTATCTCCGGCATGATTTCCTCATCGTAATCATTGAAGTTCTCCACCTCTTCTTCTGTGAATTCTAGCTCTGCTGGCCAATCATTGTGAAACAGCTGCTCCCCGTTCACCTCAACTGAGAGCATCTCCACCGGCTGAATGTTGCCGGCCATGATTGGTGGGGCCTTTAGACGCTGTTTCTTCGCGCTCTCGGCCTTCACCTGCTTGGCGGGTCTTTCTTCGTCAACTCCAGGGTCTTCCAATTCTTGCACAAGACCACTGGGCCGATTCCTCAATTCTCACACGCACTTGTCGCTGCTGCAGGCTCTGATTTTCTCTTCTCGCCATCTGCTTGCTGTATCTTCACATCTTGCTTTGCTTCGATCACTTGCTTCGCCTTTCTAGTTGCCAATTCGATTGCAACCTTCTCACCGTCCCCCGCCTCGGAGCTTGCCCCTGCATCTGATGACTCATCCACCGGCAACTCATGTGACACCACAGGCTCTGCAACTCGTGGCATTCTGCTTGCCGCCACACATCCTGCTACAAGCCCAGGGTGTTTCCACGGAAACTCAACCACCTTGTCCAGCAAATCTGATTGCCATGGGTGCGCAATCTTCCGAGTCGTGCGCGTCACGATCAAGTTTCCAGCTGCCGCGCTCAGGCAATGAAGATCCTGAAATCCAAGCTTTGTCAACCAGATCCCAGCAACAAACCGCTGCTCGCCCTTGTTGTCGGGTCTCACGCGTGCCAGGACCTGCTCTCCAAAGCACACAAGCTTGCCTGTGTAACCACATCCAGTCAACTTCTCATAGCTCGTTGTGTCCTGCTGAACCCTGAAACGGTTCAAAAGGAATGCTGAATGCTTCCAACTCCACACAAGCGTTGTATCTCGAGGATGTGCCACTTTCCCAGCCACTCCTGCATGTAGACAAAAAGGTCATTAAACCTCATATCAGCAAGGGCAAGCGGCATCTTAGTGTCCATGATCGTCCTCACGGCACTGGGGCTTTAATTGTCTCTACTTTGATTTGAGCCGCGTCTCACTCATACAAACATCATTGATGCGCAGCACATTCAATTCAGCATCTCGCAATTGAGAATCAAATTTAATTTAATGTGTTCACATGCCACGCCAGTCAGAACATTGATTGGGGCTCAGTCTGTGCCAGCGCCTTTGACAGCTCAAGTCAAGTGAAGCACTACAAGCGCAAATTGCAATCAATGTCAACACAAAGCAGCTCAGCCCACTCCGTAGCAATGTCATGTCTGTTTTGCAGAGGCATTGAGAAAACAGTGTGCAATGATGCCCTTGGTCAAGCATCATTGATCATAGCAACCCCGGCTATATAATACTGTCAGTGGCAGCGAACGCACTTGAGGGATGGCGCAAAAATGAGTCTTGAAATACTGACTACTGCTGCTACAATTCGTTCTTACCTTGACAGTGTTGAAACAATCAAACATACAGCAAATACATTGACCGCAGACCAGTGGCATGTTGGCCACTGGAGCTGGCCTGCGTGGACTGCAGCTCAGTGTAAGCCTCTTCAGTCAGCCCTTGCAGCATGTTCCCCGTTTCATTTTCTTCTCTCGTGCGCGTAGTCCTTGCCATCCTTCTTGGTGAAGAGTTCGACAGTCGCCGAACAAGTTAAGGGGCTCGGGTGCCCCATTTTCCTGCCAAGAGAGTGACAAGGTTAGAGATGAATTGTTGCTCAGCAACCAACACAGTCAGAGCTTTAGGAAATCAATCCAACAAGCAAAACATGTCATGAGACACTGTCCTTCTCCATCCCGGACACGGACGAACCACGTCTCAGGGTCTTTGCCGCCTGGACCAGGGTCCACTTTCATCTCTTCACACATGGAACATCAGTCCATGTGTTCTGCCATTCCCGGTCCTTTTCTGTGGGCCTCGGGTGACAGCCAGTGACACTGAGCCCTTTCTATCTGGCTGGCAAGGTTGTTCAGCTTTACGTGCTGGCTCAGCATGTTCGGCAGTTGAAGCTGATGAAGATGATGAGGCAGCTGCGGAGGCAGTTGCTGCTGGCAAAGAAGACACTGGTTCATTTGACTCTGGGGGCGCTGGCGCTGGCAAAGATGAGGCAGCTGCTGAGGCAGATGCTGCTGGCAAAAAGACACTGGCTCATTTGACTCTAGGGCCTGGGGCGCTGGCGCTGGCACGAGCAGGGCCAATTCCGCCAATGGCGCATCATCCGGTAACAATGGTCGTGCATTTTGCAGCTCCCTCTTTTTCTTATTGCTTCTGGGACTGGACCCAGCAGCAAATGATCTTTTTATCTTCTTCTTGAATTTGGAACCCTTGGCCTTGGCCTTGGCACCCTTTGCTTTGGCCTTGCCACCCCTGGCCTTTGCTTTGGCCTTTCCTTTGGCCTTGGCTGACTTGCCTTTCTTCCTTGGCACCACCAAGGACTGCCAGACAGCAGCAACATGTTTCCTCCGGACTTTGTTCGACTGCTGCCTTGACAGCGCCAAACTCTTGGTGTTCCAGCTGCATCAAGGACAATATCATCAAGAGCACATTGGTATTCATTATTGTCCATATCGGCATCTTCCACCAAAGGTGGGTTTGCAGGTCTCACCTTGGCCAGGTAACTCTCACTGCCTGGTTCATCCAAATCATGTTGAGAAACGGCATCTGCAATCATCAAGATGATGCTTATCCGGCTCATCTGACGCACTGATCTCACTTCGCCAGCCTGCCAATAGCTCTTGACACGGCAAAGAACACGCACACAGTCCTCGAAGCAGAGCTCCGACATGATCCTTACTTGGCAAAGACCTGATTTAATATAATTATAAATACCAATGATGACTTGGCACACCTGCAGAAAACACCAATCAAAAAACAGCATCGATGCGATTGAATGTGGTGCAGCGCAGCTAATCGCAATTAAGATTGAATGACAACCAGTTAAATTAAATTAAATAAAAACTCACTGACTCAAGCCAAATGCCTTGGAGTGTCGAAGGGCGAAGTGGATAAGGTCTTCTTCTGTCCCTTCGTACAGGAAACGCACGGTGTCTTGATGCCAGGCAGCAACAGTGTGAATCACTTTCCATTCGTGAGGCCGGAACAAAAACTTCCACTGCACACCGGCCTCATCTCCACAATCTGGAAAGAAGTACAACCTATCCCCGTCCTCAGCTTTGATGAGAATTATGCCCCAGGCATAGGAAGTACTCCTCATCTTGGCCGTTGCCCCCTCAAACCTCAAAACCTGGAGCGGGCACCCCAGTTTGCTGAACACGCCGTCGCTCAAGGAAACTCCTTCCGCTGCGAATTGGTCTGCCCCTGGCACAAAAGAACTGCAGCCATGCCCAGGCAGCAGCAGCTCTTTCAAGTGTGACTTGGGAAGCGTCATCCATGTTTTCTTTCCCATGATGACATACCAAACATCGGGGAGTCTGTGGCTTCTGCTCTTAAAGGTCTGCTTCGTCGACTTACAACTTGTTGTTTTGCAGTCATGCACAAACGTATCCTCAGACAATGTTGCCGGATGATTGATGCCCCAAGCCTGAAACACGTTGGCGGTCCTGGCCACATCTTCGATGTGTTCATTCGTCTGCCTAAAGTTGGCATTTCCTCTAGCGTCCTTCCTGATGGCATTGTGCACATCCTCCACAATCTTGGAGTCTGGGAGTGTGAGCAGCAGTGATCTTAGTAGATGTGTCACTGGCTTCATGGCACTGAGCCTTGATGTAAAGCCAATGTGTTCACACACATCCAGACAGGCTTTGCGGGCCCAGGGTTCAGGCCAAAAGGAACCCCATAATTCAAGTAGATGATGTGGTGGTGTTGGTTGTTGATAATTGAAGGTCAAGGCACACATGAAAAACACAGACAGAGTCAACTAAGTCACACTCAGGCAGTAGTAGTATCATTGCTGCAAGGCATGGGTTACTTTAAAACAACTTTAGAATTCAGCCCGGCCTGCAAGCGATGGATTGTCAGCTGGCTGAGCCTTGGCCTCCATCAGTTTCTGACGACATCATAAGCTTCCACAAACAATCTGTCAGTCTCACCCATGAATGAATTCTCCTCAGTTTTGCATGATTGGGATGCACACAGTGTAACAAAAGAAGAGCACTGTGCGCCTAGCCACTAGGGCTCCCTTGGAGGTGCTCAGCAGAACAGATAGCCAGAACCTGAAGCCCTTCAATCAGAGAACATTGTGCCCAGAGCCAAAGACCTGGCCCCCACCATGTTGAATACATTCCTTCGATAAGTTCCCCATGCCTGCAAAGAACTCCACATACTGAAGGTCAGCCTCGCGACGCCTCCAGCCCAGCAGAATCAGTTTGGCAAGCTGGTTCACGAGGGTGCGCCCCTTCAGCTCATCCGGACATGCCATCGCTAAAAGTCGTTCCCATGTGTCTCGAGAACGGGACTGGTTTTCGAGAAGCATCCTGGCAGATGAAGAGGTGAATTGTCTTCATGACAAAGGCAACCAAGGCAGGTTCCCCACAAGACCATTTGCTTGTCAGTTGGTCCTTGAATGGCATGTCTGAAAGGTCGTCTTCAAAGCTGGCAGGATCAAGCTCAGCCGAGGATGCCTTAAATTTTTTGCGCACGTCAACCTCCTGCTGCCTGTGCTCAAGGCCGGTGACACTGAGTCCTTACTCCTCGATCTGACCCGATCCTGCTGCTGGTCAACACGTTGTTTTTTGGTGTTGCGCCTGGAAACCCCGAATCTGAATCATCACTACACTCGTCAACAACATGCCAACTACCATCACTGCTTGTCATCCCGCAGCTTGATTTGAGGGGTTGAGAGTCTGGGCTTAATCAAGTCCTGAACCACAAACCGCAGCAACACAAGTCGTTGTGTCAATTCAACGCAGCAGCTGGAAGCAATTGACACGGACTGTCAGTGAAATATAGCGCCCGTGGGTTTGCCCGTGACCTAAGCAGACAAGTTGCTCTACTAAATGTGACATGGACACACATGTTCTAAAATTTGAACTTAAGTTTGTCACAACTAGCAGTTGGGACGACTTGCCAATTCTTTTTGTCCACTGAGTTCACCGGTGAATCACTGAACATTGAGTGATCCAGCACACCACCAAGATGATGCAACATTTCGCAGCTTGGCAAGCTTGTCATCGTTCATTGCATTATTCGTCCCATTGACAAGCCGAGACAATAACTGGCACTGAGCCCTGACTCTCATGTTCCTGTCGTGGTAGACTTGTCAGGCGTCTTCCCAATGGCAATTGAAACTGTCCGGTTGCCCACACAATCCTTGCAGAATGAATATTTCTGTACAGCATGTGAGCGGACATGTTTGCAATTGGGAGTGTGTAAACGTGCGCCACTTGGTGTGACACACAAATATGTCAGCGAAAACTAATTTTGGCCGTGTCAGAGCTTCTGACACAGTCTAAAGTCTGCTGATGAGTGCAGTGCAGGCACCAGGTCGACTTACGCTTGCAAAGCATACAATAAATGAAATATGAGCTTGTAGCACAGATGTAGAGCAAGGCGCACAGGACCGCAATGTCTACCATGAAGTCAGACATCATCATTGACATCGTCACAGGGGCAAAGTCTGATTCACTTATGCCTGAAGTCCTGGTGTTTGTTCTTGCATTGCTGCTTGCTGCTGTTCCTGGAGTCTTTCCTGTTACTGATGTTGTTCGCTTATCAGTGAAGTCTTTCCTGGTCGGTGATACCTGCTTGCTGATCACCAGTGCTGTGGGCTGCCACCTACCAAGGCTGTGATTGAACCACTCACCACTCATGACATGCATCGAGCCAGGTCACTGCTACCCACTAGCCATGACAATGCTGCAAATTGCACATGACATGCCACATCAATCAATCAACACACAATTCAATGCAAGGCTGACAATCAGGCACAGACTGACAAGCATGCAGCAAGTTTGGACATTGGACACCGACCAATCTTGAATTTAAATAATAATATAAATGAAAATACATCAGCTTTGTCAGGCCTGACACTCCTCACTCACAAAAGGTTTGTTACTGAATTAAATTATTGCCCAAACAATTGTTTAAATTAAGTTGTTCATTTCGTTATTGGCCAAAGTAAGGGCAGCTGTCAAGCGGCAGCAAATGCGGAGACCGTGTGAACTGATGAAAGCGAACAAAAAAAAAGAGTTCGCCACATTGGCTGCAGAGGGAGTACTAAAAGTAATTAGAGTTCAGCCCTGGCTCTGCAAACGACTATGTTTGGTCTCTTGAAGGCAGAAACAGAGCAGCAAGAGGAAAGAGGTGAAGCCGTACTTTCAACTCAAGACATTGAATATCATTGGGGAACCTGCACGTCCAGAGATAGATTTAGATAACTTAATAAATAATAGTCTTCGCAGAATTGCGGTCAGATCGTACAGAACTTTAGGTCAGATTCAGATCGCATATCATCATTATTATTCAAATCAATTTAAACAATATGTTGTGACTTAGTAGTCTTCGCAGAATGACGGTATTACAATGTAATGTTACAAGTCAAGTCTCGTCACTACAGTCAGATCGTAAGCAACATTTAGTTACGGTCAGATCGTATACAACTTTAGATTAGATCGTACACAACTACTTTAGTCTCCGCAGAATTACGGTCAGATGTACACAATGTAGTCTCCGCAGAATTGTACATTACAGTCTCCGCAGAATTACGCTCAGATCGTACACAAAGGGTCTCCGCAGAATTACGGTCAGATCGTACACAACCTTTAGTCTCTCCGCAGAATTACAGTCAGATCGTACACACCGCAGAGTACGGTCAGATCGTATGCAACTTTAGTCTCCGCAGATCAGGCCAGGACAAATTATGGTCAGATCGCACAAGACTTTTTATCACGACCGCAGATGACGGTCAGATCGTACATGAAACTATCACGTCGCGCGCGTGTTTTCAATTTTTTCATTTTTTATTTTTTCATTTTTTCAAATTTTCAATTTTTCACAATTCGCGCATGTACGGCCAGATCGTACACAACTTCATGACAGACTGCAATTTTAACGAAAAAACTTTAAAAAAAGGATAAAAATGAAAAAAAGAACACATGGAAAGCAACGCTGAATCACGATCCGCAGAACTACGTTCAGATTGTATACAATGTAGTTTCCGCAGAATTACGGTCAGATCGTACACAACTTTAGTCTCCGCAGAACTACGGTCAGATCGTACCCAATTTAGTCTCCGCAGAATTACGGTCAGATCGCACACAACCTTTACTCCGCAGAAGTGCGGTCAGATCGTACACAATCCTACTACTTTGGTCTCCGCAGGACTACGGTCAGACTGTATGCAACTTTAGTCTCCGCAGAATTACGGTCAGATCGTACACAACTTATTTAGAATTACGGTCAGATTGTACACAGTTTAGTCTCTCCGCAGAACTACGGTCAGATTGTACACAATTTTAGTCTCCGCAGAATTACGGTCAGATTGTAAGCAACTTTTAGTCTACCTAACAGTCTGACCGTGTGCAGAGACGACTTTAATATAATATTGACAATCTGATGGTAACATATTATTTATTAGTCCTGCGGAGACTAAATTTGCCTGACAATAAAGGACATTACAATGAGAAGCGAAAAGTTCAGTGGAGACTGGCTGGCTTTGCCTGACAATCTGAACAGAATACATATGGAGACTACCTGACACTCTGACCGTAAAGTTCAGTGGAGACTAGATGCGCCTACGATTCTGCCTGCAGAGACAGAAGTACATTTGCATGACCATAATTTAATAAACAGAGAGGAGACAAACAATTAATTGCCTTTAGGTCTTGAGCCAAACCCCCCCCTCAACACACACGACACAGCATTCACCAGACTTGCTAACCGCCGGCACTAAGAAGCGCACACTCTCCTTTTCTAATGCAAACGGGGGTAGGTGAAAGTCGCTTTGCACGAAACGATCCATGCAGATCCACACTGATAGGTCGCACACGTCGTAGTGCACACTGCCAAGGTTTTACAAACTGCAGTGTAGGCTGGCACACGTTCAGCGTGGCAAGTATTCACATTTATTTACATGCAATCCCAATGCAATTTCTTGAAAAAGGCATGGAAGAGAATGAGCGGTCGCTCATGCCAGGATGGCACACATGCAGGGGCGGGCGGGCGGGAAAAAGCAATCGGCAATCTACAAAATTTCCGAGAGAACCCACCCGCCACCCACCCGCCACACCCTAGGGCCAAATGTTGCACACTCAAGTTTTCAGTTTGAGCATTGTTTCCACAACCGTGTGTGTTTGTGAAATACACATTTCACAAACAAGGAGGGGGGGGTTGGCTCTTTCCCTAAAGCGTTATCAAGCTTTGACAACTTGCTTAGGTCTTGAGCCAAACCCCCCCCTCAACACACACGACACAGCATTCACCAGACTTGCTAACCGCCGGCACTAAGAAGCGCACACTCTCCTTTTCTAATGCAAACGGGGGTAGGTGAAAGTCGCTTTGCACGAAACGATCCATGCAGATCCACACTGATAGGTCGCACACGTCGTAGTGCACACTGCCAAGGTTTTACAAACTGCAGTGTAGGCTGGCACACGTTCAGCGTGGCAAGTATTCACATTTATTTACATGCAATCCCCATCTTATCCGATTTGTTGAATGATTTTCTCAAATACACTTTTACAGCATGCCTCTTTTAACCCAAGCACTTTCAGATGCTCGGTCGAACCTCTGGAAGGTCTGTCAGCTGGGTTTGACGGGGAGGCCACTCTTGCGTACCAAGGAAAAAGGGAAATACTATCCTCAATTTTCAGAAGGATGGAAACCAATGCCGAACCAGTTTCGGACCGGGCGTTACCCGACACTGCCACATCTCGCGCCGAGTTGTTGTCGACATAAAATACACTTAGCTGGCCTTCCAAGGTACTGGACCACAAATGAATGGCGACAATGAGTGCCAAAAGCTCAGCTTCGAAAATGATGGTTTTCTTCACATCACCGCCAAGTGCACAAACCTCTTCATGGGAGAGACAGGCGGAGAAAAACTCAATAGCTTCACCTGAGGGGTTATACAGTATCCCCCCCAAGCCGCACATCCACTCCGGGCGTTCCTTCTCAAAGCATGCATCTGTGAAAATGTACCACGGGTCCCCAAAGGTACGCGACAACTGCCTGGGCTGTCCACGGGACAACTGATCTCTGAATCTCCGAAGCGCCAATGACAACCGAGGACCAACACGTTCACCGCTGCCAGAGAATGCGTGCGCACTCACTTCCCTGAGGCACAACCTGCTGGCCCGCCCGAAAAGCTGCCCATCGGCGAATTGCATACGTCCACGCAACTTCAAAGCATGCGGTTGCTTGAGGGTGGCATCTGCTAAGATGGAATCTATTTCTCCACAAAGCTCAATCTTGCGTTTGGCTGTATTATCGAAAAGGATCACACCCTTCCTGAAACCGCTCAAGTCAACTTGAATTCCCAGAGCCTGGAAGCAGGTGTCAAATCGTCCAGCTTTTTCGCCAGAGTCGGCATAACCCCAACCCAACAAGCAAAACAGGCTTTCCACACACTGACTAGTGCTCACAGCCTCAGGCGATCTGCAAAAGGTAATGAAGTCGTCGAAGAAGTTCGTCCACACCAAACTCAGAGCACGCGCCCCCAACCACCAAATGGAATGTGAGATGCGCAAAAACGCGTGTACCGCTCGAGACGCACCGAATGGCACCGCAACTAGACGGTAAACCTCAGGCTTTTTAAGATCAGGGTTATAGACGGCAATGTAAGCAAACTTCCTAGCACAAGGCAGAAGTCCTACCTGACGGTATGCGGACTTCAGATCGTAGGCGGCACCCAGCACATCAGTTTCGCTATCGCAGTTTTGCAGCAAACGCGAACACACAGCCGCCACCACATCTGTGGTATGAGGTTTGGGTGATTCGCACACTTGCACAGTGCTGTTTACTCCACTGCCACTGAAGTTGTCAATCAACCTCACCTTGTTGGCCTGCTGAAGTCCGAATCTGCGATTTAGCACGGCCCCCACCTCTAACTCTCCCAGATCGTAAGGGCCCGTGATCCAGCCTTCGTCTAGTTCCACTTGGGTTTTTCGGTACACCTCGGCGTCGAGCTCTGGCGAACCTGACGAACGCGTGCTGTTGAAGATTGCCACATTGCTGGCGCCTGCCGCCTCGGACAAAGACTCAAGGGTGCGCTCTGCCGGTTTGAAAGAGGCTTCAAACAACCCTGTCATAGGCACTTCCCCCGTGAGCGACACCCCGCGCATCATCTCATCACAAACCCCCATGTCTGGGTATCCATGAGTTTCAAGCAAAGCCTTCCACAAAAGCAGCCGCTTGGGTTTCAAAAGTCCGGCCAATTCCGGGTCCATTTTTGCTTTAAGCAGGGATTCTGCCGGCGCTAGAACCCTAGCTTGATCCGCCCAATACTTGAACCAAGCGGTTCGTTGCTGAGCAAGGTGTGCAGGAGGTGTTGAGCATAAGGTGTCACAAGCATCTTGCAAAGGTCTAGGAAGACAATGCGAAAAGGCTTTGGGGTGCCCAGCCCTCACGGCTTGCGTTACAAACTCATCCTCTGACCACGGCACACCCCAGACCGACTCCGCCCTGGGCACACGGTACTCCGCCCTGGGCACACGGTTGGTCACAGACTCTGCCTCGGAAACACCCCCCGATGAAACTTCCAACCCCCCATTTACCCGCAATGGCTTGGTGCGTAGCAACTGGCTGCTCTCAGGCACCGTGAGCATGTTATGCGATGGAGTCCAGGGTTTCTTGATGCGTTCCATTGGAGCGCAAGGCAACTCCTCTAGCGGCGCATGCACTGAGATGGTCATTTTGTGTTCAGGCACCAGCGGGGGCAGCTTAGAAGCTTTCGGCTGGAATCCGGAAGTCGCCCGCATCATGATCAGCGATGCGTCGTACTGCTGGTCAAGCAGCTGCTGGGCAGGCGGATGCCAACCACGGGCTAGCAAAGCACATGCATATGCTCTTGCGATCTGAGCTGCCAAAGGCCAAGGATATGCGGCCTCCATAGCGGTAGCAAAAACCTGTTTTCCCTCCACTATTGCTTCGCCCCACGGCTTGTGAACGTGTGAGGCGGAAACACCTGGGCAAGCTTGGCAAATCTGCTCAAATTCATCATGATTATGCGCCAGCGCTGTCCATTTCGGCCGTTCACTGCCGTAAGCACAGGCTTGGTGAGCAACAAACCGCATTTCATGGGAGATTTGTTTGAAAAAGGACGTTCTCCAATACAAAGACGAACGTGGGTTTTCAATACACACAAGCTGCTGGTTGGACAAGCACAGCACCGCCAGGTCTGTAACGAATTCATATAATTTGTTTGCTGCACTCACTCTAGGCTTCAAAAATTTGCGTACCCCCGGGATGCCGTTTGGGAACCTTGTCGACCGCAACGGCTGCGGTCCAGCACCCTGGCGGCCTTTCAAGGGGATCTCCCTTGCACGGCTGGCAGTGCCACAAGGAGGTGCGGCAAAAATTCCCGCACACAAGGGGCTTTTAACCCATTTCATGCACAGCTGTTGCCCTTCCTTCGTAGTCAAATCGGCAAGCCGGACAGCACCTACAGGGTTAACCAATTTATGATCGACACCAAAGCAGTTGGTTAACCCTGCGGCTCGCAAGCACGCGGTGACTCTCCCTGAGCCTGCGAACACTTCAAGTATGAATGGATTCGTACATTGCACCCAAGAAGTTCTACTCTGCTCACATTCTGGTATCTTGCGGGCCACCGGCTGCTGCACCAGAAAAGGAACATGTGAAACTAAATTACTTGAAACGGGCGGCTGTGGACCAGCCGGCGCTGGCTCAAGACCATCCGGATAATCAACGGTCAAATCTGCATTCAACACGTCAGGAATTTGTACATTGTTCACAAGGTCTGCCTCCGAGGCATCATCATCAATGGCCTCACCGTTGTCGCGGTTCAGCCGTCTCGCGCTTGCTTTGATTAGTCAGTTGCCGTGTTTTGCCAAACCGTGCGCCTTGAAGCACTTGGCACAAACGTGCAAACCTCGACTGCACGACGCTCCATCTGCTGCTTGGTCGCAACCGTTCAAATTGTAGTTGAAACAGATGGCTTCACCTGTAGGCAAAAATGCGACCCCACCGGCGTCGCGGATGTCCTTGGGAACGCGAATCTCCATGCTTTTGCCTTTCTTACCAGCGGATCCCTTGCCCTTGCCATAAGGCTGGAATCGTGATCCCTTGCCTTTCCCGGAAGCTGCCTCTTTGGGCGCGGTCTGACGCTTCTCAGGCCGCTTTGGCAACTCCTTTTGTTTGGCCATGGGTAGCAACAGAAAGCTGACTTCATAGGATTCCAAGGCGTGGGCCAAAGCTGTGTCCAACTCCAGCACGCCGGCTTCGTTGCGGCGCGGCTTCACGCAATCTTCAATGAGCTTCGTCCAAACCGCCTTGTCTGGCGCCACCAGTTGTTGCAACGTACATTTGCTATAACCTGGAGGGGGATCTCGGTGTAGGTGGGCGAACAATTGCTGGAGGTACTTCTCGTGAGTGCTATGCGTGATGCAGTCTGCAAAAACCAAGGCCAACCCACGACGCTTGAGCGCCTCTAGCAGCAACAACCCGCTGCCAGCTTGAGCATCTGGCACGCTGTCTTGCTCCTTCACCACAAGCCGTTCTGCTTCCAACTCAACTACCTTAGTCGGCTGCTTGGCATGGGTAAGCTCATGTGTTCTGCTCACGCACTTCTCCGGTGCAACATACTTCAGCTGATTTGCCTCATACATCTGCGTCACGCTATCCAAGAGCGTGTGACCAGGGTCCATGGTGCCGGACACCAACACCCCGGATAATTTCTGCTTCAACGCCTGCATCTTT
>CAUJNA010002324.1:774920-945560 GCA_963377175.1 Effrenium voratum | reverse complement strand
GTCCTGTGACCTGACGTGACTCTGGCTCTCGAAGTGCTGAAACACTGCCGCCAGCGACTGAAGCCTGAAGAGCTTCTCTTGCTTGCGGCACCATACGCATGTCAGGGCATCGTAGGCCTGCGGAAACACCAGCCCCTGGCCCACCAGGCACTGCACCTGCAGATCGTTGTACTCCGTCTTGTCCTTGCCCTTCTGATTCGTGTAGAGCTCCATCACCTTGCGCGCCACTGTGTCCATGCGAGCCAGGCGCTCCTCACGAGCAATGAAAAATAGTCAGCCCCGCTCGAAACGCTATTTGCAACACACAAGATTAGAAACCCGGCCGGCCTCACTAAGGCGCAACACCTGCATCTTCTCCGTCTAGAGGTCTGCGAGCGACCGCCTGCGCGGCGCTGGCCTGCGCACGGTGACCTTTGGCTGCCTGATGACAAGCCGTGTCGGCCCGCGTGCGATCCTCCTTCCAACCTTGGTTCCAACCCCAACATCGCGTAGCCAGCAGCCAATGCTCCGTCTGCGCGGGATGCTTGTTGAAGGTGTGGATTATGTGGCCGTCAAATGGCAGCGAAACGAAAGGGCCGTCCGTGTCTGGAATTGGCTTGGTCAACTGCATGACTTGGAGGGCTTTGTCGGTGACCAGCTTGTCCTCCTTCAGAAGGTACACCCAGCCATATGGGCCGGCGTCAACCCAGCCAGGCTCTAACTTGTTCAGCTGGGCACCCTTCTTCAGCGTCTGGTAAAACTGCCTCCCTTGCCTTTCGCCTTGCTTGCAAGCTCGGATTGCCAAGTCACCATGGCCTCTCCCAGCACCCGAGCCAGCAGCGGGTGGCGCGGGGAGCAAATTATCAAGCCCTCAAACACGTATTCATACTTGAATATGCCCAAGAACGTCACCATGAATGGAGGACACTGAGCGCCTGCCCGGGCTTTGCCCTGGCGGCCCAGCTCATGCTGCATGCAAGCGTTTTGTAGCTCGAGAAGCCACCTCCAGAGCGCCAAACATCGGCGCGGTGGCACGGCTTGATGTATTCTCGAAAAAGATTCACAGATTGCGTAGAGGCAAAGTTGCAAAACTCTGCATACTGCTGGCCATCGTCGACAAAGGTTCGATCGAACTCTCTCGCGAAGTAGCCGGCGTGCCTGCGCACCCGATGATCCTCCCGGCAGTACGTCTGCACCAGCCGTCGCGGCAGCCACCACAAGGGAATCTTTTTCTCATCGTGCCTCCGTGCCCACAGGCTCGTTTCGCTGCAGGCATTCGCCCAGCCGCTGGCGATCTGCAACAACGTCCTCATGTCCACGGCGTCCTGCTCCCAGTGACGCAAAAGCTGCAGCTCCGAGCACAAGTTCACCAAACTTCTCCGATGCATAGCCGTGCACTTGTCTCCGGTCTTCGGAACGTTGTTCCACCCACAGCAGATGACGACCGCCAGGTCGCAGTCCACCACGTCGTCCTCTGCGCGCGTCGTGCCCGGGCACACAGCCAACTTCGCCGCCTCCTCGATCACGTGGCAATAAACTCGGCGCTGTCGATCCTTGTCGCCACAGAAGTGCAGGCCACGCCGATAGAACGGCTCGCTGTCCTGCGCCCAGCTGTCCTGCATGTCTAAAATGGTCTTGCTCGTCTCTCGCACGCGCCAACTGCTGCGATGTTTATGCAGGTCGCCATAGATCGCAGTGCCTTCCGGCACGCTTCCGCGTGCCGCCACAAGGCTCACCGCCAGCCTCTGAGCTAGAAAATCTGTCACATCCGGGAATCCGAGGCGCGCGGCAATCTGCCTCCAGCCGCACACGAGCTGCTTGGCCACGCTTGGAAGCGTCTCGCCAGCGCAACAGGAGCCGGTCACCAGAGACCCACCGCAGCACCAGACGACACAGTGACGCCTGCTTGAAGAATCCACAAGCTGCACGCCGTACTTGTCACCGAACCCCACCGCTGTGCTGTCAGCCAAGGATAAGATGGGCGCGCACTCAGGCCTCATGGCCGGGCCGACAAAAACTACGCCGAGTCAGCCAGACTGGCAGGGCTCGAACCTGAGCGGGCCAGGCGCAGTACACGCATGCAATCAGAAAGCCGGACACTCAACTCCACGAAAGCTGCGATCCCCACCCTTCGTGGAAACCATTGGGCTCGGTCTTTCGACTTCGACTGCCGCTTCACTTGCACCGGCGCTTGCGATGGCCACAGCCAACCAGAGCTGGTCACTCTCGAGCAGCCGCGCTTGCCTTTACAACAAAAACTACCCGCCGCTCGCCAAAACAATACAAGAAAACACGCAGTCTACAAGTCCTGGACGCAACCCCGGCCTTCGGCCTGGGCGCACGCCTACTCCCGCCTGCTGCGTAACATCCTGAAAAGGGCTGACCTGGCATCCCGCTTCCAGCTCGCTCGGATCTGCAGAACAGTATTCGACATTTCTCACATAGCACGAAGCCGCCGGCCTGCGCGCGCACCCGATCCGATGATCCTCCCGACAGTACGTCTGCACCAGCCGTTCCGGTAGCCACCACCAGCGGCTCTTTTTCTCATCTTGTCTCCGAGCCCACAGGCTCGTGGCGCTGCGGGCATTCGCCCAGCCGCTGGCGATCCGCCACAACATCCTCATGTCCACGGCGTCCTGCTCCCAGTGACGCAAAAGCTGCAGCTCCAAGAACAACTTCACCAAACTTGTCCGATGCATAGCCGTGCGCTTGTCTCCGGTCTCCCGCCCGCTTCGTGACCTCACGAAAAGGGCTGACCTGGCATCCTGCTTCCAGCTCGCTTGGATCTGCAGAACGGTCTTCGACATTTCTCACAGAGGCGGCGGGCCTGTCTTCATAGAAAAGCCCAACATCCTACCTCTGGCTTTTTTAGCATCTGGAGAATGGTCTCGGCGACCAAAAAAGCTAGACTTGAGCCGTCATCAGCCACGCATCACTTCAGCTCGCACCACCAATAAAACGCCAAGCATGCAACTCACACCTCGCTTTTTGCTTTGACGAAAGGAGACAATACAAGCTCGCCGCCGCAGCCCGCGACCTGCTGGCTATCGCCCTCTGGGCGAACAGCCCAGCGCCGCTGCAAAAACCCCTGGGGGCAAGATAAATTGTAATCCTAGAATGATGCAGGGGATTTATGTCAACCCACCTGCCAACACAAAGCTTCATCAATTGCACAACACAATCTCTCTGCATGATGCTGACGCCGAGGCGCTCACATTTACAGCTTCAACTCTTCGTGATGTTGGTGCAGTGTGTTGCAGGGTGCCACTGGCCAGCTGTGACATTTGTCACGAGACCATGCACGAGACCTTGACGTTTGCGCATGCCTCCCCACAATCTGCAGTCGGCTACTGCATTGAAGGTGTTGTCGTAGTCTTGGCTGAGTTCCCTCCTGGGTAGACCGGCCTCCCCGTTCTTTCGCCGGCAGTCGGCCAACTGCCTGGAAGAGGTCGTACTCGCGACCGTTCCTTCCTGGGTGGGCGGGATTAACAAGACGAGGAACTGATTCCTGCGGGCGCCCAGCCTTCGACTTGGCTCCCAGTCTTCACAAGATGCCAGCGGTCTGCAGTACGCAGGAGGCTCATAGCGCTGGCCCCCACACGCGGCCAGTCTCCACAGCTGCCAGAGTAGCACGCATCGCCGAGAAGCTTCCGCCGACGCCCGGCCTTCGACTTGGCTCCCAGTCTTCACAATATGCCACCGGTCTGCGGGCTCATAGTGCTCGCCCCCCCCCACGCAGCCACTCTCCACACTTGCCGGAGCAGCGCGCATCGACAAGAAGCAAAAGGCAGCTTCCGGATTCGCACGTCACTTCGCAATGTCCGACTCCCGGAGAAGTTCCATGAGGTCGCAGCCGATTCTGCCTCGTCTCACCACTACTGCTGACAACGTTTCATTTGGCACCGGGGCACGGGAGAAACATTGCGAAACACATCTGACACAAACCGAACGCAGCTGAGCCGGAACGCAAATACATGCTGCAAGCTCAGCTCACAACTCAACTTCAAACGACCGCAAATCCCACAAATCATGAGAAGCAGTGCAGGTCGCTTCACTTGCATTAGCACATTCACTGGGCGTTAGCCAGGACCAAGGCTGGTCAGTCTCAGGCGACCGCACCGCGCCGCTGGTGCGGCTGCTGCTTCGGCCTTGCGCCGAGCCTGACCTTGCGCTCCATGAGCTCAACCTCCAGCCTGTCCAGCTCTTCCCACTCTTGATCAGCGCCGCCTGTCTCTCGACATAAGTCCTCCGTCTTCACCGACGGCGGCACGCTTGCGGCTCTTGTCCTGCCGGCAGCAGGGCGGTGTCGGCTGAGCCATGTCGAAGTCGGACCATCTGGCGGCCGCCGCGCGATTCCCCATCCTCCTGGCAGACTTCCTTGCGGCCGGGACGCTGGTGCCCGGTCTCACGCAGTAGTCCAGCCCTCCTCCGCTTGCCTGAAGCTGTCGCCCCTTCACTTCCATAATCTTGCCCGTCACAATCTTCTCCGTGCAGTCCTCTGGGCTCACTACATCCTGCAATTCCGCGAGCGCCGTCTCAAGAATCTCGGCAGCGATGCCTAGAGCTCGACGCTGTCCGTGCCCCGCGGCCTTCGTCACATAGCTCGTCCTCAGGGCACATCTCTGGCAGGTCATCCACGCAGCAGGCTAGCACGGCCATCCCTCGCATCGAGGGTCATCCGAAATGCCAGCAGCGAGCTCCGGCATCCAGCTTCACAGCACAAAGGACTCTGACACACAGCCCGGGAAGAAGATGACGGTGGACCACACTGCCCACGAAGCCGAGAATGCGCAGCAGCCTAGCTTCTCCACGCACACGCCCAATCCCTAAGCCCTAGACGGCCCTAACACAAACTGGCGAGCCACACATATAGCATTACACTCAGCTCATGCCAACTCTCTCTCCGACGACAACCAG
Organism: Effrenium voratum; assembly: GCA_963377175.1. Lineage (NCBI taxonomy): Eukaryota > Dinophyceae > Suessiales > Symbiodiniaceae > Effrenium > Effrenium voratum. The sequence goes on along the minus strand of CAUJNA010002324.1, from coordinate 940,664 downwards.
CTACACAATTCTGCCTGCAGTAGCTCACTTTTTGCTTGGCAGCTCTCCTCATACCCAACTGCTGCACCTTAGGCTTCGCCATAGGCAGCCCCGACACCCACCCAAGCCACTCCCACGCCGCGAGCTCAGGAGACGTAAAAAAAGTCCGTGGTCACATGCTCTTGGCCACCATACGGGAGCCAGCAGCGTCCGTCCTTGGCTTTTCCTGGGATTCTGCCAAAGTAGGAGTTAGCCACCGTGCACCACAGCTCTCCGTGCTTGTCGAGCTGCTTTCCCTGCGCCATCCACAGTGCGAGACAAGCTCTGGCCGCGCATAATCTCGAAGTCTTTGGTGTAGTGCTCCTTGCCGGCATATGAGTACCAACACCTATCACCGCGAGCCTTTCCGGGGATCTTGCCTTCCCTGACGCGGGCTATGGCGCACCAATAGGAACCGGTGTCGCCTTGATAGCCTTGCGGGCGGACCATGCCCGCAGCAGCGGAGCACCCTCAGACTGCGGCGCGGCCATCTGCTCTGCGCCGCGCGATCTGCGCCGCCTCCACTTCTCTGCGAGCCGACGGCTCGTCCTGAGCCCGGCCAAGCCTGCCGCGCCGCTGCTGGCAGGAGTCTACTCCTGGCTCTGCCTTGTCGCGGGTCTGCGAGCCAAGATCAATCCACTCACTACAGTCCGTGCTGCGACTGCGCGCCGAGTCAGACCCTTCGCTGACAGGCATCACTACCCAAGCAAAGCTGAAGCACAGTCCATAGCTGAGCCAACCCACGCAGTCCATAACTCAGCCAGTCGAAGATGCCAAGCCTACTGCACCAAAGCAAGATAAACAAATGACACACGCGCGCTGCAAGCCTGTTTTTCTTCCTTGGTCTCACAAGCATGACTCTCTGGCTAAAGGTGCTGATGCTCAATTCCGAAACTGTCGTCTAAGCCGACAGTTTCGGCGACCCGGCATAGAAGCCTCCCGGCCGCGCCACCTGCCCGGCATAGAAGCCTCCCGGCCGCGCCACCTGCCTGGCATCGGAGCCACGCCAGCCCGCCGACGGGTTCGCCCAACGCTTAGTAGCTGAACTCTACGCGGGCATCAACCAAAAAATGGTTGGTGCCTGTTTCCAGTTCCGAGGCACTTCGAAAACATAAGTGCCACTTATGTTTTTCCAGCATCACATTCCTGCCCGGCATCGGAGGCTTCGATACCTAGCGCGCCACATTCCTGCCGCGCCACCTGCCCGGCATCGGAGCCCGCGTCAAGGTCGGAATTCTTCCCAGGAAATTTTTTTCCAGTTGTCCTGTGGGGGGACAACTGTCTAAAGTTTCGGCGAACCTGCCCGGCGTCGGAGCCGCGCCAGCCCGCCGACATGGAGGCACGCAGCTGATGATGTCTCGTATGTTATCACCAACTACGAAGCAGTGTCCGATTATGTCGGACACTGGCTCCATCGTGCGCAGGTCTTGCGGTTTGACCGGCGCCACCGGTCAAATCAAATTGAGTCACATTGCAGCCACTTCCGAAAAACCCTGGTGCGCGCCTGGTGCGGGCTCCAAGACCGAAGCCGCGGAGCCGGCCTCGCTCCAAGACCGAAGCCGCGGAGCCGGCCTCGCTCAGACCGAAGCGGAGCCGGCCTCGCTTTGCGGAATAGCCACTGGACTAAGGCGTCGGCGAAAACATATGTAAACATGTTTGAAGGACCTGTCACCGGCAACATCCCGGAGGTCCTGGACAACGGAGAGGTGACTGACGGCACGCACGTCACCGCAGGGCAGCTGGCCCTCGCTTTGACGCCATACGCTCAAGTAACGGACCTGGCGGTGAACACGGCAGGCAACAACGCGGCACCGCAGAGCTGGCCTCGGACAGCAGCGCGCTGGCGCCGGCAATTGCGCCCCTGGCCACGGCGGCGGCCCTGGCCACCACGGACGGGCAGGTGGCCGCGCACGGAAGCAGCATCGCCGCGCTGCAGAGCTCGCTGACCACGGGTCTCTCCAACAAGGCAAGTGAAATTTTTGCATTGTGTCCTGAAGGATGAGCATCAGCATGATATGGATCGCGCCAGTGCAGCCTATTTGCTTATTGCAATTTACGGCAGGTATCTGTGCTTTATTCAGGACGCTATTCCGGATTTTGGACCTGAAGGCGGTTTCCTGGAATTGCGGGCTACTGCTCACAAGACGGGCCGAACAGCGCAGCGGAAGGCTCAGCTTCTTCCGATTCTCATTCCTGCTGTGGGGGTCACGGGCGAAATGTGGCTAGATGCTGCTACTAGCGCTTTTCAAAGAGTTGGTTTGCTTTTGGATGGAGAAGTGAACGGACCAATCTTCAGGCCGCCAACCTCGCACTCTGTGGATGCCTTGTGCAGGCGTGGCCTTAAGTCTGGAGAGGCCACGAACCTACTTAGGGAGTTCCTGGCACTTAACGCAGATGGTCGGGATCTCAATGCGATTTCATCACATTCGTGCAAAGCAACCGTCCTCAGTTGGAGTTCGAAGTTTGGGTTGGACGAGTACACCAGGTCTGTTCTAGGAAGACATGTTTCTGCTACAGTTTCAAGCTCGGCCTTGTGCGCAAGGGATTTGTGCATTGAGCCGGTGAGGAAGTTGCAGGAGCTGATTAAGCAGATTGCTACAGGGGTTTTTCGTCCAGATGCGCCCAGAAGTGAATTTTTCGGTGCACCTATGAGTGTGGTACCAACACTGGTTGATGAACCGTGTGTGACCAAGGACGAGCCTGCTGATGAGCTTGAGAATGAATTCATTGTGATTTCTTCGGATGAGGATTCGACATCGGACTCATCCAGTTCGACATGCTCGGATGGCAGCTCCAGCAATCCTGGATCAGAGGTGGGCCAGCCACTTGCGAAGATGCCTCGCCTGATTCCTTGTGATCCCAAAGTGGGCAAATGGTTCACACACAAGAAATCCAAGATTTCGCATTTCTGCCGCAACTTCGAGAGTCTGGTTTCGCCTGTTCGCCTTTTTGTTTGTGGCAAACGTTTGAATGATAATTACGAACCTGTCCTGCCGGGTAAAGAACCTTTTGCGGACTGCATGATGTGTAGAAGGAGTGCCTTCTAGCTGGAATGCCAGCTCAAGTGTCGATGGACACGGGCTATGTGGCCCATATGGAAGATTGTGGAATGCCACAATCGTTGAATGCTTTTGTTGCAGACGACCGTTTGCAGAAAAGAGGAAATGCTGCGATGGCAGCTATATGTTTCCTTCTGCGATGGCAGCATGTGTGTCAAGTGTGCTGCGATGGCAGTATACTTGATGTGGTTTCCTGTGGAATCTGTTGGATTCCCCTCGCAGATGTGCGGCTCAAGTGTGAACAGAATATTTTCTGTTGAGCTTGATTGTTTTGCAGGTTTGTAACTTGTGTGATGGCTTTTGAGATTACATGTTGGTGTTGGGTGCTAAACTTGAGTTGTTCCAACCTTTGCCGTAGTTTGAGATGGCTCTGCTTATTGAATCGGAGGCTCATTTCTCACAAAGAGCCCAAGAGATCAACTTGGGTGCTGGTGTGCTTAGGGCGCTGAAGCAGAATGGTATTGCTACGCTGGGAAGTCTGGCCTATGCATTTGGCCAGCCAGGCCAGCCCCTGGATGAGGGCGCTTTCGGTGAGTGGGCGAAAGGGATTGCAGGCGAAGGAATCTTCCTGGGGGATTTGTCGGCATTGAAGAGAGCGCTTTTTGAGTCGCAGACGATGGTGCTAGCAGCTCTTAGAGATCAGGTTTCAAATCCTGATAGCCAAGGTGCGAGGCGTCTTCCTGACGCAGAGAGAGAGAAGAGGATGGACAATCTGAAAACTTCTGTCGTGGGGGTCATAGTGGAAGGACCGCTTGAGCCAAGCCACGCCTTGTTGGAGCTATGCGCAAACCAATACCAAGCCAACCAGCTGCAGTACATCAAGCCAGAGAAGTGCACCTCGCGTATGCACGAAATCACGACTGGAAAGCCAAGCACCAAGGAGTTGCAACTCGAGGCCAACAAGCTGGTGGTGAGAGAGCATGTTGAGGTGTCAGAAACGACGACTCACAACTCGCTGCTCTTGCAGGAGGCTTACGTTTTCAGCAATTCCGTGTCGCATGCAGCTTATGAGCGCTATCTACAGACGTTGTTTATGCACACGAGTCGTGAGCCTCCCCCGGGTTGTCAACGTTGTTCGCTTTCTCAGCTGGTGCAGGCGGACCGCATGGTCTTTATCCGGTTGATCGAGGAGAACGTGAAGCCGCGTAGGAAGCCCGATGGAACGTATCCAATGGACCTTGCACTGACAGCAGCATTGCAGTCCTACCATGTGAGCTTCACGCTGATGCCGTTGCCCGCCAAGGCTCCTGGAAAGCCGTCCGCTGACCAGAGGGCGACGCCAAATCCGCCCCCTGCAAAGAAGCTGAGAAACGAGGAGTCCGGCAAAGGAAAGGGGAAATTTCAAAGGAAAGGATGCAAAGGGGAAGTCCCGCAAGGTGGCTACCCCCTATGCTATCCTCAATGCTGGGGGAGTGGCTACCACACCAGATGGATCGCCACTCTGCTTTGACTACGTCTTGGGACATTGCAACCGAAGTGTTACCGATGGGCAGTGCGTGAAAGGTAAGCACCTTTGTTGCGTGTGCTTCGAGCCGCATTCCCTCAAAGAGCACCGGAAGTCGGCCTAGCACCGGATGATGTTTCATCGGATGTGATGAGCAGTGCAGCCGGTCTCCGCAGGAGTGGTTTGCCGCATGCGCGTGAGGCACGCCATTCTGAACGACCTTTGCCGTTGGAAGATACTGACGAGCAATCTTTTCCCGACCCAATTGAGATAAACTTGAGTGACACTGAGACCATTGTCTCAGACAAGCATGAAGTTGTGGGCGACTCCTGCAGGAGCCCAGCACCCACAGCTCTAAGTGCTCCTTTTGTGCTTGAGATTTTCGCTGGCGCAGCCAGAGTGACCTCTTGTTTGCGACGTTTAGGTTTGAACAGCAGCTTGGGCGTTGATCATGCGAGGAAGATGCCGAATGCCCCCATTTTGATTTCCGACTTGACCTCCCAGGACGGTCAGGAGCTATGTTTGCTTTGGGCATCCAGCGACCAGCTGTTGGGCATTCATGCAGCCCCCCCTTGCGGGACATGCAGCGCCGCGAGACAAATTGTGCTTCGGCCGAGCGGTACGCCGCCAGCGCCGAGGTGATTTGGTTGGTTGTGAAGACGTCCTGGTCCGGGCCCGTCCGGTAGGCCAGCAGCGCGCCTGTGATGGCGGCCTGCGTCTGCAACAGGGCGTCCACCTGCGCCAAGGTGTAGTAGGCCAGCAGCGCGGCCGATATGGTGCCGGTAGTCTCCGCGTCCTGCGCCGTGCCCGTTCGGTAGTCGACCAACAACGCGTCCACTTGTGAGGAGGTGTAGTAGGCCAGCAGCGCAGCCGCAAGGGCCGCGTCCGCCGCTGCGATGGAGTAGCAGTCGGCCGTGATGCTCAGCGTGTCGTCGCCGTTGGCCAGCGCAGCAGACTGCCGTGGCGGCGGAGGAGGGAGGTTGCCGCTGCCGCCAAGGGCGTGGGCGGAGCCTTCGCGTACCTGGGTGGCTTGGCCGAGGGGGCTGCTGCCCTCGCACCCACTGCGGGCGAGGTTGCTGGGACGTTGGCTGCCACGCCTGAATTGGCGCAGCGGCGACGGCGGGGCTGGCCGTGGGACTCGCAGGCGGCGCAGCCTACGGTCTCGCCCGGGGCACGGGCTGGGCTGGAGAACACTCTCTTCCGGCCTCAGCAGGGCAGTGAGGACGCTGCCGTGCAGGACGGCGACGGCCTCAGCACTTTACGCTGCGCTCTGGCAGCAGCACTTCCGGCAGCCCCACAAGCACCCCTCCTCCCAGTCAGGCTTCCGCGTCCAGGCGCAGACCAACCGCACGCCACGCCCCTTCTCCTGGGGCCTGAACCCAGTGGCTCTGCCTCAGTCCCAGCCAAACTCCCCCCCCATGAGTTGAGGTTTGTCTGGGCCCGGCAGCATGTTGGTCACCACAGCCGGGTCTGCTTCCTGTACGGAGTACCCCGGGCCAGCAGCCCGGTGGCCGGATTCTTGATTCACAGGAGCGGGTCGAAGTGCGCTATGCTGAGCACCAGCACGTCGCCCTCCTCAAGTCGTCGAGGACGCTTTGTCAGAGCTTGGCTGTACTCCGTGCAGACCGGGCTGGCCCAGACCATGTCGAAGTGACCCGGCGGACACAGCGCGTAGTCCCAGCTCCGGATGTCGCACAGGAACGTGGGCTCAAATTTCGACACGATGTCCAGGAGACGACTTCCCAGCCCGCCGCCTCGAAGGCTCGGCCAATCCACTTTGTGCCGCAAAACAGCTCCAGCAGTCTTGGCATGTTTAATAATCGCCACCAGCACGACGAAGCACGCGCAGGCGGCTCAAGCAGTTTCGCATGCTCAGACCAACCTTTTTTTTAATCGGAGACAGAAAAGGATGCCAAGCCAGATGAGCATGTGGAACTTGGGCGAGGTGCGCTCCAATGCTAAGGGTGGCAAGTTCTTGAGCCTGGAGCCGCTGTTTTGGCAGAGCGAAGCTTCGCTGGAAATCCCATGCGAGCCCAGGGCTTTTTCCGCAACCGACGAGCGCATGAGGCTCTTCTGGGAGCGGGCCAAGACCGATCTGGTTGAGCAGCTGGCGGCCGCGTCCAAGCGCGTCTTCGACGCGAAACTCACTCCCAAGGCCGTGCGCCAGCGGCTGCTGCCCGGCGGCACGACCGTCCCGCAGAGCTATGCCGCGCGCGTTCGGCTGAGAGCGCGCAGCTTGTGGTTGATGAGCGGCATGTGTGGCTTGAGTCTTGAGGTCACGGATCTGCAAGTGCCCGCTGTAGTTTCTTCCGATACCGCAGCCGATTTTTGCTCATTAAAAAATTCAGAATGGCAACCCATATCCTGGAGCGCCGCGAGCAGCTGAGGCCTCTGCTGAAGGCCGCAGTCGATGCCGACGCGCTGAAGCGAGGGGCCTCCTTGGAGGAGGTGAGCCACCTGCATGACGAGCTCACTCGGGGAGCGCCCGTGCTGGAGCGGCTGATAGCCGACGGGCTCGCCGGCAGGTTCCCAGCGGAGGAGGTCGACATCCAGGACTGGAAGGAGATGCTGAAGCAGGTCCAAGAGCTTCGGCTCAAGCTTCTCGAATCAGCGCACGGCTCGCAGCGCTGCTCCCGCGATGGCCGAGGAGCGCAAGGAGGAGAGCTGGGAAGCGATGGAAGCGCTCCGCGAGGCCCTGAGGCAGCGCCGCATTCGCACGAGCGACATTGCATCGCTGGGCCAGATCGAGAGCGGCTGCTGGTCTCGATGGCGGCCAAGAGCGCAACCCTCGCCGCTCTGGACCGGGTCGACAGGGCGAGCAAGGAGCTGGAGGAGGCCTCCAGAGAGCTCCTCACTTTGCTGAACCTGCAGGGCAGCACCGCCGCTGTGACGCGGTACGGACAGAAGAGAATCCCGGACAGAAAAAAGACGTGCGGCACTTGTTCGACCGACCGAATATTTATTATTTTTTCTCTAGAAAGCAATTTATTTGGCTCAAGCCAATTCGCGCCATGATCTCCGAGCTCTCTGAACGCATCTGGGGCCGCCTGGGGCTCAGCTCTGCCGCTCCAAGGCGGCAATGGCCGCCATCAAGACCGGCAGCCGCTCAGCGATTTTCTTGCTGTGACGAGCTGCTCCTCCACCTCGTAGAGCTCCCTCTCGATCTGGCCCAGCGATGCGATGTCGCTCGTGCAAATGCGGCGCTGCCTCAGGGCCTCGCGCTTCTCGCGGAGCGCTTCCATCGCCTCCCAGCTCTCCTCCTTGCGCTCCTCGGCCATTGCGGGAGCAGCGCTGCAAGCCGTGCGCTGATTCAAGCGCTTGCGAAGCTTGAGCAGAAGCTCTTGGACCTGCTTCAGCATCTCCTTCCAGTCCTGGATGTCGACCTCCTCCGCTGGGAACCTGGCCGCTCCAGCACGGGCGCTCCCCGAGTGAGCTCCATGCAGGCGGCTCGCCTCCTCGAAGGAGGCTCCCCGCTTCAGCACATCGGCATCGACAGCGGCTTTCAGCAGAGGCCTCAGCTGCTCGCGGCGCTCCAGGATGTGGGTAGCCATTCTGATTTTTTTTAATGAGCAAAAATCGGCTGCGGCGTCGGAAGAAACTACAGCGGGCACGCGAGACGGCTCCACACGCAGATCCGTGACCTCAAGACTCAAGCCGCACATGCCGCTCATCAACCACAAGCTGCCGAACGCGCGCGGCGCAGTGGGCTAGCTCCGCAGGACGGTCCGCAAACGTGCCGCCAGCGTTCCAGAAGCGCGCGCCTCGGGCGTGAGCTTTGCGTGGAAGACGCGCTCGGACGCCGCCAGCTGCTTGACCAGATCGGTCTCGGCCCGCTCCCAGAAGAGCCTCGTGCACTCGTCGGTTGCAAAGCTCACGCTGGGGCGCTGGCCATCGGAAAAAGCCCTGGGGGTCCCATGCGATTTCCAGCGAGGCTTCGCTCTGCCAAAACAGCGGCTCCAGGCTCAAGAACTTGCCACCCTGAGCATTGGAGCGCACCTCGCCCAAGTTCCACATGCTCATCTGGCTCGTCATCTTTTCTGTCTCCGATTAAAAAAAGGTTGGTCCGAGCATGCGAAAGCCTGTGCGTGTTTCGTCGTGCTGGTGGTGATTATTAAACATGCCGAGACTGCTGGAGCTGTTTTGCGGCACAAAGTCGATTGGGTCAAAGTGCGCTATGATCTCAAGGGCGCTGAGCACCAGCGCGTCGCCCTCCTCAAGTCGAGCTCGGCTGTACTCCGTGCAGACCGGGCTGGCCCAGACCATGTCAAAGTGCCCCGGCGGAAACAGAGCGTAGTCCCAGCTCCGGATGTCGCACAGGGTCGTGGGCTCAAATTTCGACACGATGTCCAGGTCTGGAGGTGGAAAGAACCGTCTTGGAAGATCCTTCTCGCTCTGGAGTCGGGAAGATCCGTCTCGGACCATGCAAGAAAGATTAGAGGCGCTCGCTGGTCTGGAGGTGGAAAGATCCGTCTTGGACCATGGGAGAAAGATTATTCTCAGGAGAGGCGGTGACTTGGTCTGGAGGTGGAAAGCTCGGACTGGAGGAAAAGGAATTCCCTAAGCCTAAGGAGAGGCCCAGTGAGTGGAGGCGGAGAGATCCGTCTTGGACCGAAAGAAAAAGAATTCGCTAAGGAGAGGCGCTCGCTGGTCTGGAGGTGGAAAGATCCGTATGGGGCCATGGGAAAAAGAATCCCCCAATTCTCTGAGAGGCGCTCATTTGCTGGAAATGGAAAGATCCGTTTCGGACCAAAGGAAAAGGAATTCTAAGGAGAGGCGCTCACTGGTCTGGAGGTGGAAAGATCCGTGTTGGACCGAAGGAAAAAGAATTCTTTAAGGAGAGGCGCTTGCTGGGCTGGAGGTGGAAAGATCCGTCTCGGACCGAAGGAAAAAGAAACTCCCTACGGAGCGGGTGAGCGCCTCTCCTTAAGGAATTCTTTTTCCCATGGTCCGAGACGGATCTTTCCGCCTCCAGCCCGGTGAGCGCCTCTTTCTAAAAGACCCTTTATTCCAAGGTCCGAGACGGATCATCTCCGAGACGGATCTTATAAGAAATGATCCTTGCTTCAGTCCGGGATGCTCAGCCGATCCGCAAGCTCTGCCGTGGCCGCACCTCGCGCGACTGTTCTCTGACCTTCTCGCGCTGGCCCCCCATGAGTCGAGGCCCCCCCTGAGCGCCCCTCAGATGCCTCCCGTCTTCACACGCCTCGCACCGGCAGCTTTTTTTTTGTACAGCCCTCGCTCAGTGGAAAGAACCATGGGAAAAAGAATTCCCCAAGGAGAGGACTGGAGGTGGAAAGATCCGTCTTGGACCATGGGAAAAAGAATTCCCCAAGGAGAGGACTGGAGGTGGAAAGATCCGTCTCGGACCGAAGGAAAAAGAATTCCCCAAGGAGAGGCGCTTGCTGGGCTGGAGGTGGAAAGATCCATCTCGGACCGAAGGAAAAAGAATTCCTTAAGGAGAGGCGCTTGCTGGGCTGGAGGTGGAAAGATCCGTCTCGGACCGAAGGAAAAAGAATTCTTTAAGGAGAGGCGCTTGCTGGGCTGGAGGTGGAAAGATCCGTCTCGGACCGAAGGAAAAAGAATTCCCTACGGAGAGGCGCTCAACTGGGCTGGAGGTGGAAAGATCCGTCTCGGACCACCTCCAGACCAGTGAGAGCCTCTCCTTAGGCTTTTTCCTTCGGTGAGACGGATCTTTGAGCGCCTCTCCTTAGGGAACTCTTTTTCCTTTCCGAGACGGATCTTTCCACCTCCAGCCCAGTGAGCGCCTCTCCTCCGTAGGGAATTCTTTTTCCTTCGGTCCGAGACGGATCTTTCCACCTCCAGCCCAGCAAGCGCCTCTCCTTAAGAAATTCTTTTTCCTTCGGTCCGAGATGGATCTTTCCACCTCCAGCCCAGCAAGCGCCTCTCCTTGGGGAATTCTTTTTCCTTCAGTCCGAGACGGATCTTTCCACCTCCAGTCCTCTTCTTGGGGAATTCTTTTTTTTATGGAAAGAGTCTTGGGCGATGGGAAAAAGAATTCCAGAGGCGGTTGCTGGGCTGGAGGTGGAAAGATCCGTCTCAGACCGAAGGAAAAAGAATTCCCTAAGGAGAGGCGCTCACTGGTCTGGACGGGCCATGGGAAAAAGAATTCCCCAACAAAAGGCGCTCACTGGGCTGGAGGTGGAAAGATCCGTCTCGGACCGGAGGAAAAGGAATTCCCTATCACTGGGCTGGAGGTGGAAAGATCCGTCTCGGGCCATGGGAAAAAGAATTCCCCAAGGAGCGGTAAGATCCGTCTCGGACCTGGGGAAACACTTTCCTGGGCTGGAGGCGGAAAGATCATTCTCGGAGTGAAAGATCCGTCCCTGATAGATTTTTCTTTTCGCAGGAGAGGCGCTCGCTGGGCTGGAGGCGGAAAGATCCGTCTCGGAGTGAAAGATCCGTCTCGGAGCGAAAGATCCGTCTCGGAGTGAAAGATCCGTCTCGGACCTGGATAGATTTTTTTTATTCGCAGGAGAGGCGCTCACTGGGCTGGAGGCGGAAAGATCCGTCTCGGAGTGAAAGATCGAAAGATCCGTGTTGGACCTGGATAGATTTTTTTTTATTCGCAGGAGAGGCGCTCACTGGGCTGGAGGCGAAAAGATCCGTCTCGGAGTGAAAGATCCGTCTCGGGCCGAGGGAAAAAGAATTCCCAAAGGCGCTCACCTGAAAAAAGTCAAAATGATCCGTGCCCGCGCCTCGGCGGAATCGAGCCCGCACCCTCCAAGCTTCAGAGCTGCAGCGCCTCTTCCGATTGAGCCATGGAGCCTTGCTAGTCCAGCGCAGAGACTCCCGTGCCAGAGAGCGTCACCAGCTGGTGGGAGGTGGGTGAACACGTCCGTCATCGTGCCGTCGAGCGCCTTGAAAGTGAACCAAGCCAGGTCGCCCGAACGGGTGCTGACGCATCTTGGGCACGCGCTCGGTCGGGAAGCCCGCGATGAAGCTGTGGCGCAGGTAGCCCGCGCGCTCGAGACTTGGCGCCGGTTGCGCTTGCTTCATCGGGTTTTTAATAGGAAATATTTTTTTAAAGACCTTCGGGGGGATTAGACGTGATCCAAAAACAGCACCGGACGACTTGCCCTTCCAGGTCTGTCAGTCGAAAGCGCATGTGCCTCAGGCTGACGGGGCCCCTCAGGGCCATGAAGTGCCCATCGTCGGAGCCTGTCTCCAGAATGGTGCCCACGCTGCTCTTCCGCGTGTCTTGACAGGATGTCGTCACCCAGATTGGCTAGCGTTGGCCAGCTGGGCGCAGCGCAGGTAGACCTCGCTGTCTGCCATCGTCCTGACAAACTCAAAGACCTGCAGGGTACTTAGTAAGTGGTTAGTAACCATGGATAAAACCCACTCAGAAGACTTGTAACCATGCTGCTTGGCGGAGACGAAGCTCGGGCCGAGCATGTGGTCCACACTGAAGGGCTTGGTCGGAGAGGCGGGCGGCAAGGTGGGGTAATCCACCGCGTCGGGGACAGCTCCATCTTTTTTCAGAATCAGCCGGTTGCCGTTCGCAGCGCCCAGTTCAGAGTGCCGAGTGCGTCGTCGACCCAGCAGAGGTACCGGCCTTGGTCTGTCGACAGAAGCTGTCCGCAATTCTGATCTTGTAGACGGCCAGCCTGGCGTTGCGCCGCTTGAAGCCCAGGACCGCGTCGTGGACGGGGCGGTAGGTGCCGTTGCTCAGCAGCCTCCTGGCGTAGACAAAGTCCCACACCGCGCCCCCCTCGTAGGCAGAGGCCTGAGAGAAGTCCGCGCCCGCCCCGCTGCTGCTGCTGCGCACGCTGTAGACCACCTCCGTTCTGCGGGCGCGCCTATCATCGCGTTCACCATGTGCTCCTCGCCCTCGGGCCAGGCCTCGTCCATCCGCTCCAGCCCGCGCCGCAGCGTCGCCGACGTGGCTCCGCGCGGAGATGCCCGAGTCTGGCGCAGGAAGCTGAGCGCCGCTCCCATCGGCGTCTTTTTCAAGCGCGAATCGCTCTTCGAAGCACTTGTAGAGTAGTACACGAAGAGGAAACTGTAGGGTTCCCTGGTCGCCTGCTCATACATCCTGTGCAGCTTGTCCTTCGGCAGCATGGCGCTGAGCTCTTCAATGACGGCGTCCAGCTCGTGCTGGTTGCGCAGCCTCCAGCAGCAGAGGAATTGCTGACTCAGTTTCTGGCAGCTCACCCACATGCTGATTTGCATGTGCCGGCCTCGGATGAAGAGCGTGTCAAGGGCGCCGTGGGCCTTGTGGAGCTGCGGGCTATCTGCGTAGTCGTCTAGGATACCTGGTACAGTTTCTTCATCTCCAACTTCTTGGACGTCTCGGTGATCTTGCGCTGCCTCTGGATGATGCTCCGCAGCGCCGCCTCGTTCCACTTGTCGTAGTAGGCCTGCTCGCGCTCCGTGTTCACCCCCAGGTCCTCCTTGATGTACTTCTTGACGGGGATCCAGCTGTCGTCCATGTTGATGGAAGGGCTGAAGATGTAGATCTTCTCAAAAACGCCACAGGCCCGAGGAAGATGCCCGTGACCACGGGCTAGGAAACAGCTTGATCTTCCCCATTCGTCCTTTTGCCTTACTTCCGAAATTCGAAGCCGGGAAGCCGGGCGGCGAATCCGGGAGCGAATTGGGATTCGGCAGGTCGCTCCCAGAGTTTTCTGGGATAAACCTAAAGGCCGGCATGCGTCTGAAGTACATGGGAAGCAAGTCGTGGCTCAGTCCACGCCTGGACCGGCTGCTGGGCGACGTCACTGTGCTGCACTTGCCCTTCTTCGGTTCCGGAAAGCTAGAGTACTACCTTGCCGCCCGGCGCCCGGGCCTGGAGGTGCGTGGCGTCGACGCCTTCGAGCCCGTCGCAAACCTGCGCCGCTGCTAGTTGAGGCAAGACCCGGTCTTCCTGCGCTCCTTGCTGCGCCTGGTGGGGCGCAAGGTGGACAGGCGCTTCTACTTCAGGCACCTCCTGCCGGGCGCTCAGAGAGGCCGTGCCGGGCGACGGGCTGCCTGCTCATACACCCTGCTGCGCAACAGCTTCTCGGGAAAGTGGGCTCCTTCGCACAGCAGCGGCCACTGGCACTGAGCAGCGTGCGGCGTCTGCAACGGCCGCCGACAAATGTGACCGTGCGGCGCCAGGACGCACTGGCCTATCTACGACCCTGTCAGGCGCCCCGACATTGCATCGATGCCGACCCTCCCTACATCTTCCCCGGTCGCAGCATGAACTACTATGGCGGGGGCACAACTTGGCCTTCCACTCGGAGCTCCGAGACGCACTCTTCGCGAGCGGCCTGCCCTTCGTCCTGAGCATCAACGACGTGCCAGAGGCCTGGGAGCTCTACAGCCGGGCCGACTCCATTATGAGCCTGTGCTCGGGCAAGAACAGTTCCAAGCCCAAGCTGCTGGTGGTGCTGTGTCAGGGCGGAGCAATCCTGCGCCCGACGCAGGATTGAGTGGAGCAATCCTGTGCTCGCGCAGGATTGAGTGGAGCAATCCTGCGCTGGCAACAGGATTGACTGAAAGGCGACTCCGGCAGCGATGCTGCGAGAACCGTGTCACTTTCCGGACCTTCAGCGCTGCGACCAGGCCCGCGCCAGGCCCGCACCAGGCCCGCACCAGGCCCGCATCAGGCAAAATCGGAAGCTTGGAGCGAAGTTGGAATTCCGGCCTTCCTTTTAGACCCGGTGCCCAGTTCAGCTCCGGTCTTCCCCAGAGCGCCATGTCCAGCTGCGTGATCTCCTCCACCACCAGCCAGTTCAGCTTTTGCGCGCTGCCGCCGCGCACACCCAGTGGTCGGCCGTCTGCGCCCCCAGCCCCAGGTTCTGCGCGGAGCAGTGTGTCTTGGAGCCTCGCTTTTAGACCGAGGATTACGAAAGCTTGTGTCACGGGGCGACACGGACTGTGGGGCGCCTTGGGGGCTCAAGCGCTAGCAGCTCCCTTGTCTCAGTGGTTAGAGCGCTGTCTCTGCACCGCCCTGGTCCGGGGCTCGATTCCCGCCTGCGACCGGGCAACCTTTGCCCATTAATGAGCCAATATTGTTTCAAGCTGTTTCAATATTGACCCAAGCTTGCCAAGATTTTCGAGCCCTGGAAGTTCGGCAGGTTGCCATGTTAGACCCGGTGACAAAGGCGTTCGGCAGATTGGCGTATTAGGCGACAAATACGTTCGGCAGGCTGCCGCGTCAGACCCGGTGACGAAGGCGGCGACAAGTTCGGCAGGTTGCCGTGTCACGAGCGAGGACCTTGGCAGGCTGTCGTGCTTGGGCGAAAAACGGAAAACCCTGTGAAGAACGAAGTCCTCTGGAACTCGGGAGCTTGGCCGCTTTTGCGCACTTTTTCGGCCCAAAAGAGAGCGGTGACGAAGCGGTGACAAGTGGTGACAAGCTCAGCGGGATGAAACTTGCCTGCTTTTCCGGGCAGAAAACGGAATCGAGAGCAAAGTGAGCGTCTGGAGCCTGTTTTCGACCGAAACCGAGCGAACCTAGAGGCTGAGGCACCCCACTTGCCGTCTGACACGAGGCTGTTTTGAGCACTTTTTGCACAGCGGTGACAAAGACCGGTGACATCGGAAAAACGTTCAGCAGGATGCAGAATTTGGCTGTTTTGCAGGGTTTTTCGGCCCAAAAACGAAAATAGTTAGGGTGCTATAAGCTGATGTTCCTTACTACTCTCAGCCTTGCCTTGTGTGCCGCATGCACACCAGTAGGTTGTCCGCAAAGCATCCTACAGCAACCAATGCCTTCGATTGTTTAACGCCTCACAGGTAATACACCTGGCGCTTGGTCGAACACGCCCTGTTGCGCGGGGCATTTGAGAAGGCTCCGCAGGGGGGTGGGGACACGGGGAAAGGACACACACTGTCTTTCTGCACCCCCGAGCCTTAACTTCCAAGCAACGCCTTACAAAGAAAAAGTGCGAGCGCACCCTTTGTCGGTCGTTCTTTTTTGTCTCTTGATGCATGTTCCCTTACGGATTGAAGCAGTGATCAAGATTCTAACTGGTGCATTCTGTTTGTCAAGAATGGCTTCCTTTGGCGCAAATTGAGTTCTGTTTAAAACGCATCTTTTTTAATGCCACTTCTAGAACTCCATCCAATCTGCTTGCGTAAAATGGCGTCTCCGCTAAAGCGAGTTGCGTGAATTTCTGCAACATAAAGTGGCAAAACAACGAAGAGGCTGCTGCAACTGTAATTTTGCGGCATGCGGCAGCTCTAGTGTGTTTGCGGAGCATTTTGCTGGGTGCCGTGTGGCTGGCAGCTGCTTTCTTTCACTTGCGGAGTGCCGAAGGGGGTTCAAGCTCAACAGTCGTTTTAGCAAAGATTCAATGGTAACGATAGTACCGCAACAGAAGACTTATTAAGTCAGACACGGGAAACCCGTCTTAAGCAGAATGTTCATTCAGAAGCGCAGGACCCAGTCCTTAGATTTGAGCACGGAGATGCACGTGGAGTTTGGGCAGCGGGTCCATG
The DNA here is from genome assembly GCA_963377175.1 of Effrenium voratum. Lineage (NCBI taxonomy): Eukaryota > Dinophyceae > Suessiales > Symbiodiniaceae > Effrenium > Effrenium voratum. The sequence continues at coordinate 924,692 of CAUJNA010002324.1, read as the reverse complement.
GCAAGCCTGTGGCTGGCAAAATACAATGGAGGATTGATCATCTTTCCGCCCGACATGCTGGAAGCGCTTTTCCAGTTTTCTTTCGATCTGGTGTTCATGTGCCACGCCAAGACAGGCGGGCAAGTGCTAGCGCGCACGCGATCATGTCAGACTTAGGGGGGTGTTGTTTGGCCGCCTCAGCGGCAAGTGGGTAACCCCCATTTCATAAACTCCACGATTAAAATGGAGGGTTAATTTTCTAAAGGCAGAATTGAAAAAACGCATCCGTGGCATATTCCAACCCCTTCTTCGTTTCATGGCTGTTCCGTAAACCTTGACCGGGCCGCAAACACTTGCGCCATGACGGAGTGTCGCCACTGACAGATGCTGCGGGCAATGCTTTCAATCCATTTACAAAAAAGTACTCTTTGCAACCTTGGAAGACGTTGCGCTGGAACTGAAGGCGGTTAATGTACGAAAACAATATTTAGACACCTAAGAAGGACATGGTGCACATATCGCTGCAAGCAGAGGACGGGTTCTTAAGTTTTCAAGTGCGCACAACCAACACGTTTCTGGCAGCGTTGACCCCCGTCCCGCTGCCAAGCAGTTGTGCGTGGCATGTCTGCAAGTGGGCAGGCGGAACGTGATTTTCAGCTGTTGCTTGTGCCCTTGCTGCTGACGTGGCTGCATTGATCCCAGGTCATGTTCAACGTCTTTTTGAGTGGCATCCATGCCAAACTTGCTTAAGTTGCGCAGAGCTGGCAAAGAGCTTTATCAACTGCCAAAGTGCAAAACGGTTTTTGGCACACGGCTCAAGCGGCTCAACCAAAAAGAGGTTTCAGCTTTTTCTAATGGGCATTGCAAAAACTTTGGTCGACTTTGTAAAGATTGGGCACAGAGCCTTGTCTTGTCAGATTTTGGGGCCGTAGCGCCAACAAGTGAGCGTTGCCTCATGTCCATTGCCAACTAAAACGGCATGTGTTTTTCTTGTTTTCTCTGTTTGGTTCTTGGGCTGGCGACTGAATGGCGGGAACAGGCCGGTAGGGGGGTGCATCAGTGGGGTGTTGCCGGTCTTCAAACGCACGCTTCGGGTGTTTATTCTCTTGTTTGTTTCTTACTGGTCCACGCTAAATAGGATTTTTTTTCATTTCTCTACCATGACAGGCCGCAGCCCGTGTGATGTTTCGATTTACGGTGCATGCCAAAGTATTCGACAGCATATCCTGCCGCACAGATTCATGATTGCCATGATTTTATACCGCAGCGACGAGTACTGGTCGTAGGTGTGACCTTGAAGGGTCGTAGGTTGGCCTGTTAGGCTCGTAGGTGGGCGCCTGCCATGCAGGTCTGGAGGTTGTAGGCCTGATTTTCACATTGGTGGTGTTGCCCTGCCAGTAGGTGACCTTCCAGTGTAAGGCTGTGAAGGCAGTAGGTGTGGCCTGCCATGCGGGTCTGGGTCGTCTGCGTTTTGCAATGGTTTGAGACGCCATTCTAGCAAGTTCGAGGGCAAAGTTTGATCCTATTAGAAGGAGAAAGGCAACGAAGAGGGCCAGTTTTTTGCGCCGCAAGTGAAGTGAAGCGCAAATTAGTGCCGCCAGGCAGGGCCTCCAATGTTCGCTGTGTCATGCGCTTTGGCTCGGCCGGGGCGGTTCATGCGGCCCTCGCTGGCCTTTTTGGGATCGTTGTTCTCGCTTCGGGAATTTGCTGTAGATCTCTCTGCATTGCCGTGTCAGTCTTAAAGCTGCCATCCGCGCCCCTTCAGTTTCCCTGCTCCCCTTCTGTTTCGCTGCTCTCCAATTGCGCTCTCCTCTTGCTACCTGTTGGTGTGCATGTTCTTCCATGCCCTTCGGCATCTGTTGAATGTGTAGCCTGACTTGGCCACTTTACTGACTTGCCCCACCCTTTCTTGCCTTCTTGATGTGTGGCAAATCTTCATAAAGTAGTCGTTGCTTCTCGAAGCGATTACTGCTTGGCGAGAGCATCACAGGTGGTGTGTGTGTGTGTACCAGCCATGTGGCGGGCGTTGCCGGTGGACTTTATTGTATATATGGTGAGAACTTTACCGCGACGCCCAGTGCAGCTCGCTTGACAGTTGGCCTTTCTGGCTACAGTGGTCGCCTTATTTGGTCATGTTATCGCCTTCCGTGGTCTAGATCAACTTAAGTACCATCGGAAAATTGCTTAGCTTTGAAGAGGTGACAATGGTGTTTGGGTTGAGGATGGACATAACAATTGCTAGGCGTTTCACCCTTTCTTGCATGACCCTTGAGATGTTGAGCGCAGATCCTGCTAACTCTTAGTAACAGCACAGGGTTGCTCGTTATTTTTAGATGCAACTTCGGTTGCTGTTCTGTCGCGATCTGACCTTCTTTGACTGTTTTTGGTGTTTTGTTCCCCCCCCCCCCCCCCCGTTTTTTTTGGTTTGTGTTTGTTAGTTGCTTCTTGTTTGGTTCCCCTTGATGGTTGCTCTCTGGCTCCACCGCTGCTGGGGCCGTGGTATTTATTTTCCTTTGTTTGCGTCGTACATAGCTGATCGTCTTTCCAGACACTGGCAGCGAGGTGTAAACAATGAACGGGAAAACCCTCCAGACTGGTGCGATCTTCGTATGACTACTGTCCACCAAAAGTTTCTCCCGTGACTAGTTAGGCCTTTCAAACGGAAATTTAGACCACCATTCTACAATTCAGGAAGCAATCGGCACCAGGATCCCTCATGATCGTCGTCGTCATCATCATGATCATCATGATGATCATGATCACGATCATGATCATCACCATCATGATCATCATGATCATGATCACCATTATCATCATGACCAGCATAATCATTATCATCATCGTCGTCATCACCATAATCACCATAATCATCATCATCATCATCATCATCATCATCATCATCATCATCATCATCATCATCATCATCATCATCATCATGATCTTTAAGTCGTTTTTATTGGGACTCGCCCACAGCGCAGCCTCTTCCAAAAGGCTCCAAAGGTCTTTGGCACAGACTCGTTTTTCTTTTGGCTGCACGATCATCAGCACCTTACTATGGCCTTGCGACACCCATTGTAGGGGTTCCTATTCAGGGGCCGGCACCCCGCATTTGGGGAGTTTTGGTCCGAAGAAAATGTTCGGCTGAAAGCAAAAGGCACCAAAACGGAGCCTCAAAAGTACAGTTCATTCAGCTGGCCCAACCCACCTGAAAAGCCCCCGTTGGCAGGCAAGTTTTTAGGGCTTTCCTCGCCATGGATGCCGCTGGCGATCCGGACGGTCGGCATAGGAAGCTCTCCTTCATCGATTGACGCTCGATGGAAAGAAATGGATGGTTTGATCAAAAGGATCCGGTAGCATGGGATGACATTGGTTGGAAACCACTAGAAGGATTGACGCGTTCGACATGGACAAAGTTCCCCATGTCATGTGGGGACCAGGAATACTGATCAACCCCCAAATGCATCTTATCAGGGGACCCGGACTCAATGGGTCCCCTAATAAACGTGTTCCCATCGTTTGCACAGGACCATAGCTTTTCGCGTGGAGTATTTGTTAGAACTCATGTAGTTGGATTCCGTCTTTGGCTCCGTCATACGGTCTGCCCCTGTTTCCCAAGACCCAAGCTTGTGGCCAGGGAAGCGGGGTGGGGCTTGGATCCTACACACTAGACAAACATCTTCTTTGCATCTTGCTGGCCTGGCCCGGGGCCCATCAACAAATTGAGTATCCTCATTACCCTCGAGGTGTTTTGCAGGGACACCACGTGACTGAAGGTAATTTTGAGAGACCCAAGGGACCCAGTCGATCTTTGGTTTGACCTGATGGCAATTGGGCCTCAGGTCCTGTGACTGTCAAGCTGAAAAAGGGGGTCGATTGACCTAGGCTTTGGCCCATGCGCTCTTGAGGCGATGAGGAGGCGATTGGCGGTCTTCAGTCAGTTGTTTCTAGGCACTTGGAGACGTGTCGGATAGGCAACCACTTCCGAAGTAGCAGCTGCGCAACCCAAGGCAAGCTTCCCACCAAAATGAGGGCTGCCAACAGGTGATTTGCAACTGGGTTCCTCAAAGGAGTTGAGAAACCACCTTTTTCACCAGTTCGGTGCCAAAATGGAACCCTGGTAAGTGGAAACATGGACCAAAGCCTTAACCCCTCCTGTTTTATCTTTGAGCCACACCCAGGTGTTTTTTTTCCTTGCAGTTTGCAGGCGCCAGTTGGGATGGATGAAAGCCGAATTGCTTGACAAAAAGCCACCTACCCGATTGGTGTAGGATTTCGTCCAAAGCCATGATCGCAGGACAACCAGGTGTGTGTGAGAAAAAGCAACGTATATTACCCTTTGGGGGAGCTTTCAGGAAACCAGCAGCAGGAAACCTATGATTGTGGGGTCGCCCATGTCAAGACACACCCAACTGACGTAAAAAGAGAGAGATGTCTTTTTGGGTGACACTTTTTCCGAGGCAGTGCACATTTCCGGACAATGGAAGATCCGAACAAAATTATGAGGGACTGCAAGAGCTGCCATGAACCCACACCGAAGCGGATGTGGATTGTTTTGGGACAACTGGGGAGCCCTCTCACCCTCGCCGTCTCCGCGCCTTTAGTAGGTTTTACTACCTGGTTTAATCTGGATGATCGTAAGACCCACAAGAAAGCCATTATGACCATCTTAGTAGAACCGGCAGAGGGGGAGGGTACCAGGTACTTGGTCAGATGTACCCTGCGAAGAGAGAATTCCCGATCACTTTTGCGGACACACATACAGAGAAACACACACACACACACACACACACACACACACACACACACACTCACAGACACAAATACAGTGATCTGTGAGTTTGATCAGTCTGTGAGTGAAGAGATCTTGTTCGTTTTGGCGAAGGGCTCGTACTCCCCTTTTGGGGCAAACGGCACACCGGGACTTCCCATTTCGGAGATGGGACCCGGTCGCGAGTCGGTTTCGAGTCGGTTGCGAGGTTCTGTGGACCAGATCAAGTCGGCCATCACCTCTGAGTGGACGGACTGGCGCTTCAATGGCGTCTCGGTTTCGAATGCACAAAGAGGGCCTTGCCGGAATCTGGTCGCTTTGGCTTGGGTGCCTATTTGCTTGGGAGCTGTGTTGTGCAGGGTGTATTATTGTTTTTTGGTTGGTTGCTGTTGTTGGTGGCGTTCGGCACTTTTTGCACGCCTGTGTTTTTTGGGCTTGTTTCTGCCGCTGTTCCTCCCTCTCCAATATCTGGGGGGTCGTTTTCTTTTTGGCACACGCATTCCTTGCATCCCACTCTGAATCTTCCCTTTCAGCAAGGCTTCCGGTTTTGATGGCACAAGCCCGCAATTGAACCTGTGCTGATTTGTCCCAACAACTGTTGCACGTTGGCATATCCAACATCCTCGCCACGGTCGTTCTTGGAACAGCTACTTGTCCGCAAGCATGGTTGAACACTTCAGGGACATTTGGGGAGCCGCGGTCCGGCCCTCGGCGCGCAAGGCCTCTTAGTCTCCCTTTCCTTACTCTTGGATTGGGCCCCTCAAAATGTGACAACTTTGAGCCCCTCCAAAATTGAAACAACACTTTCCTTCCCCTGGTTGTTTTCAGGGTCTCACCCCCCAACCGCAGACGTGGGAAACCTGGGGCCGAAGGCGGGTTCTGGTCCACGGTGCTCACCACGGAGCCGGCGCCGGAGTTCAAAGCCGTCCACAACCGGCGCGGCCCATCGGTCCGTCGGTCGACGTGGGCGGTCGTTTTGGTCGGTCGACGTCGGGCGGTCGTTTGGCGCTTTTCGTTTTCGGGGTCGGACGAAAAGGTGGGGCGACTCGGTTGGGCCCAGAAGTTGCGGCAAGACATATGGCTCTGTCTTTTTTTTTGTTGCATGGAGCTCTTTTTGGGGTTGGTTTGAAGGGAAGCCAAGACGAAAATCAGGATATACTTTTTTTTTGGGTGTCCCTAAAACATACCTACCCACACCCAGAGATGCTTTTTTGGCCAGATGACCAAGCCATCTTTGGTCAAGCCTCATTTTGGTCAAGGGTTTGCGTTGCGGCTCGATACCCTTGTTGAGCTGTGGTTTAAGGCAGGGCAAATCACAAACGGCGGGATGGCAGACAAGAGGGTCAAAGGCTGAATGATGCTGCATGACAGGATTGGGCATGCGGTTTCAGCAAACAAATCAATCTGTGTTTTTTTTTGAGGCCAACAAGGTTGTTTTTGCCATCACTTAAAGTGTGGATATCTTCCCAAAAGGTATGTGAACAGCTCCGGCCAAGGGTTCCTCGTGAAGAAGTCACGCCCCTTGAAACGATGGAGGTTTGAACATGATGCAACAAAGGGTTGGCCCAACCGTGATGGACTGAAGCACCAGGAACCGCCAATGCGTCTCTCCAAATTGGGGGCGTCCGCAGCCCAAACGATCCTTATGTTGTTTTGGAGGCTTCCTTGGTCGTTTTCGGGGTTGGTTTGTGGAAGAAACTGCAGGGATAGACTTGTTCTGGGGTCCCTCAGTCTTGAGCGTCAATCATTTTTCGGCCGTTTCCTTTTTGGACCGGCGGGGTACGTGCCGCTTTTTGGAAGACCAATTTGATAATCCACCATGTCACAGCTGCAGTGGGGGAGGTTTTTCCGTAAAACCACGCATTTTTGGCTCTCATGGGCTGCCAAGGACACCCAAAGGAGGTTGTTTAGCAATAGTGTTAGTGGTCGTGGGTGGGCGATTCGGTTGGGTAGACTTGAAGTTCATTCCAACCTGCAGCCCGATTCCTCTGTCCCCCGTGCTTCATGCTCTATATCCCTACATCTCATGTCCTACACCTCATCTCCCATATCTAATCCCTTTCTTTCTGATTTGCTTGAAGTACTCCTCTGAAGGCAGTCCTAGCATCTCCTTTGCCACTGGTGTTGCCTTCCTTTTGCTTCCTTCCGGCCTCAAAGTTCCCAATCGCCCGAAGCGAAAGTGCGGGCCAATCGTTATTCTCGTGAGAAAACGTGTGTCGTGCCGTTTTCCCCCGGTTGGAACCCACAATTCATGGCCGGCCTTTGCTCAAATCGCCCCTTATACCTTTTGGGCCCAAGGTGAGCGATGTTCTTTGCTTCGGGCGGGCTTGAGCAACCCTCAGTCGCCTGCCGGGCAGCTTTCGGGTTTCTGAGAGGCTGAATGATTGCTCATATTCTGCGTATATAACTGATCTACTGCGAACAGTCTGCTCCCTATGCTGCTTCTATCTGCTACTAACATTCACTATCTTGGGTTTAAGGTATCCCACAATCCCATTCTAAATGTTTTGGCCGATGGGATTCTCTTTGGGGGCGCCCTGTGGTCAATCATCCTCACTCTGAAGATGAGGAGGTTACTCCTTTGCAAATTCACTGGGTTGCTCCAAAAAGATTCCTCCAAAGGATATCCCTCCCCAAATGTGTTTTTCTTTTCAAAGTTGAGGCTGTGTCGGTTGAAGGACATTAGAATCTATGAATCTACTCCAAGGATTCCAACCCCTCCCCTCCCCCACCCCCCACCCACCCCTCGTTTCATGGTTTCGCTTTGCCAAGACTCAATTTCCGCAAGTTATTTCGTTTGTTGTTCCTGCAGAAGCCAATCTTCAGGATTTTCTTCCATTCCCTGCTCTTCCAATCATTGCTTGTTGTGGGGGAATATGGGTGTGGGTCAAAAAGTAGGTGCAGCAAATGGAGCCCTGGTAAATGGAAAGAAGGACTGACACCTGCGGTCCCCTGGTCTCATGACTCACTCGGGGTTTGGCGGAAAGGGGCGCTGCGCGGCAGGACGCTGGAGTTCTGGATCCACTGCTTCAATCGGCCGCTGGAATTTTTTTCATCCGTTTCGGAGGGAACACCGGGGCACCGTCATTTCCTGTGGTTTTTCATGGGAACGCCACTGAAAGTGAGACTTTGGTAGCAGGGATGGACATCCCATTGTGGTATCACCCGAAAGGCAACTGTTTTCCAAGCAAGCGTTGCCGGAGTTGCTAGAGGATCGAAGCCTACAACCCGAAGGATTTCCAGGTGACATAGTGTGGACGAGCCCGCGAATTCCTTTTCGCATTAAACAAAAAAACAACAACAACCAAGGGAATGCTTGGATTCCCATGTAAATAACAAGAAACGATTTGAGATCAATTATGGTTGGATTCCCATGTAAATAACGAGACACGATCTAGTTTCAATTATGGTTTCCTTTCGTGGTGGGAACGGATTTCGCAACCATCCGCTCTATGACCAAGCCTACACCTTCCAAAGGCCGCTGCGGTTTTACGCTTTTAGGTTTGCTCTGCGGTTTCCAGCCATACTTTGGACTCTCAGAGAGAGTGTTGCAATTCCATTTATTTAGTGTTCGGTATAACAGGGGAATGGAGCTATAAATTGAATTCCAGGGGTCAAGCAAAATACTTCTGGCACGGATCTTCAACAGTTTTCTCTGGGCTTTTGTTTCAAAGCTAGTTCCTGTGAGCGGCAGGTCCAATTGAGCTCAAAAATGGGTTGGTGTCCTTTCGGTTTCCCTTTAAACCTCCCTTAAAGACACACACAGATACAAACACACACAGAATTCCAGCTCGTTGCAAGCAATGAGCCCAAAAGCCGGTTTTGGAGGTCAGGCTGCTTGGGATGGGGGGGGCGCTGGTGATGTTGCCCATTTTGCTGAACTTTCTGACCAATGACTCCATGCCGAATTTTGTTTGCGTCACAGGGATTGGACCTCACCTCTCAAATTGGTAGTGATATTTTTCCTGAGTCCCTTGATTTATCGATCCGACTTGTCTTCCAGTGAATCACCGAATGGCCCAAACAGGGAAGACCGGCCGTTCATTTCGTGGAACTTCATAGCTTTTACGGTACCTGCTCCTTCCACACAAAACAAAATCTGCTTTATGCGGTTCACGGATTTGCTGAAGGTTGTTCGTGCAAACAAACAAACATCCATCGTGCGGAGCTGAGTGCTCCGGATTGATCCGAAGTTGACGTAGGCTATGTATGGTACGTTTCCGTGATTCGCCTACCCAGAGAACACCTCTTTCGACCAATGGCAGCAACATGACTCATACAAATACGTGGGTCAAAATCAATGATACGATTTTAGAATTCACCACCCATTTTAGTCTACTTTAGTGGGGATTGGGGTGTTCACTGGGGGTACGATTTGGATTTTGACCCCCGGCCAAAAAAAAACCTCACCAGGAAAGTCTTAAGGAACCAGTGATATATGGGCGATCTCGTGGAAGTGTTCAGTCGAAGCACTGCTACCTCTTGGTTTCCTAGGAGTTGGGCTTTGGCCGTTTCAACCCTACTGTGGATGGTTGCGAAATCCGAGACCGCACCACTTGGAAACCATGGGAAATGATGGCTTGTTGGTATTTACGTTGGGAAGCGAATCATTCCGGGGTTTCTTAGGTGGTGCGAAATGGATTTCGTCCAGCCACAGTATTTCCAAACGGGGACCAGGTTGGGCTCAAAGCAGGGGAACCTACAAAAAGGCTGGTTTGCTTTTGGTTTCCCTTGACACCTCCCAGAATCCGGTACCCTCAACAAGAACATATGTGTTTTTCGAAACCAGCTGCTGAGCACGACATTTTCGCCCAAAGCTGAACGACTTGACCCAGGCACCTCGCCTTCCGCTCGACTCGCCTCAGGTGGCAGGACCTGGGGCGCAGGGCGGGCCGCGTGGCGCCCAACAAGGTGGACGGCATCGAGCTGGAAGCGCCGCTCGGAGTCCTCGTCCAGTCGGCCGAAAAAGGTTCCGGAAAAGGTGGAGACCAGGCGGTTCCGGGTTTTTCCAGAGCCCTGGGTTCCCGGCCCACGTGAAGCCCTGGGTTCCCAGCCCACGTGCGGGGTGGAAGCCGTGAACTTCGGTGTTTGCTACTGGTTGACATCGAAATCCGAGACCACTTGCACCACTTGGAAGCCACAAGAATCAAACCAAAAGGCAGGTTGGTATTCACGAGGAGATCATGGTTCCAGGGTTTCTTAGGTGCGAAATGGTTTGCTCCCATCCACGGTAGGCGTCCTTTTTTCAGTGGGCCTGGTGAAAAAAAAGATCGAGGTGTTCCACAGGTTTAGATGGGGTTTTGTTCCAGAACACCAGAAAAAAACCCATCTATTTTTCTCCAAAAGGCCACTTGTGGTTGAAAACCGTTGGGACGGTATCTAAGAAGAACAGGGCTTCGAGGGGTCGGATGCCAGAACAAAGAGGGGCAACTCAGAACACTGCCCGACGCGGACCCGAGGGGCCGGGATCTTTAAATCCTCAAGCCCCACTTTCGGGAGTTTTGGGACCCAGGAAACCTTTGCTTTGCGAGAGAAGCAGTGGGAACCCCGAGTGGAAACCCGAGTTGGTTCCTGGGTTGAAATGGGGGGTATGGACATCAACCCAGGCGGGACTCGGCTTGTCAAGCATTCAAGTTTCGTTTGTTTCATGCACGACCGGCCAGCGGCCGATTTTTTTTTCCTCGTTTCCGGTCGTGCAACAGCCAAGTACCTGGCCTTTGACCCAAAGAACAGGGGTGGTGGGAAGGAAGCCGGGGATTCCCGAACCATAGGAGATGGTTATGGGAATGATCATTCCATCTCTCATTCCCTGCTGAGCACCAGCAAGCATTCTCTTTTTTTTGTTTTGTGAACAAAGGAGGCCCCATTTCTCAGCTGGAGAGGCCTTTCCTTGGGAGAGCACTTGGGGGAAGGGTGCTTGCTGGCCTTTGCTTCCGAGGATTCTGAACATGCCCAGACACCGGCTCAAGGACCTCTGCGTCTCGGGCGGCACCTTTTGTAGGTTGCAAAAAGGGGCGGACTGAGAGGACCTTACGGCCGAGCTGCGGCTTTGACGCGCCGAGAGGATCCTCTTTTGAAGATACATGCGTTCAATGGTTTTCCCGGGAAAAAGCCCACCAGAAATAAGGAGAACAACAAAAAGGAGAACAAGGGGCGATTTTTTCTCCCGGGGGAAAACGCCGTGGACCAGAGATGAGGAGAACAGGGGCGACTGTTTGGGGTGCTAGTCAGCGGAAGCCGGCTACGGAATGGTGCCGAGGCAAGCTCTTCGACTTCCAAGGCGCGTGTCTGTTTCGCTGGCGCAGGGGGAGGGGGACGGGGGGGGGGGGATCTGACGAAGCGGCGGGGCCAAGTAAAGGCGAGCCATCAAAACCCGGGTGGATGAAGGCTAGTAAGGGATACTCCTACTCAGGTGACCCGATTGCTTTGGCTTTCAGTTTTTGCTCTCCGTTGAAATGGTGCCTGGCTTTGAAAGTGAAGGCGAAACAAGACTTCACGCCAGATTTGGCTGGCGCTTTTCTTTTCCTTGGGCCAGGCTTTGTCTTTGGCCTGGGTGGAAAGGGCGCATCCCCAGCATCACCAGCATCATTTGCACTCAACTGTTGGGTTGGTTTAGGTAGACTCTTGACCATGAACACACCTGGCACGGGGGTAGGGGTGCGTTTTCTGGCTTCCCAGTATATATTTACACAATAGACACACCAAATATATATATATATATATATATATATATATATATATATATATGTGTTCATATATATACATATATAATGACATACACAAGTACGATATAGGTGCGGTATTTTGAGGGTTCCCTTTCAGAGAACCCCCCCAACAAAAAAACCATCTCTCGGTCCAATTCGACAGATTTCAGGCTGGCGGCGCCTGGACAGCGAGGGCCTGTCCCCGGCCTCCTTGTTGCTCGGAGTGAAGAGAGGGCCAGGGTAAGCCTTGGGTCGAAGAGGTAGAAGGACATGGCAGCTATTGGCTTGGTCACCTTTTGGGCTTTTCTTTTTGCCACGTTTGTGTTTGTTCTCAAAAACAATGCCCTGCTTTTTGTCGGTTTTTCTTTTTGCCACCCTGGTGCTTTTGTTTGTCCGTGTTCAGGTAGAACAAGGAACTCACTCACATGTTTAAAGGCACTTTTTTAGCACAATATGACGAAGAGGCTGCCTGGGTTGAATGGGAATCCATAGCACGTATGCAAAGATAGAGCGACTACAGCAATGGGGAACTGTCTTGGCAACTGAGCTGCGGCTGTTGGCCCTTGGCCTCAAGTCTCCGAGGCTCCAATCGAGTTTTCCAAGAGTCTCCAGTCTATTCTGTTCTGCGAGCGCCAGTTCTCCCAGCCCCGTCCATGGCGAGTCAACTCTGCCCTCTCACCCCATTTATTAGGATCGGGCGTGGATGCCTCTCGGGGCAGAAAACCCTGGCCGAGTTTACTTGCTGGTGTTCGACAGCTAGGGAAGGACCGAGTGGTTTTGGGAATGAAACTGGGGATTCCCAACAAAAACAGAAGACCAGAGGGGCTGGTTTTTCTTGGGGTCATTCCAACTCATTCCAACTGCCTGTGGACCCTGCAAGTTTCGGGTCCGAGCTGTGCGGACTTTGCGATGGATTTCGGGGGCTCCTTGTTTTCGAGCTCACCATAGACCCGGAATGGCCGCATGAAGACCGGCGCACAGAAGAGTCGCCATAAGGCGACAGCAGCATGTGAGTCATGTGGATCTGGGGGGTCAAAACCCAAATCGTACCCTCAGTGGACATCCCAATTCCCACTAAAATAGGTTCTAAAATGGGTGGTGCACCTATGGCCATGTGGATCAGGGGGGTCGGGGGCAAAAACCATGTGAATTTCAAGGGATTTTTGCCCCATTCTCTGGCCGGGACTGAGCAGGCAGCTCCTGTTCCCGCTTTTTTGGGAAAACACGAGACCCCGGGGTTAAGACGCTTCCTAGATCCATCGACCATGTACCCTTCCTCCCGCAAACATAGCATCTGTGGGAGGGTACCTGGAAGATCATTTTCCTCTTCAAGGGACCCCCTGTCAGGTGCCATGTTAGTGGGAGTGAGGAGTTTACTCCCATAGTTATGACACAATGAATTTGAACTACCCCCTTGCCCGCTAAAAAATACAACATAACATTCAAGCTGTCTGGCCCCCTACACCCAATTTGCTTTGCGGCTCCATCTCCATCTCCCCTTCAGAGACACACCCATCTCCCCTTCTGAGACGAAGGACGTGGCTCTACCTGGTTTCATGGCACAAATGATTCCCGAATACTGCCGTATCTCAAACTCCAAAATTCATTGCAGCGTTTGTTTGTGGGTGTCACCAACCGGCCCCAAATTGGAAAGCAGTATTCGGTTAGCGTCACATGGCAAGGCTGCCACCACATGAGCCTCTATGCGGCAGGTTTTGAAGGAACAACAAATAAAGGTTGCTATTTGAAATACCTGGCTCATCACGATGGTGATGTCCACGTATTTTCTCCCTAATGTACCCGGTTGGTTCTTTTTGGTTCCCCTGAAAAATAGCCAAAAAGGCGGCACCTTTTAAGATTCACACCTTGTTGCTTTCCTGCAGTCGAGGGTGTCTTTTTTTGAGGGAACCCTTGTTGCGTTTTTTTTTTTTTTTTCTCCCCCTGAACCTAAAAAAGGACGCCTGGGTTTCGACCCCCTCAGGGCCCGGCTGAAAGTTCCGGTGGTGAGCCTCATGACCGCGGGGGTCTTGATCTCCCAGCTGATTGCGCCGGGGCACAAGCTCCGCTTCGTCTTCGGCCTGGCCGACCTGGACGATAGCGGCTCTCCCGAACAGATTTCCGTTTTTTGTTTTGGTCGTTTATTTGGGGGGGGGCTTCGAGGTATTTGTGTTGGGGTAGTTTTTGGGAGTTTGAGGGATTTCGGGTTTGGTCCTGGGCAGATTCGGCACTTTTTTTGGGAGGGCTGGAGGCTTTGAGTTGTCTTTTTTGGGGAGCAATGATTTGGGGGCAAGACGAGCTTGTGCATGAAGGTTCCTTTTCTGGGGATGTCTTAGTTCCGGAGAGGAACTGCGAAATTTGCCCAGATCGGTTCCGTGTCTTTTTGGTCCGTTCAGTTTCTTTTTCCGACCTATGGGCCAGTCCTGGATCTGGGGATTTCTGGGGCGTTCCAAAGGGCGCCCAGGTCCCTCAGCACGCGCCACGGCCGGTTCAACGGATGTGGATCACTCGGAACCCACTTCAGATCCGAAAACGGAAGCTGTGGGAAAACGAGTCGGAGGGTGAAACCAGCCGCCCTTTTGCCCATCGCCCGAAGTGTCCAGGAAGACCTATGGGCTTAGGGCGTTTTCGGGTGCGTGAGCGGCGCTTGGCCTCCTTGGGCCTTGTTGGCCCAAAGCCCTCAGCTGAGAAGGGTGTGTGTGTGTGTATATACACATAATCTCTCTCTCTCTCTCTCTCTCTCTAGATACATAGAAATATGCATATATATACATACATACATACATATACATATATACATTTTTGCATATGTGCATATATGCATATATACATATATGCATATACACATCTATACATATATACATATATATATACATAGACATATATATATATACATACATATATACATATACATGTATACATATATACATATAGACATATATGCATATATACATATATACATATATACATATACATGTATACATATGTATATATATATATACACATGTGTGTGAGTGAGTGTGTCCAATGACTGACACTTCTTCCAGCACCAATCCATGTTCTTTTCAAGCAGGGGACCAGTACCACAAAGGGACGCCGTGATCATGTACCTGCATCTTCCCTTGAAATGTTTGATCCGCAGCCACTGCCAACTGAGAGGCCATACATCGTTTGAGGTGTGATATTTCCTCACACTCCTTCCGTGGCTTCCCATAGAGTGTGTTTGTGCAGGCACCTTTTTCAGATACGTTTCAGAAAGAGCACCATTTGGTGGATGCTCTATTTTGACACATAAGGATCGCCATGTAAAGAGTCTTGGCAACCAGCTAGGTTTTGGTAGTTGTCTTCATTTTCGTCAGGGCCATGCCCGGTTACTTTTCTTGGCCCGTCAGCTCAGGTGGATGTTTTCTGGGGGACCATTGAACAAGGGTTTCTTGCCTCAAAGACGAGCGTTGAAAGATCCCGTAAACTATGGCGTAAAGCCCGAATTTGCTGAAACCACCTGGCTTCCCCTTTAAGAGGGAACCAGGTGCCGGTTGTTGAACAAACAAGGGTTGTGGGGTTGCGGGGTGCTTTCACATCAAACTAAGTCATGATCGCAGGATGTAGCTCAGTCGAGGTCGACCCCCAGCTCAAGCCATGGTTTTAACACCCAGTCCCTGTACTTTTGCCTTTCTTTTTTTTTCACCGCTGCAGCAGTACAGGGGCTTCCGTTCCGAAAAAAGGAACCACATCCCCGCCGGAACCGAACCAACGCGCGCTTGGCGCCAACCGCCGCCTCGCTCGACTCGCTCGACTCGCTCGTGTCGCAGGCGGGTTCCTGGACGAGGGCCAGTTTGTGAATTTGATCGCCGCGCAGATCCGGGGCTTCGGGGCCGCCTTCGGCATCCTCCAAAAGGCATGCGAAATGGGCGCGGGGGGTGGATGGGCCGGGGGGGGGGGGTTTGGGGGTTGGGGGAGTTTGGGGTTGGAGGACGGGGTGTGGGGAGGGGGTGTTCCGAGGCAGTTGAAGTCTGGGGTTGGTGAATTTATCTGGTGGTTCAGTTATCCCGGCTTCCTATCTAGCGAATTAGTTAGCCTTTGCTTAATTAGCTCGGGGGAGCAATCCATTCTTGGACCAACACACACCGGTTGATGTGGCAGGCGGATGAATCCCGGCCAATATGGGTGTGTCTTAAGATAGGAACCCCCCAAATCGGTGGGTGTCCTTTTGGTTTCCCTTTCAAACCACCCCAAAAAAGAGCCAGAAGCGCAAGTTTTCCATGCCCAATAGCCGGGTCAGCTTTGGACTGTTGGGGGTGCCAAAGATTTTTTTCGATGAGGTGGTCTCACATGGAACCTCAAACACCACCTCTTCAAGAGGAAACTCCCAATCGAACCTCTTGTTGTTGGGGGTTCCATGTGAATCTGATGTTGACCCCGGCTTATGAAGCCCATATTTTGGGGTGCGGGGAGAGGATCCATGAAACAAGCAAACATCTTCCAGCCGATTCGCCCGATTTGCTCCGCTGCTTTCCCTTTGGGGCCCTTTTCAGCCTTTTCACCCTCGAATTCACGATGGAACCACCCCCTGCCATGTTCCATGTCAATTGGTGGGAGGGTAAATGAGTTTCTTGGGTGTTGTTCAAGGGCCACAAACCAGCCATGCGCCACGGCAAGTTGCATGGTTTCCCTGTTTGCAACGGGGAACCAACCAGGGCTCCATTTGATTTGCACCATAGACTTCAGCCTAGGGATTGTTCATTTCCCAGACAGGAGAGTCCCTGAATTCGAAGTCGTCAAACAAACGCCCCAAAATTGACCCCTTTTGGTTGTGGGACGCCAAAAAGGAAAGCCAAACGCATGGAGGGCCACTTTAAGAGCCCTTTTTTGGACTTTGGGTTGACCATCCACCTCTGGGTCGCTTGTCTTTTGTTCGGCTCCCCCCCTCTTTTTTTTCAAGGGACGCTTTTGGCCAGGAGAACGCCGTACCTTCCATGGAGGTGATCCGTGGCTTGGCTTCGGAGGTGCACCTCAAAGAAACGCGACACATGTTTGGAAGCCTACAACCCTTTCAGGTTTGAAGAGCTTCACCTTTGAAGACTCACAAATGATTGAATCTCCATCTGATGCTTGAGGAGACTTGACAAAAGCCCGCTGTGTCTTCAGATCCAAAGCCTATCGGGTTCAGTTCGACATCTCTTGTTAGAACTAAAAGCCACTGGGTTGTGAGTGCTTGGCCATTTTACTAGGTGATTCGGTTCTTGCCTGGTTGAATAAGGATGATAGTGCAGCCGACATACATTTTTGCCACCACCTTGGCAGAAACAACAGTTATTGGGTTTTGGGTGCTAGGGTGGGGTTACTCACCAAAATTCTATGTCAGGTTGGGATGCCTGCAATGGTTGATCTTCCTTCCCTTCAAAGACCCCCCCCGGTTCTTGCGCCCTTTGGTTAGCTCCGCCTGGTTTCCTTTGCAGGCTGGTTGAACTCAGAAGGGAAACCGAAGCCATTTTGGGGTCCAGGTCCCGTTTTTTTGACGCCATACCCTCAGCCACAGTCAATATTTGTTGTGTCCTTTGACATGGGATTGTTGATGTTCTTAGAGAGATGCGTCGTAAGCATCTCGAACCATGAGTGTGGACGAGAAAGCCACTTCGACAAGTACGAGACCCTCACTCAGAAGGTGCAAGGCCTCTTTGATCTCAGTGAGGCTAAAGCTCAGCTTCTTTGATGCCGTCCATAGTGGGCTTTGACAAATCCGTGATCTTTCTCAGGGTCCCACGCGGTGAGTGTGCCATGTCCAATCTAAAGGTTCCCCGGCCATACCGGTTAAGTGCCATTTCCCAATGGCACTTTGGATTTGTTTTTTTAAGCCAGTGAATTCTTCTTTGTTCATTTTAAAAGGTACATTTTTGCTGGAAACCCAACCATGGCGTTCCTTTTTCCCCCTTAAAGCTGAGCAATACTTAAAGGGGCGATCGGGCACTTAGCAAGTGGTTAAGCCTGGCTACAACCCGCTGAACAGAGACTTATTTCACCATGGCCTAATAACTTAAGTGGGTCATAGCCATGCTCCATCACTTACCAAAGGCGTACGATGCCCTTTAAGAAGCGAAGGAGATGTGGAGTCTTTGGGTTGGTTTTGGATGTTCGAGTGATGCGTATGGGTGTCCTTTCTGGTTGTTTTGCTAAAAAACATAGGTTTGGCCCTGGTTTACCTGGTGGCTCAATCATCTACCGGGGAAATCCATCTATTGTTCCAAAAGGACACCTATGTTGATGCAGTCTTTGGGTTGGTTTTGGATGTTCGATGGATGCCGCAAAAAAACAAAACAACAAACAACACAAACAAAACACATACCCAACATCTCGATGCCGCAAGGCAAAAAAAAGAAAACGCAAACAAAAACTCCAAGATCCCCCCCCCCCCGCATGAATCGAAGAATCCCGACATCTGGCAAGAAAGCGGCGGAGATCCGAGGCGAGCTGGGCCGGAGGCTCTACGACCGGATCTCAGCCGGGGGTCCCAGCACCGGGGGGGGGGGATGTCGCTTACCCTGCGGGGCGCGGACACCGGAAGAAGAGACGCAAGAAAATACGACACCCCCAGTTTGAGTTTTTCAGTTTGCGGCATCTGCGGTTTTTGGCCACGTGCGACAAGGTGAATCTGGCAAAAAGCCGACTTGTCCAGCCACAAAACCACTGGGATCACTGTTGACATTATTTTGACATTGTGTTGCAGCTTAAGGTTCATCAAACACATGCCCCCCGTTTGGCTTGGCTGAGCCCAAATCTGGAGGTGGACAGAGTTGGGGGAACTGACATCACTTCTGTGGGTGAGCTTGATTTTTTGGTGCTATGTGGCATGTCTTCTTGTCCGAGGCTGGAGGTTGAAGTAAGCCATCGAGGCCTCATGCACCAGTTCTGGCTACTCCCTTCGACCCCAGTTACCCAGTTGCCCCTCAGCTGGTGCAGCCGGAATGGAGAAAAAAAACCCTACTGCTGGTGCAGACATCGCCTTTGGTTTCTGTTTTCAATGCATCCAGGGCCCTTTGGCTCGGTTGCCGTGACGTCGAATGGACGGGGAGCGGAGAAACAGACTGGGTATGAGTCAACAGGTGACCGGTAGCCAATGTTTCCATTTGGCTGTGGGTCGGGTAACCCCAAAATGGGTTGCCCGGGGAAATGGAAAGGACGATTTAACTTGCGGTCCAATTCCTGGTGGTTTCATTTTGACCCATACCCATTTGCCAGGGTTCCATTTTGGGTGCCAATTCTTAACCCACAACACATGTCGATCCATAGAAATGTGGAGCAAAACGGGATCAGTTGTAGGGGTTTCGCCCGATCAACACTTGCCATCCGGACAGTAGCAGTCCAGCTTACTCTTAAACCACGGTCTTTCCATGATCAGTTCATCCTCAGCATGCCACCGTTTCTGTGTCCCCTGAAACTCTCCGCTTCCGGAACTCCCTATATTTCCCTTTCACTGTTTTTGCCAGCAACTGTGACCGCTTTTGGGGCAAAGTGTCTAAAGAGCAACTTGGGCTTTCTAGCCAGTGGAACCATCACTTTTCCAACCGACAAAGTGGTTTGTTTCATCTTGGGGTGTTCTTTTGGGGGGAAAAGGGGAGCCATTTGGGGGCTCTCCGGGAGCCCCAACCGTATGAGTTCAATAGGACCATCTTCATCGAGTCTAAGTTGTTCGATCCTTAGCCTTTCGACGACTTAGACTGGAAAGACCCTGAAGAAACATGTTCTCGCAGGTCCCCAGGTCCCCAAAGGTTCACCTTTCACAGGTCTTTCTGGCAACTGAGATTATCTTCCAGGAGGTCCACTTGGCCATTTTACCGAATTTTACCAATTTTACCATTTTACCGATTTTTGCCATTTTACAGTTCTACGATTTTACTTATTGCCTTCCTTTTGGCTCTCCTGCAAAACCACCAAAATTGGGGGGTATCCACTACTTGACAAACCTGAAGTAAGGTTCCCCCCCCCCCCCCCGCTCTCCCCCCCCCGGAGAAGTTTAACAAAGGGTTTTCATCTTTATGGCTATTTGGTTGGATCTTTGGACTTCAACTTTTAGGTTGACACAGGCCGGATTTTCTGAATTGGGGTGTCTTTTTGTAAGGGACCGCCCCCCCAAAATGGACTTCGATCTTCCTTTTGGTTTCCCTTTAATACGTTGTTTTTTTTGTTCCCCTTTTTTTGTCCTTCTCCTTTTTCAATCAAAAATACGTAAAATGAACATAGTCAATAACAGAACAGAAACATATATATATATATATATATGTATAAATAAACATACATAAAGCATAACAACAAAAAGTATAAAACAACACAACAACACATGCATGCACAGGTGTATGTATATATATATATATATATATGCTCACCCCCCCCCCCCCCCTGCATGACCCACCTTTTTAGCTAAAAAGAAGGATCTCATCTGTCATCTGCCCCTCCCTTCATCGCATCTGCCAGGCATCTGTGCCTGCTTCGCTCTGCACCACACCTGTCGGGCTAATGCGCTCTCCTGCTCCATCCGGCCAAGCTCGTCCTACGCCATGGACTCTGTCCCTTCGAGCACATTATTAGCAGCCTCAACTTGCAAAGCGTCTCCAAGCTCTGGCTCACTTGGCATGCTCTGTTCTGATGGCTTTTTCTCTTCTTCGGAAGTTTCCTCAGGCTTCTCCACGCGGATCTTCTTTGTCATCGATATCGATGCAGATGGGCCTCTTGCCAGCAACAAGCTTTGGCCACGGAATGAGCTCCTTCTTGACCTTGACGGGCATGCTGGACGCAGCTTCTTTTTCAAGACTCTCGGCCGCTGACACCTACCTTGGAGGAAGAATACATGCCATCGACCTTGGGTTCCTCCGCGTCGTCGTTCTCGCGCAGTTCGGGGAACAGACGCGTGTTCTTGGCGAAGGTTCTTGTAAGCGTCGCCGGTCTTCCGGCGCGTGAAATGCTCGTGCTTAAAATCAAGAAGCAATCCATCTGGCATCTGCGTCTTGCGCCGCACCTGTCAGGCATCTCGGGCATCTCCTTTTTTGTGAACGGAAGGATCTGGCAAGCATCGGGCACATCGCTCGACCCTGTGTGAGAAAGCCAAGAAAACCAAGAAAACCTCGCGAAACCAAGAATCCAAGAATGCAAGATTTTCAGGTACACTACAAAATCTTGGGTTCTTGCCTTTCTCGAGGTTTTCTTGGTTTTCTTGGTTTTACTTGGGAATTCTAGGTTTTTTGCTGGGAATCCAAAAAACCCTCCAGTAATTCTTGGTTGTTTGATGGGACTTCAAAAAAACTCTAGTAATTGTTGGTTTTTTGCTGGAAATGCAAAACACCCCAAGAAATTATTGGTGTCTTGCTGGAAAAAAACACCTAGTAATTCGTGTTTTTTTGCTGGAAATCCAAGAATTCCCAAGTAAAACCAAGAAAGCCACGAGAAAGCCAAGAACCCAAGATTTTGTAGTGGACTGGACATCTACCTGACAATCTTGGATTCTTGGTTTTCTCGAGGTTTTCTTGGTTTGCTTGGTTTTACTTGGAAATTCTTGTTTTTTGCTGGAAACCCAAAAAAACCTTAGTATTTCTTGGCTTTTGCTGGACATTCAAGAATTCCCAAGTAAAACCAAGAAAACCTTGAGAAAAAAACAAGAATCGAAGATTTTGTAGTGGACCAGACGGTATTCTCGAGTTTTTTGGTTTTATGTGAAATATGCTAGAAACCAAAGGAATTCTGAAGGTTTTGCTGCAACACCATCAAAACCCCAGAGTTTTTGATTTAGGGATCTATCTGAAAGACATGTAAGTTTTCACGCTTGTTTTTTGAATGCTTTCCTTATTTTCTAGAAAACGCCATAGGTGTTTGCACATCAAACACACGGGTTTTCTTGATTTTTCAATGGTAGGCGTTTTGTTAGCCAGAAAAAACTTTTTTCTTTCTTTCTTGTTTTTCTTCTTTTTTTGCTCTCACTTGTTCATTGTGTGTTAATGGTCCCCAACCACTCTTTGAAAGAAAAAGGTGGTCATGCAGGGGGGTGACCATACACACATATATATATATACACACACATGTATGTTTTCTTTCACGGGTGAAGCTTTTGGTTCGGACGCCGAGGAGCAGGCGGCGGAGAAGCTGATGCAGATGTCCCGAAGCTCAGAGGCCACCAAGCAGATGCTGATCCAGGCGAGACGCGGTGAGAGTGGGGCGACTGGTTGGTTTGCGGGCGACACGGGTTGGTTTGGTTTGAAGGAAAGGCGAGGGGTGTGGGTGGGGTGGAGTGGGGTGGAGTGGGGTGGGGGTGGGGTGGGGGTTTGGTGGGATGGGGGGTTTGGTGGGTGGGGGGGGGAGGGTAAGGAGCAAAGGGGAGGGGACGGAAGGAGGAGGGGAGGGGGGGAAGGAGGGGAAAAGGTTTAAAAAGATGCAAAGGATGGTGCGATGAAGGTATTTGTTTTCTTTGAAGAAAACCTGAATCACCCTTGTAAGACTACTTGGAATGGGGATATACCCTTCCACAGCATCTCCTAATCCTGAAATCCAAAGCTCCTAAACCTGAACTGCCCGACATGATTTGCAGCTTGAAGACCCCAGTCGATCTAGAACAGCCTGGATGGCCAGTTGCGATCGCGTTCTCCCTACACCTGTGACGTTTTATCGGGTGAAGCGTCTGGACAAAAAGCAGCCATCGCAACTTGGAATCGTTCCAGATGTGGCTCCGTCTCTTTGTTGAGGCGAAGGGGCAACCTTTTTTTGGGTTTGGTTCGGGAAACCAAAAAGGACAAGCCACCAGTTTGAGGCTTTGAGATTCCTATGAGAAGCCCATCGGGCACCTGAGCCACTTGCTCAAAACCCGGGTAGATGAAGCTTAGTAAAGGACGATCTCAACCATAAATAGCTGATGTCTGCCTTCTTAGTTCCTGAAGCATGGTGGGGATCAACTATTTTAGTCCCGGGTTTTGATTAATATTGATCCCGTATTAATAAACCCCTGTTTATTAATATGGGGGTGTTCCCCTCCAAAAGTGATAAATCCCGGCTAAATCCAGGGAAAAGCACCCCCCCAAGTGACTCACGTGTCAAAAAAACATCCCAGTTCGGGGCTCCGGAAAAAACCGGCGGCCGCGGAGTTTCGTTCACGAGTTCCATCAGGCGATCCGAGAGCGGCAGGCGGCGGTGCGCCAGGCTCCGCGCGAGATTTTTGTGGGGAGTCTTCGAAATCCGAAGCGCCGAAGCGCCCTGGATCTCCGCTGGTGGGTCAAAACCAATGGGATCCCATTTGGGGTAGCTGAATTCACCACCCATTTTAGAACCTATTTTAGTGGGGATTGGGATGTTCACTGGGGGCACTTGATTTTGACCCATGGCCATTAAATGGCTATGAATTTTACCGGATTCTTTGGACTGCTGATCTCAAGGTTGGTTCGATACCTGGTTTTGCCATTTGGGCAACGTCGAAACGCTTCCGAACATTTCTGAAGCACACACACAACAGAGAAACAAGGATGCAGAAAAAAGCACCGGGCAAAACAAAACCAAACCGAACCAAGCCGTAGCCGTCCAAAGCAAACCAAACACAAAAAACAACTGGGCACAAAACAAGCCGAATCAAACCAAGCCGCACCAGAATAAAAGCGGGACGGGGAAAGACACCACCGCGCAAGTTCACACAAACCAAATCAAGCCATACCCCGTTGAGGGCTCCTCCGCCTCCGTGGGCGAGCGGGCGCGGGGCCCCAGACCTTCCGCAACCGGGTTCTCAACTTGGGTCAGCCCGAGGATTCCCATTTTCAGTTGGCAAAAGGAAAGCCGAAGGGAAAGCCGGAATCCACTTGGGGGTCCCTGAGTTTTTGAGACCATGTGATGCTGGTGGCGAAATCTTTTTTTTTTCCCGCACCACTGCTCAGAAACTCAACTGAGAGATTTTGGATTCTGCAGGGTAAATACCGTTTCAACCATGGTTTCATTTAGTGGTGCGGTCTCGGATTTCACAAGCATGCGCAGGGGTTTTGGTATCAAAGCGCAACGAGGGTGATGTTTTTTTGTTTTTTTTTTTTCAGTCCGGTTGGAGCCGATTTTTTGGTTGCGAGGGGATTTTGTTGCTCGTGACCAAAAAAAGAGACGTGGGAGCTGAAAGCTAAAATGGTGACTCACAGAAAGGGATGCTAAAAGCCATGTCCTGGTGGTCTTGGTGAATGAAGGGTTTTGGGAACGATGCTGTCGATTTTGTTTTCTGTTGGCTAAACATCCAAAGGCCCGCAAATCTAAGGGTTCTGATCGAAGGGTGCAGGTGGGTAGGGCAATGACCCAAGAATCCAAGCTGTTGACCAGGGTCTCCATGATTTGGACTACCCCAAGGTGGACTTAAACCCAGGGGACCCTGCGGTTTACAGCTTGGTTCTCCCCAGCAAGAGCTATGGGGTCGTACCCCAAGCTGCAATCGGGCTTTTGGGTGTTGTCCTTTGCTTTAGATTTAGTCCCCCAACGCAGATTGTTCCGTCTACTTTCACCTGTGCATAACTTGTTCACAGGTGTTTAGAATCATCCATTGTGTTAAGCATTGTTTTCTTGACAGTTGCTTATTCTTTGAACAAGCATTCCTATCGTTAGACGATTTAACACTTTTTTGCTAGGGGTTTATGAACCAGCCTGGATTCCCAATGCTCCATCTTGGACAGGACCTCAAATTCGAAGATCTCACAGTGGAAATCCCTTGCCAAATGAAGTTGATCCCTGCTGAATAGCTTGAAACGGAAACAACAAGGACTCCGCAAGCACCATTCTTGAGGATTCCCGATTTCACTCCAGCCCAAACCCAAGCCGATTCGGGCAAATGAAGGTTAGTTGGGGGATATTCGCAGAGATAGGTGACCCACCCCCAGCTCTCTCTTTTGGTTCTCTTGAAGGTTGGAGGAAGAGGACTCTCCCCCCCCCCAATTTCACCATCTATTTGTACAGGAACACATGCTAACCGGGCCTGCGTGTCTTCCAGCTCGCCGCTCCCGAGGCAAATGTGCCCACGCGGCAGGTGCTGAACTATCAGACAATGGAGGCCCGGAAAGGGTTGGGGATTCGGAAAACGGACGCAATGAGGTTGCCACTTTGCATTGCTTTGCTTGAAGGGTTGGGGATTTGGGGAAAAAAAAGACGGAAAAAAAGACAAAAAAAAGAACATGACGGCAATGAGGTTGCAACTTTGCTTTGCTTGCAACATTTTCTCCAAGCCCCCAAACCCCTTCCCCCCGGAAGCCCCAAGTTCAGCCGGTCCTGGGGTTCCGCTGCACCTTTCGCCAGGCCTGGTGCACCAGGAAGTTCAAGGCCCCTGAGGGCTTTCCGCCGGTGAGTTGAAGCAACGAGAACGAGAACTTCAGGGGCTTCCACAGTGAGACATAGAGCCAACGTAGCCATCTCAAGCATCTCGAAATTCGAAGGCCTCTCTTCCTGTTTTGGTGGGCTGGAGGGGGCTTGCGTCGAACCGCGGGGAGCCAACAACAAGCATGAAGAGCACCTGGGGACAAGCTGGTGGACATCTCTGGGGCAATTGTAGGTACAACACAATTTGTGTCTATCGCATTGGTTTCCCTTGAAGCCAACCTGAAAACGGAGCATCCTCAAGAATGGACACAAATCCCGAGTTCTGATGTCTACTAAAGGGTCAAAGCAATTTCCTTTCATGCCCATAACACAGTCCCGGAGAGTGATTCTCCCTATTATGGTGGTTTCTCACTTCAATCGCTTTGAGGGCGCGCACATCACACCTGGTTATCGTGGTTTTTAAGAGTAGTGGTGTAACATAGTTGGTCTCCAATACCTTCTCAAAATACCAACTTGACGGGCTCGGAATACCAACCTGAAGGGGTCCGAAATCCATGGTTCATTGAGGAGAAGAGTCCTACTGTGGATGGTTGCGAAATCCATTTCGCACCACCAAGAAACCCTGGAATGATTCGATTCCCTTGTAAGTTACCAACAAACCTTATGGTTTCAACCATGGTCTCTAAGTGGTGCGGTCTCGGATTTCGCAACCATCCACCGCAGAACAGCCAGACTTCCTCCTTCGGCGTCTGGCCATGGAAACGCCCAACTTCATATGAGCCACTTGCTCAAAACGCGGGTAGATGAAGGTTAGTAAGGGGCAGTCCCAGCCAGAAATGGTTGCGGAATTCCGCCTTCTTAATTCGTGAAGCATGGTTCTGGGGCTCGACCATTTTACTACCGGGTTTTGATTAATGTTGATCCCGTATTAATAGACCCCTGTTTATTAATATGGGGGTGTTCCCCTCCAAAAGTGATAAATCCCCGCTAAAGCCAGGGAAAAGCACCCCCCCATATGAATAAACAGGTTGGTCTATTACTCCGGGGTCTGGTGAACAAATCACAATAGGTGGTACATGGGTGTTCCGCCCCAAAACGGAGGCATAGAATTATTATAGCCATGGCCATTTCGTTGGTTTCGTTGGTTTTGGTTCGTCCCCCAAACGCAGCTGGGCGATGCAAACGACAGGGCTCCTTAAAAGATACATTTTGCCCGTTTGAAACATGGCTTTTTCCACCAAAATAAAGGGAAAACACCACTTACAAGGTGTATATTGTAAGGATCCCTGAACGAGGACCCGTTGGCCCTGCCCTACGCCCTGGCCATCGAGCGCTTCTGCGCGCGCGCCCCCTCGGAGCTCTACGCCAGCCTGGGGCAGGAGGGCGGCGAGGCGGGCGACCGAAGCCCAAGGAAAGCGCTTGGCTTAAGTGGCTTTAGCTTTTTAGCTGTTTAGCTTTTAGGATTTCAGTGTTTAGAAAGTGGCCTTAGAAAGTGTTTGCTTTTTTGTTTGGATCCAAAGTGGCTCCCAGCCATCCGGTTCAACTTGGGGTTTTGGATCTTTCTAGATGTTTTTAGCTTTTTAGCTTTTTAGCTTTTTAGCTTTTTAGCTTTTTAGCTTTTTAGCTTGATAGGTTTTTAGGTTTTTAGGTCTCTAGGTTTTTAGTGTTTAGTGGGGGTTTCCAGGTTAAACCCACTAGACATGATACGCTTTTCTCGGGGGACAGCAGGAGCCGAGAAACGGAGTCTGGAGTGATCCCGAAAAAAAACCATCCAACTGGTGGTTTCCTTTCGGGAATGTCCCACATTAACCACCAGTTGATGGTTCAAAATGGGTCAATGGGTTTCAAAATGTGGGAATTTCCTTTCTCTCCATAAAGAGAAGACTTGGGAAAAGGGGTCAAAATCACCACGGTTCCCAAAGCCCAAAGCCTTTGAGTTCCTAGGGAGAACCAGAAGCTAGCCAGCCAGAAGTCGGAAGGGGAGTTTAGCCACCAGTGGAGACCGGGGAAAGCCAGGGGAGCGACTCACCCGCTGTCTTTTTTTCTTTCCTCCGCGCATATTTTTTCTAGTCACAAAGGGGCCGGCCCAACTTTTTGCTGGAGGTAGGCGGTTGAGGTTCCCAGAGAGCCCATATGCCGGTAGGTCTTGGGTTCTTTGCAGCTGGGGACTTAAGCACCTGCCTTCAGCAAGCTGAGCGCCAGAGCTGAGTTCGTCTAAGGCAGGAAGCTATGAAACGGTGCTTTCCCTACTGTGGATGGTTGCGAAATCCATTTCGCACCACCCAAGAAGCTCTAGAATGATTCGATTCCCCAACGAAAATACCAACAAACAATGGTTTCAACCATGGTTTCCAAGTGGTGCGAACGGATTTCGTCCATCCACAGTAGGTTGGCTTTGTACATGAAGTGTTTGAAGTCTTCTCCTCTGGCAGGGTGCTATTTGGTCGGTTTTTAAGGGATGGAGTCCAGTGCAGCCAACCTTCAAGGGAGTTCTTTGGTTGAGTTCTATCTGGGGCATGCCATGGTTGCTTCGGCCCGTAGCTCCTTTCATAAGCTTCCGGAGTCTTGTATCTGGAAGGGCCAGTTGTATCTGGTTCTACCTGGCGTGACAAGGGGGATATGGATCCCTGAATTGGAAGCTCAGAAAAGGGCCCCCAAGAATTGTTGGTTTCCTTGGATTTCGCTGCAATGCCAACCAAAAGGGGGTCCCAAATCCATTTTGAGAATCTCCCCACGTGAATCTTTCTACTAGTCACGTTGGTAGAACCAACAGTTTGATGTTTGTTGTTTCTTCGGTTCTTGCCGCTCACAGAGGCCTATAAGTGGGGTCCGGTGACTGTCCCTTTTTTCACGGGCAGAGACTCCCTGCCGACAGGAATGGCACCTCTCCCACAGCAAGCCGGTGGAAATTCCGGCGGACCGCGCTTTTCAGCGGGGGAACTGGGGGCTATTTCAGGGGTCCCTCACTTCCCCCCAAACCCCCCCAGTTTGGGCCCTCCAAAAGTGGCGTACGGAAGATGCCAGCTTGCAACTTTTGAAGCTTTTGAAGAAGGGAAGCCCAGAGACCCGGTACTTTTGTTGGCGAACAAGTTCCCCATAGAACCTCCGGCAGCCGGAGGGCCAGGTGATTTGAGCGGAGAGGCAATTGCTTTCCCTATCTGTATGGTTGGTTCCCAAATCTTGCAAGAAGGCAGCCAGGAAAACTCGCCTTGTGGTTGGTGCACTTGCGATGTTTTAGGGAAGTCCACGGCATGTCTCAAAAATCGGTTCCTCTCCAAGGCGTAGCACATCCTTGTGGTTCTCTTGAAACGCATCCAGAAGCAGGGGCTTTGAAGATAAACAAAGCCAAGCTGAACTCAATGCCTGCAGTAGGCCACTTTAGGGTGGTTCCACTACCTGGTCCCATATGGGTGATAGGAATGGCTATATGTCACAGATATGCACACATATATATATATATATATTTACATTTGTTGGTTGAGCTGAAAGTTTGTGAGTAGCAAGGGCATACGAGCGGCCCACGCAGGCTGACTTGATACTTCTTGGGCAAAGGCACTTTGGTATAGACACGGCCTGGATGGAGCAATGCGTGGAAGTGAAAGCCCCAAGTCAAAGTTGGCCCTGACTTTTCTATGGCCACTGGGGGTTTGTTTGGGTAAAGGAGCCATGGCGAATGCCGACTCACATTTCAATTTGAGATTCTCTGGTGGGTTCCGACCCCTCATATGCCTCTAGGTCTTCAGTGGCTCCCGAATCTCGTCAGTCCTGAAAAGGGCTACTGGAAAATGCAGCCGGCCTTCCAGTCCTTTAGCAGTCAAGACACACCTGAAGTTCCCCAAGCACAAAATGCTGGACCTTTCGTGTATACTTTGTTGCATTTTGCTTGGATGTTAGGACTTTAACTTTTTGCCAACTCACGGGTTTTCCATTAAGCCACTAAAAGTTAAACTTTTAGCAGGGGAGCAGAAAGCAACCGCAAATTATACAGACCGCCAACCTTCGGATGATTTTCTTCGCAGTGAGCTCTTTGGGCGAGCAGCCCTGACTCACACCTTGCGTTGCCTCGTTTTATTGACGGTGAGCCTTGCCACGAATTGGGTGGCTGGCTCGAGCCATTTGCGCGCTCAAAATGAAGGACCAAGGGAACCACTTGTTTTTTCTTGGTGCCCCGTTTTGGTGATTTCATCCCTTTTCACGGGAGGGCTGCCTAAGGGGCGTAACAATGAATGTAAGGGCCTCATTAGTCAGGACGCGCATGAACTATTCGCCATTCTTAAGCCCCTTGTATTACACACTGCGGAAGCAACCCCATCCTTGTACATCTCGGGTTCTCTTATTCTCCTTGCAATATGGCAGGGCATCCGTTGTATAGATCCCATACCGCCCAAATCGCTTGAGTGTGAACACACACCAAACACATCCAAAGGGCGGCGTTTTGGCGCCGAGAAGGCGAGAATCCGCTTGGGGTCCCCCCGAACATCCGGAAGGACACAACTTCGGGAGACATCCCGGAAACAACCAGAAGCTTGGGTGGATATCTGATGGGGTGAAACCAGCCCGGGCCGCATGCAGAAGAGTATGTTTTTGTTTGTTATATATATATATATATATCTATGTATACACATACACCAAAACAAGCAGCTTTTTGAGGGGTACACCAACCAACACCGTTTTTTTGTCTCTTTTTTTTCAGGGGATATATATATATATATATGTATGTATACATACACACCAAACAAGCAGCGTTTTGAGGGATTCCCTTACCTTCGCTTTTGTGACGAGCCATTTTTCCACCAGATCTTTCTTCACAGCAAGCCGTGAGGCAGCTTCCGAGTTCGCCCCCTTGCCATGTGGTTTCGCAGGAGCTGGACCTGGGAGCGGACCTGAAGTTGCCAGAGCGCTGGCAGGTGGAACATCGATGGATCTTCGTGGGATCGGTGCGAGAGATGCAGGGAATGAGAAATGAACTGCTCACCCCCGAGAAAAACCATCCAACGGGTGGTTTCCTTTAAGGGGACCCATGGGAATGAGAAATGGCTCATGACCCCGAGAATTCATCATCCAACTGCTGGTGGTTTTCCTGTATTCGGGGACCTGGACCCCTGGGTTCATTCCATTTCTCATTCCCGACTTGTCGCGCCAACAAGTTTTTCTTCAAGCTCACTCTGCTGGATTGCACGTGGATTCGATTTGCGGGGGTTTGGGTCGAGACCTCGGAATAGGCATAAAGATGCGCATGGAATTTGGGTTCAAAGGAGTAAGAAGAAATGCCCGCGGCATGGATTTTTGTTTGTGCTGAGATTTGCTGGTTGTTTGGCTCCTACCTTTGAAAGTGCCTGTTTCATGCCCACTGCTTCCGGCTATCACTGGAGGCTATGGTAGTCATCCAGGCCTCGTTGCCTCTAGGTTTTACATCATGGCATCAACGCTTGGGACCATAGGAGACATCTTAGCTCTTGGGCCGAAAAGATATATGGGGTTGATCAAAAGGTCGTTTAGGTGGAATCACAATGAGAGAAACCAACATAAAAGATGGTGGGGAATAGTTACTCATAGTCATTTGAAAGCCAAACAAATAAACAAACAATCAACAAGCATAACACGCTGAAGCTGTGAGCTAGGTCACGGGAATCACTGGGGTCTCGCCAGGTTCTGTTCCTGCGGGATGTCTATGAGTTCTGCGGCTTGGGCTCGAGTCCTCGTGCTTCTGGTGGGGAATTTTAAAGGGTGTGATCTGGGGAAATAGAGCTAGAGCTCAGACTCCAAGACTTTCTTTTGAGACTGCAAAGACTTTTCGACTTTTAGCTGTTCGCCATACCCCTAGACGTTTAGGCTGTTGGGCTGTTGGAGCCGTGGAGGGTGGCACTGGTTTTATCCAACACGCCTCATGGGACTACAACCTGCACTTGAGCAGCACCCAAGACCAACTCTCCCATGGGCCATTTCAGGCGAGTCACAGTCAAAACCCGGGTAAGTGAAGGTTAGCAAGGGACAATCCCAGCCATAAATAGCTGCGGCCGCCTTCTTTATTCTTTACATGGTTCTGGGTCGACCATTCTAATTGTGACTCAGGTGGTGCGCCTTTATCACCATATCGGTAGAACCCAATCTGAGGCTCTGCCTTCATTCGTCAAAGGATCGGGGCACAATGCACCGAGCTCGCCCAATGGGGGTAAATCGAGCTTCTTGAGGTGGCATTTTTTTCTCATGAACTCAAGCTCAGGAAGTTTTTTTAAGTGCAGGATCTTTTTGGGTTTGTTTTTAACCCCCCGAAGCGATCTGCGAGCTGAAGTGAAAGAAAGCACGAGCCCTCCAGGCCTCTGTTTTTGTTTGTTTGTTGTTCGCTTTCTCGGAATCCAAATCATATTTGGGGTTCGGAACACCTGAACAATCAACCATGATCAGCTGCCGTGGTCGACAGTACTTGGTGCTACTTTAGGGCCTTTAGTGCGTCCCTTGAGGAGGTCGTTTAAGAGGACCTGAGCAGAACTCCCTTTTCTTGGTGGTTTAACAAGCACGTGAGGTGAGGTGCTTGGTTGTTCGACCAGGGCTTGGCATTACTTGATGGTTCTCAGAAGGAATGATGGAAGACTCGTATGACTCATCCCTTTGGGTTGCCTTATATATACGGGATCCTTTTGTATGCGTACTATACGCCTTAATGTGAAACCCAGGATTAAACTGGGAAGTTTGGGGATCTGCGAAGATGCGGACACCGCCTCGATCGAAATTTCCCCCGTCACCCGCACCAGCAGCATTGGGTCAAGGGGCAAAGCACCCAATCAGAGACTAGGCAACCCCAGGTCCAAGTGATGCTGGAGATGCTGGGGATGTTGCCAGCCCTGCGCTGGGAAAAAAACCAGCCCTCAGAAAGAAAAAACACATTACCGTGGGGTTGCGTCAAACCACTCGATAAAGAGGCCGACCACAGATGTGGGAGGTCTCAAGACGGAGTTGGACCTCCCTTGTTGGCTCCCAGCCATCCCCTTTAGCTTTTTAGCCTTTAGTGTTTAGTGGTAGTTTCTATGTAACCCACTAGAAGTTCGTCACTTTTAGCGGGGGATCCGAAAACGGGCAGCCCGGTTTTGGTTGGTATTTCGAGCGGAGCCTCCCGGAAGCCGTTGCCACGGAATCGGATCGATCCCTATGTTGAAAGGCGGTAACCAAAAAACGGGTTACCGTCAAGCAGCACATATACATACAAACACATACACACACACACATATATACACATGTGTATATATATATATATATGTATACATATATATATATATATATATTTACATATCTGTGTATATATATTTGTCTAATTGAACCCTTCGGCTACTCGCTCGGAGACTCGGAGCTTTCGTACAAGGCACGGAGGAGGGCACCTTCTCGCTGTCCTTTTCGGAGCTGGAGCTCCTCGGGAGATTCGAAAGGGGGGGTCCGTCGATGGGGGGTGCCAGTGGTGGGTTGGGTGGGGTGGGTTGGGGTGGGTTGGGGTGGGTTGGGGTGGGTTGGGGTGGGTTGGGGTGGGTTGGGGTGGGTTGGGGTGGGTTGGGGTGGGTTGGGGTGGGTTGGGGTGGGGAGGATGGGGGTTGGTTGGGAGATTCTTGGATGGGCGGTTCCAGCGGAGTTTTTTTTAATCTGAGGGGTGAGGAAAGGAAAAATCTGAGCTGCAAAGGTCGACTCTGACGTTTTCTTGGGGATCGGCATGGGAAACCAGGGGCTGCGTAGCCACACCCATCGGTCAAGCAAGCGGGCATCTTTAGCTTGTCGGCTGCTGACAGGCTTTCAATGTGTATACATATATATATATATATATTATATATATATATATATATTTATTTATACAGAATACAGTTACACTCAATGTGCTTTTTCTGGCTTGTTCAGCCCAAACAAACAATTGAGTTGTAATACGAGCATTGTTGTCGTCGCTGGCTTTATCCTTCTTCTCCTGACACAAGCAGCCAATGCAGTTTTTGCACAAGCAAAAACAGCTGACATGGGCGTTTCCACTTTTGGCTTACTTTCAAGCGTTCTCGAAAAGGGTTTCCTCAAAAGGTCAAAAGAACAATTTAGGCACTTAGACCCGTCATCCCTGGACAAAGCACAGGGCAGGGGCTTTCTTTTTTCGGGCCCCGTTATTTGCAGGTGATGCTAGGGGAACACGTGTCCCAGCATGGGAATCGGTTTCAATCACAGCTCGTGCAACGATCGGCGTGGATGTTGCCGCATCAGGATCCCAACCTCCTTCTTTCTGGTTTCCTCCAAATGAGGCCTTGAGGTTCGCCGTCCATGTTTTCTTTAAGTTTCTAAGAACCAGAAAGAAAGGGCGGTCAAAATTATCGCGCGAGATTGAAGAGTCGAAGGAATCTGCTCATCTCCCCTCCAGTTTCTGGTTTTTCAGACTGTAGATGGACAAAATCCATTCCTTGCAGCATTTTGGCTGCATGAAACCACATGAATGCTGGAATAAAACAAATCTGCCTGGTGGATGTTGTAAGCATCCCGAAAAAAAAAAAGGAAAAGGAAGGACGGCTGAGGGAGAGAAAGGTGCCCGTTCCTTTCGGGCTTTTCGACGTTCCGAGCTTTGGGCTCAGGACTTGCGTAGACTTTTCGGGGCGTCGGGGCGTCGGGGCGTCGGAGTTTTTTGTGGATGGTGACGCGAAATCCGATTCGCAAGGCACCACCCAAGAAACCCTATGATTCGATTCTCCTGTAAATGCCAACAACACAATGGTTTCAACCATGGTTTCCACGTGGTGCGAACGGATTTCGCAACCATCCACAGTATGGTGAAGCCCTCTATGGTAGGCTGAAGCGCTGAGCCCAGATGAAGAGTTCCTCCTTTCCGAAGTGGCACTGGTGTGCAACAGTCCTTGCCCATCGCTGGGAGATCCGGCTCCCACACGACATGTTGCATAAACTATGTAGTAGTTTTTACTTTTAATGGTGGAACTCTTCTTCTGGGGTATGCCCCAGAAAAAAAGGGAAAAACAAAACAGGATACCTGCGTTCCGGTGGAGCGGTTGGGGGATATGTACCAGAAAGTCAGCATCAGTCCAACTGAACTCGCCAATGAAGCGGCTTGGACGGTTCTTCGGCTTCATGTTGAACCTGAGTTTGCACTGAACAATTGTAAACCTTGCGAGATTTTGCGAGGGCATATCCACCCGCAACAAAGATAATCGCTGGGGGGGGGGAAGAACAAGGTGCTTTGCTCACCTGCCAAGACTTGAGAAGCTACCCACCAAAGGGCGAGTTCCCTGACCAAAGTGTGTGCACTGGGACGCATGAGCGGCACATAGTTCTTCTGAACCACTCCAAGAAGGGATCCTCAAGAATCAGAGACCCAAGTCAAGACGTGATTCGAGTGGTCGTGAAGCTTTGGAACGTCATGTAACCTGAACCGGAGGGCTGTTGTTGCGACCAATGAAAGCTTGCAAGGCAGTATGTAGCCCTTATATAGTGGTAACCTCTGTACCTCCAAAGCTACCCAAAACACTGACATGTTTTAGTTTCTTGGCCCATGCTGTTTGTTTGGTCAAAGCGTTGGCCTTGTTGTTTTCGAGGGGAAAATTAAATCCTTCAACAACAACTTGTTTTGCTCAATCCATTCTAATTGGGGGGGCAGTTCCACCCCAACTCGAGCCTCGAGCTTCAGGCTGTTTCCCTTCGGTCGCCTGACCGATCGAAGTGAGGTACGGCCTGCGGAGGAGCCTGAGCCCGGACTTGTGGGACTTGGGCCACGAGGCCATGCGCAAGGCGGAGACCTACGGAGGACCGCGGGCTGTGAGTGCTGAGCGCGCTGAGGGAGGGGTGGGGGGGGTGGGGAGGGTGGGGGGGTTTTATCGTTTGGTTTGCGGTGTTTCTTTTCTTCTTCTTCTTTTTTTCTCCCTTTTTGCTTTCTGGGGAAAAGGAAAAGCATGAGGTTGTTGGGGCAACAAATTGGAACCGAAGGGAAACCACCGCGAAATGGAATCCTGCCATTTGGGTGTTGCCTTTGGGTGAAACCAAAGGGAAGCCACCGCACTGCGGTAGTCCTGGACATGGTCGTGGAAAATCACTAGGCTTCAGGTTGCTACTTTTCGGATGGGACGACAAGTAAAGGCATAAAGCATGCAAGTCCATTTGGGAATCACCAAATGCTTGCAGAGCTGTTTTGGGGGCCGTTTACTGCCGAAACTGGGAACGGCCAAACCTGAGCACGGGTCCTCACTGCGAGCGCAACATCCTGCTTTATCGATTTGGCAGGGGCGCAGGGCAGTCGCTAATTGCAGGGGAGTCACACGCTTTGTGCCCATGGCAATGTTCCCTGTCTCACCACCAAAGAGAAGGTGATCCAAAAAGGAAGAGAAGGAGCCCAACTCCGCAAGCAAAACCCGAGCGAAAGGGAATCAAAATTGAACACCCAAAAATGCAGCTGACAAATTGACCAACCACGACCAAAGCAAGTGTTTCCTGAAACGAGGCACAATTAAGTGCCGGCTAAGACAAGTTCATTTCATGGTGTTGTGTTTTAGTTTTCCTTGCTAAGCTGCCGAAGTTTAGACCAAACTGGCCATGATTGGTAACTTTTCTCCGAACACCGCAAGTCAAGCTGGCTGGTTGAAGGTTTTTGTTAGCCTATCTAAGCATCAGATTGCCGCCTCCCTTTCAAAACAAGCCACCAAGGAGACCCTCAAAAGACCAACGCCTTTTGACGTCTCTGGGCCCTTTTCGGAGGCCTTCCAGCTGACCCGAAGGGACCCGAAGGCCCGGCTTTCGGCTTTCGGCTTTTCTCCGGTTGGAGATGTGGCCGAGGACCGCTCAGCTTCCTTCAGTTCCTGAAGAAGGCGCGTCTTTTCGTCTTTTCGTTACCGCTTACGGGTTGGGCGGCTTGGCGCCCAGGGTGAAACCGGCAATGAATGGGGGGCGCCTGTTTCACAACACGTGAAACCCGTTCTTTGTTTCTTTTTTGGACATAGGCATTTCCCGAACTAGGGGCGGCAAACACTGTGCTTTGCTGGTTTCCTTTGCATGCGAGAGGGCGAAAATTGGTTCAAGCCCCCCTTTGTTGGTTGGCGCTCATGATAGCTGCCTGTGGTGCTCAATATACCTGAGAGTTCCTGCATTGCCGAAATTTTGTTCTCGGGTTCGAGCTCTTTTGCCTTTTCCTACGACAGAATGGGACTTTCCTTCGGCGGATGGGCAGGTTTTCACTTTGCGCTGGCACTGATTTCGAGGCCTCGAGGCTGTTGAGGAAGGTCTGCGTTGGGAAAAAACGGGTCTCCTTCAAAAGGAGCTCGTTACGGCAGACTTTGGTCCAAAAAGGCCAGAGTTGTTAGACTGTAAGGGGCAAGCATGATGCATGGTTGGGCACACGTCTGGCGCTGATGCATCCAGCACCTTTGAGGTTTCCAGCGTTGCATTTTTTTTTTGGGGGGGTAGGGATGTTGGTGATGCTGGGGATGCTGGGGATGCTGGGGATGCTAGTGATGATGGAGTTGCTGAAAAGGTTGGGTGCTGGGAATGCTGAAGTTGCTGAGGATGCTGAGATTGAAGGTGCTGGGGCTGCTGAGTTTGATGCTTGTGATGCTGGGTATTTTCGGCTTGCTGCTCTGGTCAATCTCTCTGTTTGGGATGTTGCAAAGAGCAACTCATCGAGTCAAGCAGACAGAAAATTGCACTTTGGTTTCCTTTGAAAATTCGACAGGTGCCTTGTAGACGAAACATCCGATATTTCCAACGTGTTCGACAAAATTACTCTGGTCAAATGGCAAACAGAGTCTGCGGGTCACTCCAGGCTCGGATTCTCTTTGCAAGGGGGTTGCAACTCCATGAATCCAAGACTTACCGCCCTTTCTCACTTGCCGGTGCTCAGTAGGGAATGAGGGAACGTGCAAATCGCCCTTTGGAATCGTCCAAACCGGACACAGAGTGACAAGGCATGGTTGTTGTTGGGAAACATTTTACATTTTTTGCTTGTGGTTTAGTGGGGAATCCCCACTTAACTGCTAAAATTGAACGTCAACCAAGAAGGACCGAAGCACGGGGAACACCCCTCGTGGTTTCCGGGTTTCGAATGGTAGGCGTTTCCCATGGCGAAGCCAAAGCACCTCAGCGCCTTTGAGCATTGGC
The DNA here is from genome assembly GCA_963377175.1 of Effrenium voratum. NCBI lineage: Eukaryota > Dinophyceae > Suessiales > Symbiodiniaceae > Effrenium > Effrenium voratum. Next base: position 887,831 of record CAUJNA010002324.1, on the reverse strand, counting down.
GCCCCGGCACGGAGAAGGGTTGCCTGGTCCTGGGAAGCCGTTTCTTGGTGGCTCCCAGCCATCCCCGTAGCTTTTAGCCTTTTAGTGTTTTCAGCCCACCAAAAGTTAAACTTTTAGCGGGGGATCTGAGGACAGCTCAGTTTTGGGGGTAAAGGGAAACCGAAAGGAAAACTGGAGCCATTTTGCGGGGGCTGCTAAAAGAAGGACAGACCCATACTGTAGTCCTTCTTTTTTTTTGGGGGGGAAGCCGTGCATTGTTTTTGGGGGTAAAGGAGAACCAAGAAAAAAGGGGGGGGGGGTCTGCTAAAAGAAGGACAGAGCCATAGTTCCCCTCATGTGGTTTCACGGGTATATGTGTCAACAAAGGCGACATGTTGTTTTGGTTATCCCAGATCCCAAAGAAGACTTCAACCAAAGGGCTCCCGATACTTCGGGTGTACCTTGTTTTGGGGAACCCCCAAAAAGAGGTTGTTTTTCACGGGGACCATTTTGGGATTGCCCGGCATTTTGCGACGCACCCATACTGTGGACGAAATCCGTTTCGCGCCACCTAAGAAACCCTGGAAGGGTGATTCCCCTGCAAATACCAACGAACGTTATGGTTTCAACCAGGGTTTCATTTCGTGGTGCGAAATGGATTTCGATTTCAACCGTCCACAGTATGTCTTTATCAAAGCGATTTCTTTGGTTTTCGCACAGACTTGGACGCCCCTGGGTTTGAGCCGAGCTCCAGTTCGGCGAGCTGTTTTTTTTGGGGTGAGTTTAAGCATCTGGGTATGTGTCAAGACCCCCAACACGGCGGTTTCCTGTGGTTTCCCCTTTAAAAAAAAAAAAAAAAAAAAAAAAAAAGAAGGGCCGAAAAGGTTTCCCTCGCCCCATTCGTGTTGTTTCTGCTCCTCTCGAGCGAGAATTCGGAGATACGTGTGGAAAGGATTCCCATGTCCATTGAAGATACCTGGGTCCACTCACTCGACCCTTGATGAAATGGTGGGGCAAATTTCTGAGGGCGTTTGAAGTTCTCGGATGCCTTTGACATTTCTGATCAGGACACCAAGAAGGTCCAGACTCACAGCTCTTTTTCTGCGGCCTTGCAAAGCACGTGTGCAAAAGCGCATGAAACGAGCTTGGGGGGGGGGAATTTCATGTGACTGACGCAAAAAAGGCGAGGGTCAAGAATGGAGCGCTGGTTTGTTCTTCTTTTGGAAGTGGCTATGTGTGAGACATATAAAGAGCAGGGGGGGTCTCTTTTCCCGTTTGCTGCGATGTTCAAAGGTATCCTTAGCCTTCACCTTGGGTTGCGCAAGGATTCTGTTTTTGTAGTGGCTTCCCAACAGGGATTATGGAGAATCGGGTTGGCCAACTCTCCATTTTGAACAGCCCAGATTTGTTCCCTAGTTAAGAGGGACCTCCCTTTGAAATCAGGTAACCCTTTGGTGGGGGTTTGTTGGCGGTTTGGGGATTTGAACCCCTGGTTCCTGCAGAGAAACCACCCATACAAACCGCCACTTCGGGGATCTGGTAACATCCGCCCGAGAGGTGCCTTTTGCCCCCCGAGAACGCATGCTCCGGAGCGATGCCGGGGGGGTGCCGACGCGAGGTGTGAGCAGTACGACGAGCTGCAGCAGCGAAGCGCAGAGGCGGGGGTGCGGGTTGCGACCATTCCCACTATGAGATGTGTTTGTCTCTGTGTGCGTGCGTGCCCTTTTTTCAGGTTGGCTGAAAGGGAAAACCACCACTTTTTGGGATGCCCTACTTTGATGCATGCCCAAATAAATTCTTACAATCGAGTGGGTGGGTGGGCGGGCGGGCGGGTGGGCCGGGAGGGGGGGGGGGTTGAATAGATATGAGCACAACTGGTTTTCATTCACTGAGTCGGGAAGCCAACGTGGGTTGATCCCACCACAAATCCAAGATCCCAAAAGGCTTCTTCAAAACAGAAGAGTGCATAATTGGACATCCCTCGTGTTCCGGCTGGTTTTCGCCGGAAATCAAGGTACATCCAACGTATAAAAGGGGGCTCCCCTCTTTGGACTCCATGATGAGTGTATGCTTTTTGTTGCGGATACCCTTTTTGGCTTGGTTTGAAGGGACACCAAAAGGAAAGCCACACATCTTTTTGGGTTTTCTGCTTTCTCTTTCTACACGGCCTTAGAGTTGGGACTTTGGGGCGAGATGGGAGAGCATGTCCCTCAAAGTCCCACCGCGACCAGCTTTGACCGCCTGCAGCGTTTAGTCTTTGAGCTTGTTCCGGAAAGTGGCTACCGCTCCTTTCAAGGGACATGGGTCCGTGTTGACCCAATCCAATGCAGGGTGTGTTCATTGAGTCCAAGACCCCTGTGAACTGCGAATTCACTCCGTCGAGAGTTGAGGGGCGTTCTTGCTACAGATCTCGCCACACCCTAGGCGCACCCAGGGTCCAGTTGCCCGTACAAAGGGGTTGAAGACGGGCATCCATGCCATGTGGCGCAGGGAACTGACGCTGCTGGAAACCGTGTGTATGCACACACATACACACACGCTCCGACGAGCATCGGGGCTGTTTGGTGTGGGTCTCGGGCACGGAGTGACTAGGCTGCCCTGGCTGGCAGGCGCCTTGTTTTTTTTTTCTTCAGGACCCTGGCTTGGTGGGTCTGTCTCAAATTGTGCAAAGAATCCTTCCCCCCCCGTTTTTGGCAGGGTGCTCGTTGGCCTCTAAAGGATGACCTCCGCGAGATTCTTTCCTTTTCTCTGGCTTCCTTTCAACCAAGTTTCCACCCTTTGTCTCCCTTTTTTTGCAATGCCCCGGAGCTTTTGGTATGAAAGAAGCGCGCAAGAAATGGCTGTGGGGGTGCCCAAAATGGCTTGCCCTGGTAAAAGGAAGCATGGATGATTTAACCTGCGGTCCAATTCCTTGTGGTTTGATTTTGATCCATACCCATATGTATTGTATTCTCTCTTGTTGGTTAAAAAGGGGGTTTCACTACTGGACATGTTTTAAGATATTTTTCCCTGGGGGCGAGAAATGCCAAATCCAAACGCGCGTCGCTTCATTCGCAGATGGACCTCCTCACGGAGGCCATGCTGTTGTTCGAGAAGAAGAGCTCCATGCCGGTGCTGCCCTGCGACGACCAGGCGGGCGCTTGGAGCGGAGGGATTGGTTGCGACTAAGAGGCCGTGGCTCAAAAGTGGAATTCCCAAAATGGCGCCTTGGCAAAAGGAACCAACGACTAAGACCCGCGGTTTGCCCCAGCTCTTTTAATTTTGAGCCATACCCAAGAAACGCCGTGGAAGGATTTCTCCTCTGAAGGAAAGTGAAGGTTGATCAAGACCCAGTTGATTTGTAGGGGGTGTGCCATAGAAAGAATCCTTCCCTGGGGCCCTAAGGGTGTCTGTGCCCCAAACCATGTTAGTGGAGGTTCCCACAAAAAGGCCGAAGAAGATGAATGTTGCTGTGATTTCACGGATTGCTTGGGGGTACCCAGCAGTCTGCTTTCAAACATGCTTTCTTGGCAACGATGCAGGTAAATGGCCAAATGTCAACCGAAGTGAACTTGTTCATTCATCTTCTTTCCTTTCTGGGTTTTTTCCTCTACTTCTTCCCCTCCTCCTTTGGCACAGGCCAGTCTGGAGCGAGAGTTCGAGGAGATGGCCTCTCCGCGGCAATTCAGGTCCCTCCCTGGTTGGGATTCATCCCATTTCCCATGAATTATAGGTCTCGCATTGACCGGAATTTCAGGCTCAGATCAGTAGGGTTTGGATCAGGAGGGTTTCCAAACACGAGTTTGCTCATTGACAACATATATATGCAAATAATTTTAAGGGAACCACTCTCCGGGTGGGGGATTGGGCATCTGCTTCTGATGTTGCCCCTGCCCCCCCACACCCTCCCCCCCCCCCCGCTACTGGGCCAGGCCAGTCGATGGATTTCCCCTCCGGGTTTTCTCTGCGTTGTTTTGGGCGGTCCGCAGGTCGACGTTTTTGCCGGTTCTTTGTTGTGGCGTATGTGTTTGGGTTTGTTTTTCGGGGTTTGTTGCCTGGTGTCGCTTTCTGGTTAACAGCTTCGAGGTAAGTCAGCTCCGAAGGACCTTCCAATCCAAACTCCGCCTCAGGATTGAGGACCAACATAGCGGTTGGTTTCCTGCATCCTCTCAGCAACATGGTTTGATGGTTTCACCACCTTTCAGGGCGCAGTTGAGGTTTTTGTTTGTTTTTGGTATAGCTCAAGTCCATGCCAGCTACGGATCAGACGGTGGACCCATGGGATGCCCTGCTCCGTGCGACTCAGAATCTCAATATCATTGCCAAACTGAGCTTGCCCTTGTAACTTGTTTCTCCTTGATTTCTGCTTACCAGTACCAGGTTCACTTTTTGCAGGGGTCTAAGTCTGGTCTGCTGATGGCACAGCAGCTATGCCCATCCTGGGTTTGGGCTGGCAGGGCAGCTAGGGTTTAAGGTAGGAACACGCCTGAAACTTGATTGGCTTTAACAAAAAACGGAACCTGAAGGGTCCGTGTAGGAAAACGGCCTTCCAGACTTGTTTCTCGGACCTGGGACATTTGGGGACAGTTCTACCCAAACCTGCCAGAGATTCGATAAAACTCGGTTATTGGTGGAATAGACCCTGGCTTGCCCTCGCTTTGCGGGTGGGTGACATTGGATTTTTGACCCACTCCCATGTCCTTTTTGGGAATCCCCCGGAACATGGGTGTTGACTTTGCTTCCATTTTCCGAATTGAAGATGCTCCGAGTATTTTTGGGCATCTTCCAGAACCTGGGCGGCGTTAACTTTACTTCCATTTGCCGACACGAAGATGTTTCGTCTATTTTCCCCCTGGGTGAAAAAAGGGGGCCCCCGATTCCGCCGGACAAATCATCGCGGCTCTGCGGGGCGCCCGAGTGGCCGTAGGTGTCCTTTTTTAGTAGTTTTGGCAGAAAAAGAGAGGTTTACCTGGTGGTTTCATCATCCTCCAGGGAAATCCATCTCTTTCCAACCTAAAAGGACACCTATGTGGGTGTGGCTGAAAAATGGGGCTCCAAAATGGCTTGCCCTGGTTTTCTGGACAGGTAGACCAAAACCCTTGTAACCCGAGTTGCTTAATTTTGAGCCACACGTAAGTGCCGCATTCTCCGCTCGGATCCCCTCGCAGATCGCTTCCGAGTGGCCGAGGACGTGTCGGGCAGCGGGTGCGTGGACATCGGCGCGATCCAGCGGCGCTGGGGCTGGGACCAGAAGATGACTTTGGACATCCTCAGCAAGCGCCCTGTCTCAAATGGCGGGTCCAAACCCAAATCGGTTAGCCCCCAGTGAACATCCGATTCAATCCAACCACTAAAATAGTCTTTGACATGGGTGTTGAATTCACCTATCCCAAAATGGACATGGACACCCATATGGCGCGGTTGTCAAAACCGTTTTGGGGTCGAATTCACCACCCATTTGAGAGCCTATTTTAGTGGGGATTGGGATGTTCACTGGGGGTACGGGATTTTGACCCATGAGGTTCCCTGGAAGGTCCATTTTGGAGAAGAGCCGGTTGATTCGGTTGCCTGGTTCCATGAGGGGTTATACTGTGGATGGTTGCGAAATCCATTTCGCAGCACTTTGAAGCCATGTTTGAAACCACTGTTGGTTGGTATTTACAGGGGAATCATCATGCCAGGGTTTCTTGGGTGGTACAGGATTTTGTCCATCCACAATCGGGAGCTACTGCGCCATGATTTCACCGTTTTCAAAGTTTCCCCCCCCAAGTAGCAGCTCAAAGGGAAATCGACAACCAGTTTCTGACTTTGATAACCCCCAGAAACAGCGAACAATAATGAGGGGGCCACCTCAAAGTAGTTGGCGGACCATGAGTCCCCACCAAAATGCTCTCCATGAAAGGGTCCCTAAGGTTCCTATTCACACGGGTGTTTCTGAGAATAGAGGACCCCAAAGCATGGCCTAGCCAGTGATCCCCCAAAAGCAGCACCCTCAGAACGGGCGTTTCCAAAAATGGACCGCTTTTATGCATGAACATGATCGTTTTAAGACTCATCCAAAGTGAGTTTCCCTTTGGGTGATGTTTAAAGCTGGTGGAAACCAGTGGTTCAAAGGTTGGACATGCAGTATAGCACGAAACCCCAAAAAAGGGATGATTTATTTGGTCCCTTCCTGGTTCGAAGAGGGTCATACTGTTGATGGAAGAAATCTTGCATGAGCTTGCAAGACTACATGTTTGCCACCCCGCGCCCCCTACTTAACATTGAGCTGCGACGCAGAGTTGTCAATGACCTAAATCTTGCAGACCCAACCCAACTTGGCCAAACTGAGCACTAATGTCAGAACGAGGGCGCGGGGCAAGTCGCAACAAGATGGCTTGGATCCCAAAGTCATATAAGCCCCACTTTGCCATTTGAGCAGCGCCCAAAACCAATTCCCATCGGCCATTTCAGGCGGTTCAGTTCTTTACCTGGTTTAATAGGGATCATTAGAAACGCCTGGCCCCTTTTTCTCACCATATCGGTAAGAGCCAAATGGGTTATTTGTCATGTCGTTTTGCACGCTTAGGCTGGCACTCGTACATGGCGGTACCATCAACAAGAGACAAAGACAAAGACATTTTGGGTGCTGCTCAAATGGGCGCTGAAACACCGAGGTCTCCGAAAGTGATCCAAAAAGAAACAGCCCAAACAGCGTGCCTGCCCGACAAGCGCTGGACCCCAAAACAGCCGCCAAGCCGCCCCCTGCATAAATTGCGCCCCCCAAAATGAAAAAAGGGGTCCCCACAAAATGGCTCTCCGGTAGAAGCCGCTCCCTTGCAATGGCTCGTAAAAAGGCACCCAAAGCATGGCACCTTAAAATGGCGGCGCCCAACATGACGCCCAACAATGGCCTTTGGATCAGGGTATCAGGGACCCAGCTCTTTGCCGACCCCTGATGAATAACCGCCCCGACCCGATTAGGGCGTGTCCCTATCTAGTGGGGATTCTGGACCCCTGATTCATAAGACCCCGTTTAGGTTTCAACATCACCTTTAGGAATGGCTAACTTAATGTAATCCAGAATCCCAGGCAAAGCATACCCACGACTTGCCAGGTGGCTTCCCTTTGGGGTCTAACGTGGGAATTGCGGTTTCGAGCCCAATTGCCTGCTCTCTTCCAATTTTTAAAAACCTAAAGGAGGTTGGCTCAAACAACAGCGGATCAACGAACTGGCTGGTTCAGCTCCTTTGGAAGGGTTGCAACCTCTGGTCAACCCACCGCTGGTCAACCCATCCCTTTAGGTCAGGAGCCTCACACCCCTACAAATCGGTTTCCCCATGCATTTGGCAAGTGGACACAAAAAAACCCCTCCAGCCATGGCTCGTTGCAAATCAGAGAGGTCCTTTCCTTTGCAAGTCGCCGGGTGAAAGTCGACGGCGCGAGAAAAAGCGAGGTACGACCTCTCGGCCGATGGCGCGGGGCCCCAATGGTTGGGATGCTCACATCAACCCTGGGATTTTGGGGTAGGTGCCAAGTGGGGAGTCGGACGCCCCGACGCGGATTCTGTCTTTCCTGGTTTCCGGTTCCGAGCCTCAACAAGACACAAACCCAAATGGACCAAACCTGGGATCGGTGCGTTTGGGGGCGGAGCTTGCTTGGGCCAAGATCAGAAGGCTTTTACCTGCTGGGGGAAGGAACGCCTTGTCGCCTGCGGGAGGACGGGGTCCCAGAATTTCCAGCCGAAAGGCAGAAGTAACCCCGAGCCAAGCAATGGCCTTAACAATCTAGGATGCTTTCAGCAAGCATGCAGTTGCATATCGGTTTTTTTTTTTTTTTTTTTTTTTTTAATATATATAAACAAACTCCGGGGAGAGAGGCTTATCCAGGGCACTTTTTTCCCCCATTCACTCAAACAAGAAGGATGGTGGAACAGCGTGGGTTAAGGACTCAACCTGTTACATCATTGATCCCCAAGGCAAATGAAACCCAGATGTATCGATTATCAAACCGTAGAGTCGCTAAAAACTCAGTGTGCGCCGCTTTCTTTCAGCGGCACCAGCTATTTGCCCTTCACTTTCTGGAAAGGATCCAAAGAATCTTCCCAACCAATGGCTTGGTGCATAGACGCGCATTCCAAAACAGGAAAGTCGTGGTCCCAAAAAAAGGCGACGGGTCCCAGAACCGGCATATGGCTTTGTGTCTTCCTCTTCTGCTTTTGTTTCTTGGAATCCGCTTTTGGTTGGTTTTCAATGGACACCGCATGGGGAAAATCGGGCCCATAGCTGTGCTCGATTCTTTTCTTCGAGACCAACCTGTATCTACGTTTGGGAGGCCAGAGTCTGGCCCGCCGGTAGCCGTGAGGTGAACACGTTGAGAACATCGTTTTGTTTGTTGCGATCTCAAGAGAGTCTGATGCTCTGTGCCTGCTGTTGATGTACCATGATGGCTTGTCTTCGAACATGGGTAGTCCAAATTAAACCGCCAGGGGACCGCGGGTATTGGTCTTTGCTTCCATCTACCAGGGCAACCCATTTTTGGGGGTTTCTCCACGCACCACCCAAGAAACCCTAGAATGATTCGATTCCCCCATGTAAATGCCAACAAACCTTATGGTTTCAACCATGGTTTCATTTCGTGGTGCGAACGGATTTCGCAACCATCCACAGTATTTGTGACCCGCGGCCAAATGGACGACACCGCGCCCGGCAACGAGGGTGTCTGGACAAGGGCGACTTTCTGCGGATGATGTGCCCGGACGGCTACCGTCTGCCGTCCATGGAGGGCGAGGCGAGTCGCGTCTCAAAAGAAGCGAGCGGCTTTTGACCGGTTGTCGGGCGGGAAGTTCGATTTTCTTGAGGGACCCTTTTGGGTGGGCCGTGTTTTGGGTGGGCCTTTTTTCTTGGGTGGTTACCAAAATCAGTGGATGGCCTTTATGGTTTTCAATCTTGTATTAGACTGTCAGTGGACCCCTCAGACTCGGTGGTTTCCTTGTCAGGTTTCCCTTTCAAGCCAAAGCCTGGCTTCCATGATTGGGCGTGTCTTCTTTGAGGTGACCGTTTTCTGAGTACTTTAAAGAGGGAAGCCAAAGGAAAGCGCAGGGAAACCAGAGGAAACCAAAGGGAAACCGAAGCCCATGCTTTTTGTCAGACAAACCCCAATCTGTTTGCATTGCCAGACTCAACCCGCGAAACAAGGAAAACCAGGGTAAGTGAAGGTTAGTGAGGGACAGCTCCAACATAAATGGGCGTCAGCGCCTTTGCGACTCTTCATTTTTTCTCTCGGGGTAGACCTCTCAAATAACTCGGGTTGATTATGGTTCATTTTATTTTTTTCTTGCATACAGTTCTAGGGGTATCTTCTATTTCCATTCTTTCCAGGGATCCGAATCTTTCTAGAAAATCACCAAAAACCCTGGGGAAATGGCGATCGGTTTGTGAAAAGAACGATGGCTGAAAAGAATGGGGGAATAGAAAAGTCAGCTTTTCGTAGGGGAATGTACCAACCCAAAAGCAGGCCTCCGAGCCTCTGAACACGGAACTCTCGGGCTTCGGGCTTCGGTCTCCCACCATTTCCCCTTTTAAGCAGACGTGACACGTGTCGTGTAAACACTATGTTATCTATTCAACAATGCAGAAAAGTCTCCAAACAGCATTCTCCAACATTGAATCAGAGCAGCAAGGGAGGCTATGGGAAGATGGCCCTGAATGGTCCTCAATAGACTCTAACAATGACTAGTCACTCGTCACCAGCCTGCAATGGCTCCCCTTGCTGCTCCGAAAAAGTAAATATCATGAATAGATTGGCATCACAAGGGTAGAAAGTTGGTTCTTGTCGCCAAGTTTCTATTGTGCGACCTTGAGGTCCCTTCGACTTGTTGGTCTCGCAAGTGGCTCTTCCATGAAGCCTACAAAAGGTGATCGAACTTTTGCATGTGGGGCTTGCAGCCTCAAGCTAAAGAACCCCTAAGAGTATCATCTTCCATTTGCTTAGTAAAATGTTCTTATTTCCCCTGTTGGTTTTCAGGGAACCTATCACATATTTTCCCTCCACTCTTTAAGCGAACCTATCTAGCAGATGGGGGTCAGAAACAATGTTTTGACACCATTTTCTGATATTTGTTTCCGGTGAATCAAGATCTCTCGTGGCTTCGCCAGGACCGGGATGTCTTCGGCATGCTGCTCACCGGCAGCATCCGCCGCTCGGCCATGCCGTTGCGTTGGCGCACCCCATTTCTTCCTCCAAAGTTGGGTTGAAGAGCCAGACGCTGCCTGCTCAAATACTGGTTTTCACATCCCAGTGATTCAATTTAATGCCCCAGTTGTGAAGCTGACAACCCCTAGCTCAACCCCGCCCCCCGCCCCCCCCCCCCCCCCGAAAACTCAATGGTTTTCACGAGATTTGTATTTCGCCTGAACACGGAGCATGTTTCTTGGGGGTTCAGAAAACGTTGAGTTGGAGGTAGCCTTCTGCCCCACCTTTCGCGCCTCAGCGTGCAGCCCCGTGGGCGTGGCTGCCAAATGGGTGTGGCTCAAATTGGGGGTCCAACATTGCACCCTGCCAAATGGACTAACAATGCTAGGGGTTGTTTCCCGATTCTTTTGAACCATCGCTCTTTTCGAAGACCGGATCCGTTTTCCTTGGGTTTCTGGAGGTCTGGAAAGATTCGGATCCCTGGGTTCAGAATGGGGGAGGTAGCCCTAGAATGCCTGAGTAACCCGAGCACTTGAAGGTTGAGCCACACCCAAGTCACCTGCATGAGAGTCAAGAATGATCATGCAGCGAGTGCGGCCACGACTGAATAGTTCTGAGACTGGAAGCTTGGACCAAGCCAACCAGCTGCAGCAAGTGTGTAATATATATATATATATATGTGCGCGCGTATGTGTTCGTACGTGTGTTCGGGGGTCCTCGACCCCCGCACCGCGGGCTCAGTGTGGCTGGAGATATCTGGCGGCGTCGAAATTTGACACCTGCCAAGGGATTGACTCGAAAGGGCTGTCGTGAGCGTTGGGTTTCTGAACCCATGTTTTTTGGTTGATTTCTCGAGTTGTTTTTGGGTTTGGAGTCTCTTCCATATGTAGAATTTAAATAGAAATATGTCGGATTCGGCTTACAATGTGTTGGATTCTATTTTTCAAGACTCTTTCCAGATCTCTTCCCAGGTTTTTGTGGATTTCTCGTTTATTTTTTGGGGGGGCCATGTTTTTGTGGATGTCTCGAGTTTTTCTCGAGTTTTTTTGGGGGGTGTGGCGTCTCTTCCCAGCTCCGGGCGGCTTCAAAGGCTACCTGCACGAGAAGATCGCCGAGAGCACGGATTTGTATTCGGTGAAGGACAGGAAGCTGGACAAGGCCAGGACGGTGAAGTGCCTCGGCTTTTCTTTCTTCTTCTTTTTCTTTGGTGCGGGTCTCAGGTGTGGGGGTGGTACCTTCAAATCGTCTTAAAGGTTTTTTTCCGGGGGGGGGGTCCGGGGTGGGTTCCGCGAGTGGTTCTGGTTCATAGGGCGGTTTCAAGGAGGGTTTCAGGAGTCCGCGAGGGTTCTGGGAGGGTGTGGTGCTGTTGGGGATATCGCCTGAGCTTATTTTGCTTTTTCCGGCTTCTCAGATTAGGTTTGGGGCTGTCGTATTTGGAGGGTACCCTCAAATCGTCTTAAAGGGAAACCACGAGGAAGGTTTTGTGGTGGCGTATTTGGGTACCTTCAAATCGTCTTAAAGGGGAAACCGCGAGGACAACCCATTCTTGTTTGGGGGTTGCCTTTGTTTTGACACATGCCCAGAATTCCCTTTTTGGTGGCTTTGAACATCACCTGGGTTTGCCTTGGCGGTTCAAAGAAATCTCAGGATCCCTCGTTTCCCCGCACTGATCCTTTTCGGCCTTCGGCCTCAGGCGCGTCCTTTCTCCCCAAACCGCGTCTCAGCGCCGGCGGGCGCAGTGACTTTCTTCCTGTGTCATTCCTTTCGGTTGTTCTCAAAAGGGTGGCCCCGGGGTTGTTTGGCTTCAAATGGAAGACGCATCCGTCAGGGGCCCTGGTCCCATGTTCTGCAGAAGCGCTGGTGATCCCAGCGAGGGAACTGAGCGCCCTGCAAGTGGGGTCTGTTGCAACCCCTTGTTTTGGTGGCTCCCAGCCATCCGGTTCCTTAGCTTTTTAGATCCTTTTAGTGTTTAGTGGTAGTTTCCATTTGAACCACTAAAGTGAAACTTTTAGCGGGGGATCTGAGGGCAGCCCAGAATAGATTGCCCTTTACCAGGTGGTTTGAACCATAAAGATTCCATCCGAAGGCTCACAACACCCCCTTCCTTTGTGGTTGTTTTATTGGGCGGCAGCAATTGCGTCGCAATTTGGCATCTTTCGCTTGCTCAATCTTGGTCGACTCCTTCACGTGCTCCACATGCCACCTGTGGACGGTTTTCAAGAGGACACCTACCACTTTCGGGAGGTCGCTCATTTGGAAGGACAACCACAACTGCCGGCAACAGCCATCAACGTGACGTCAAATCAACAACAAAAGGAGAGAACGCCAGTCCGCAACATTCTCACAGCACGACAGGCACCATGCAGAGGGGTTGCTGCAAGCCAGAAAAATGGTGAATACCCTCCCTCCAACTAACATGGCAAATGACACGGGCTCCCTTCAAAAGGAAATGAGTCTTCCAGGTACCTCCAGGTGCCATGTTAGTTGGAGGAGGGGTATTTCCTTTTGGCTTCTTTTACTGGGGACCGACATTCTACCAACTTTTTCCGATCCGGTCTATGTGGACTTCCTACGTTTCCCATGTCTTGAGCTACGCATCACCATAGCTACGCATCACCAGAAGCTTCGCAACTTCGGCCCTTTTTGGGCTGATTTGAAGTGAGTTGGATTTCCGGGCGATGTTTGGAGTGGAAGATGTAGAAAACTGTTCATCTTGTTCAGGGAATTGGTCGGTTGGCCAACTATTTCAAGCCACGGGATTTCTTCGTAATTTGTCGTCATACTGTGGATGGACGCACTTCATTTCGCACCAGCCAAGAAACCCTAGACTGATGATTCCCCTGTAAATACCAACAAACAATGGTTTCAACCATGGTTTCAAAGTAGTGCAGGATTTCGTCCATCCACAGTATTTGTCCTTTTAGGTTTTATTCATCCCCGGAGTGTCCCAAGATGTGGCTTGAATCATCGCCTTTCGCGCCAGATCCAGTGAGTTTTTCCTTCTGGGGTGTTGTTTTTAGGTTGGAAATAACGTTTTGAGGCCTGTTTCCGCATGAGGAAGCGGCGCCCCTTTGACCGCGCCACATTGGGCCGGATTCCCAAAAAGGACGTCTGCCCTTGCCCAAATGTTTTAGCAGCTGGTTTCGGGTTATTAAATATGGACCAGAATCTGCAAGATCATTTTCGCCGGGACAGAAGCTTAGCTATCGTTTGTGCCACAAAGACGAATGGCTCACTTTCGGTTGATAGCACCCACTTATCCCTTCAAAAGTCCTCTTTCCAGCACCAGGGTCACGCACTTTGCTTAAGGAAAATGGTCCAGGGCGCTTCCCCCACTATGTGGTTTAAGCAGCAGTGGTTCAAAGGTTGGGATTTTCCATAATTGGGACCGCACAGCGCGGAAACCGCTGGTTGAAACCTCGTTGGAGCTTGAAGCCTCTTTGGTTGACACCTCCCGAGTGGTTGAAGCCTTGAAACCTAATGGGGGTTGAACCTTGATGGAGCTTGAAACCGTGTCGGGGCTTGAAACCTCGTTGGGGGTTGACCTCGTCGGGGCTTGAAACTTCCTTGCGTTGACACCTCGTTGGAGGTTGATGCCTCGTTGGGGGTTGATGCCTCGTTGGCGTTGAAACACGTTTGGATGCTGAGACTCCATTGGAGGTTGAACCGCCATGTAGGTTGAAGTCTGTTATCAACGCTGAACAGGGTGAATCGCCGTTCCTCTCTTCTAGAGTGGGTTGCTTGGCCAGGGGACTACTAGCTGCTGGTTGGAAGGGAGCCAAGGAGCTGTGGACATCCACAATTGTTTTTAACAGAAGGAGCTGTGGATGTCCCCTGGTCACTCGAACAAAGCAGCTGACAGCCGTGCTGTGTGTTGGGGTGTATTCAAAATCCAAGCCCGGTCTCTTCTTTTTAACGCAACCCGTGGGCTCCTGAACACTACGGGGTTTTGCTTCCTGGAGTAGGTAGTAGGTGCTCTTGTGGGTGCTTTTCCGGGTCCTCGGGTTCATCGCCGGTGCACATGTTGCCGCCTGACCGTACACGACTGGCACACAGACAACGAGATCTTTGTCACACAGTCTCTTTTCGCGAGGGTCGAGGATGCGCGCACCCCAAAAGCGCATCCATCAAGGAAAGCGCTGGGGAGCCGGTTGTGGCATCCCTTCGCTTTGGCTTTGTCCAGGTTCCCTTAGGAGGGTTTCGCGTAGATCTGCCAAAAGATTTTCCTGAACGCCACTGCAGCTGCGGTAGGTGGGTCTTTTCCGGGCAAGCGGGCATTCTAGGCGCCCTGGCCCGCAATGGCTTTCTGGGCATCACGTGCTGGCCCGCGCAAGCAGCTGGGAGCCATGTTGCCTTTTTCGATTCTAGGTTTTCTTCCGCGCGCCGCGGTCTAGTTTCAGCACGCCCGGGCCCAGATTTGAGGAGTTGTTGAAGGGTCGGTCAAGGTTGCCGGGCTGTAAGCAAAAGAGCTGTTGCAGGGGTGCGTTTGGGCCAGTTTGTTGTTTGTCGGCTCCCTTGCGTCAAATGGCTTGGGCCGGCGTCAAAGCAGATGTTTTGCCGGGGGTTGTTCCGCGGACAGATTTGGGCCAGCAAGTTAACTTCGCTGAGTTAGATTGTCTTGGCTGTGCTCAAAGAGGTGCTTTGACGGGAGCTGTCCCTTGTTGTCTCTCAAGATTAATGGAGGCAGCGGCGTAATTGGTAAGCTTGTCGTAGTTTCTTTTGGCAAGCCCAAAGGCCAGCCTGCAGATATGTTTTGTTCTTGTTGTGCATGATGTCTTGCCGGGGTGTTCTTTCGCTGTCCGGCTTGCTGCTTTCTGAGTATGTGTTAAAAGCTGGGCGCCCCAACACAGGTGGTTCTGGAAGCTGACCTGATGGTTTTCTCACACAGTTGTCCGTTTCGAAACATCCCAGAAAATTGAAACAGCAAATGGACACATCCACCAAAAAAGTGTAGAACTCCCCAAAGACTCCCCTTTGAACGCTCGCCGTGCGCTGGAGGGTTCCTGGGTCCTGGCCTTTTTCAGCTGCCTTGACATGAAACCAAAGAGAAAACCTTTGGGGTCCTGTTGAAAAAGGCCGAAGGGAACCATAGCGAACTGACCCTCCCACTTCAGCTCCCAAGGCCCATGCCGTTTTCTTTACTGCCAGAAGTTCCTGAAGGGACATGGCTGTATTGGCGCCTCGGATGGCACGCGCTCGGATCGCGCGGGCCAGTGCCCGGCAAGGGATTTGAGCATTTGGCCCTTTTGGGCGAGTTGGGTGATCCAGCTTCCAACCTCCCGCCCCTCAAGCTGTCGGAATGTTTTTTCACAGCCGTCCCGAACAAAAACTTGCGAAGCGGAAGAACCCTAGGCAAAATGGGACAACCTTGGCCGTTCGCTGATTTCTTTCTTCAGAAAACCTTCTTGACGTCGTGTCTAGGTCCATCTATTTGATTGGTCGCATGAAGCTTTCGCTTTCAGCCCATCCAAAGGGACTCAAGCCTGGTTGGTTGAATTACTTTACAATTTTTGTTTACCCACCCTTTGTGCCTGGTACGACTAGAGGCTTTTGGAAGGGTCCGGTGCCTGTTTGCATGGTTGACACCAACCAATTTCCGATTGTTTTGTCTGTCGAGTTTTTCTCATGTCAGACACATGTCTTGTTGCTACTCCCAGAAAAATCATTCCTTCCGGTGTTTCGCAGTCCACAAACTCCGACTGAGGAATGAACTCTTTAGTCGTCTTGATGCCGACCAGGCTGGTGCCACCGCTTCCGCCCCCCCCCCCCCCCCTTTTTCTCGAGGAATCCCTAGGAGATTCCTCCGACCATGGGGTGCTTCTCCAAAAAAGAACGGCGTCTTTTCTTCTACGGTGGGCGGATGGAAATCTGCACCACTGAGCAAACCCTGGAATGATTCGATTTGCCTGACTTTGTTGGCCTGCTGAATGGTTGTCCCGCTGCTGAAGATGATCAGCCTGAGTGCAACATTGATCAGGGGGCGGTGGGGAAATCAAAGTTCTACATGGGTTTGACGCTTTGAATCTTCGTTTACCAGGGAAACCACGCTACCCACCTGTGTTGATCCGGTTCGAACGCACCGTGCTTTGCCAGTCAAATCAGCATGCCGGGAGCCACATGGATGGGATGTGTCCATAGTCGCGGCTGGTGAGGAGTTGGGCAATGCGTTGCTAGAGGCTGGGTCTGGGTAAATCATGGACCATGTGAGGGGCAACGAAATTCCGCGCGCTTTGCAAGGGGCACCCCTTCGGGCGAAGGTGGGGGGATGTTGTCAACGATATTGTTGCCTTCCGAGGAGCAAGGGAAGTCAGTCTGGGTTGAAACTGTGATGCTTGGTTGACTTACTTGCAACTTTTGGGGAATGAATCGTAGCAGGCGAACAGTTGGTGTAGTCCCCCCTGTAGTGATGGTGATTTGCCCGTACAACAGGAGCGCGGCCAGTTTCCAAGCGGGCTGGTGTGCCCGCCCCCACCCCCCGATTTTTCCACCCCCCATTGTGGGACCCTTACTTCTGGATCTCATTCTTTGCCAGACTCAGCTTCCCCTTTTCAACTTTTAGCCTTGGCTTCCCTTCATTTTCATGCACAAAGCAGAAGTCAGAGTTCTGCAAGGTTCGTGGAACCGCACAAATTTCGCCGGTTTTTGCTTGCCCGCGTGTTTTTTCATGTTGCCTCATATTTGGGAACCCTCCCCCCCAGTTCTTGGCAAAGCCCGGGCAGGACGACCACGTGGGCGAGCGGGACCTGCTGCGCGCCGGGCTGCTGTCCCCGGAGGCCTTTCGAGACGTAGGAGCCCCGCTTTCGGGGGATTCCTGAAAGGAAACCACCAGTTCGGGTGGGTGTCGGGTGTTGGGGGTGTTGGGGTGTTGGGGTTGTGGGGTGTGGGGTGTTGGGGGTGTTGGGGGTGTTGGGGGGGTGTGGGGTGGGGGGGTGTGGGGTGTTGGGGTGTTGGGGTGAGCGGGGGGGGTGGACAATCCGATGATACCAGTGGTGTACCTGAAACAGGAAGTCATCCCCCAGCCTTGGCTGGATAGTGCGAATCAAAAGCTGACTATGTATATACATAAAAATATATATCATGTACATCTGTATGTATGCACATATATAGGATCTTACCGCCTCCTTTTTCGCACAGGAACGTGTTGAGGGTGGTGGCTTAGATCACGTGTAGTCTATGGTCGTTTTGGGAGGGACACAAGCGACTCACCCAATTTCCCTCAAGAACCAGCGGGCCTCACTGATTGTTGTATGTTCTCTTGAGGACACATGGTGGACATGAAGCTCTCTGTGTAAAAGGTCCTCACTTAACATTTGAATTCAGAGCTTTACAGACAGAGATCAAGAAAGCACCCCCCTCCGCACTGGCATCTACAAGTATTTTTCAGATGAACACGGAACCCAACAAACTCTCTCGCTTGCGGAGGCCATCTCCCTTAAGGGGACCCCTCTTAGGTGTTTCATGCTCGGTTGGTCTTGCGATCTGAGCCTTAGCCCAGTTTGGCACCTCAAAAAAGATCCGCGGCCTAAAGGGGCCCGAGCCAACTTGAAGTTCCACTGGACCTCCAGGTCAAAGGCGCGTAAGAGGGCGGAATTGTCGCTAACATTGATTTAGCTGTCGGGCCCCCCCAAACCTATGCTAGGCCCATTCTAATAAAAAAAGGCCCCTATGCTAGCAACATGGTGCTTTTTCAGGTGTTTTGTTAAAGCCACGTGTTTTTGTTGAGTGAAAGAAACCGTGAAGGACACATGGGATTGCTTAGCATTTCAGGGAAAATGTTTCGGGAAGAATCGCCAAGATGGTTTCAGAGGCGATTCGCCTCTCAACAGAACCTATTTGCTCAGTGTTATCCCTTTCCATGTTCTTTTTTTGCTGGCCCCCCTCCAAAAGTGGTCCGTCCGAAGAAGCGTCGCTTTTCTACCTTTAGGCTCACTGGCCCGGTTACCTTTTTGTTTTTTCCTTCATTTTCGGGTCTACTTTGGTGCATTTTGCCAAGGGATGTTAGGACTTTAACAACTTTTTGCCAACTAATGGGTTTTCCGTATTGAACCACTGAAAGTAAACCCACTAAAGTTAAACCCACTGGTAGTTTCCGTTAAGCCACCAAAAGTTAGTCACTTTTAGCAGAGGAGCCTAAAGATTTCGCAACCGAGTCCAACGTGCCGAGTCCAAGGAGGTGGGTTCCAGAACCACGGAAGTCAGCTGACGCCAGGTTGCGAAGCATCTCATGACCATCATCGACCCCGAGCACCCCGCACCTTGGCCGAATGCGATTGCCTCAGCAGCTCTTTGCGAGTTTTTTTTGGTATTGCGAATCTTTTGAGATCCGCTGTATATATATATATATGTTTGCGAGTCTTTTTTTGGATATTGTTTGGTATTGCGAATCTTTTGAGATCCGCTATACATATATATATATATAGATCTGTATAGCCTGGATCACCAGTTGCGATCGTTTTTTTGCATGAGCTGTACCCCAAAAACCAGCAACAGTGAGCAACTTGGCTATCTAGGTGAGTTTTGTTTTGCTGTTTTGGTATTGCGAATCTTTTGAGATCCGCTATATATATATATATATAGGTACAGCCTGGATCACCAGTTGCGATCGTTTTTTTTCCTCGATGAGCTTTACCCCAAAAACCAGCAACAGTGGCTGAAAAAAAACAGCAACTTGGCTATTTAGGTGAGTTGTTTTTTTTGGGATCTTTGTTGGTATTGCGAATCTTTTGAGATCCGCTATATATATATGTATAGCCTGGATCACCAGTTGCTGTTTTCTTTCATGAGCTTTACCCCAAAAACAGCAACAGTGATTGAAACAAACAGCAACTTGGCTATCTAGGTGAGTTTTTTTTTTGGATCTCTTTTTGGTATTGCGAATCTTTTGAGATCCGCTATATATATATACATAGCCTGGATCACCAGTTGCGATCGCTTTTTTCCATGAGCTTTACCCCAAAAGCCAGCAACAGTCACTGAAAAAGACAGCAACTTGGCTATCTAGGCGAGTTGTTTTCTTTGTTTTTGGGATCTCTTTTTGGTATTGCGAATCTTTTGAGATCCGCTTTCTCTCTCTCTCTCTATATATAAATATATAACTTGGCATTTCTGGACCCGCGTCAAAGATACTGTTTTGGGTCGGGAGGTCGTGTTCGTTGCGCCACCCGGGAAGCGACGTGTTAGATACCGGCGGCGCGGCGAGATCCGCACACCGAAGCCCCTTTGAGCAAGCCACGCGAGCGCCGAAAAAAAACCCCGAGGGCCATAGCAGTGGTTCTGCTACCTGGCTTCGGGCTTGGAGCAAGGCCTAGGTATTTTTTTTAAATAGCAACCTCAGTAGAAGCAATTTTGTGAATTGGGGTTTGGAGCCTGCTCAAGTGTTGATCCCTTGAAAACAATATCCGGCCTCAGCGCCAGTTGTACAGTTGCATCGTGTGTGCAGATTCATGGAGCTATCCTTTTATCAGGGCACCGAGTTGTTGTTTCTCTTCAACCCCTTTTCACCCCTGTTTTGGTTGTTTGACACATGTTGACCCATTGTTGTCTGCCTCCCAAATCTGCCCCAGCGCTACCCCTACCCGACTGTATAGCTGTCGCCTGGCCAAGAAAGCCACACTTATGGCACTGGATTTGCAAATGCATGAACCACCCCTGCCCCCGTACAGTGCATCCTCCCTGGCATCCCCCCCCCCCCCCCATTCGCATGCCCGGTGTTCGTTCGGCTCATCCGAATTCTGGCAGGCCAGCTTTACGCGGCGGGGCTTTCTGACCGCCTGTCTGAAAGCCAGCGGCTGTCGACGCACCAAGTTCGAGTGTGGGCGATGACGGGGGATCCACAAGCGAGAGAACAGAGGGAACAGAGGGAAGAGGATTGAACAGAACCGAGGGGACATAAAGAACAGAGGATTGACAGAACAGAGGATTGACCGGGGATCCACAAGCGGCGCTTTAGGCTCCTGCTCCTTGCCGCAAGTGAGGAGCACTTTCCTCCCTTGACGGTAGACCCCGAAATAAGAATTTCTCACAGCAAATCTCTGGTCAAGCCATAGGGATCACTGGGGCTGACCGGGCGCTCACCGAAAGGCCGCCAGGGGCTGAAGCAATGGAGAGACGCCCTGAGCCACGGCACCCTTCTCATCTCATTAGCCAGGTTCGCTTCCCTTTCAATCATGGGGAGCCGGCCTGTCTAATACAAAAGGCTCAATAATAACATACGTTATTCTCGTATGATCATGGTCAAGTGTGGTGGTTAAGTACCGCACAGCCCCATTCCAATTGTTTGTGGAAACACACATCCTGAATTGAACGACCGCAGCTCGCATCCAACAGGTACGACCAAAACAACACTTGCGGAAGGCTGGGACTTACTTGGGGGTCTGTTTGAATGCAAGTGATGCTAGACACCTGGATCGCCAGTTGCGATCGCTTCTTTCCATACACTTTACCCCACAAACCAGCAACAGTGACTGAAAAAAACAGCAACTTGGCTATCTAGGCAGCAGCATTTCCCACACCACTTGGCGAAACGCCCCATGGGCCTCCGATTGCGCGGAAATTCATGCGATCAATTTGTTGGAGCAGGGTGCGGCGAAGCCGTTTCGCTCTCTCCCAGGGTTTTTGCAACCCTGCACGCTCCGCGTTCGTTTTCAGCGGGCGGAAAAGAGCCGCCAACCCGGACCAAGCTGCAATGAACTTGAATTGCGAACTCACGGATGGGTGAATTGGCGTGTCTTTTTGTGAGCGTACCCATTTTGAGGTGGTTTGCAAAGGACACCAACAGGGAAAAACCGCCATTTTGTGGGGGGGTCCGGCCGAAAAAGAAGGCCACTCGCATTGAGCCTGAAAAGGCGGTCCTGTTCAATGGGAAAAGGGTTCTAGTTCTTTGGCGCAGGCGCCCCCCGAAGAGAAGTTGTCTCAAGGTTCCCCTCAATTTCCCATACTAAAGCAACAAACGGCCAAAAAACCCAGCTCGGCCATGGGCCAGAAATTCAGAAAGGTGAGGTTTCAAGCCACCCATTTTGGGAAAGATTGGTGTGTCTTAAAGTCGAGGGACACGTGCAATTGGTGCTTTCCTTCTCGTCTCCCTGTAGCTGCGGGTTCATGATTCTATGCCCACCCACGCCGCTGGGCCACTATCCGGCCACCTCTGGCAGCATAACGCGTGCACCTTAAAGGCCATGCAGATTGTCTCCACACTTCCCCCAGCCTACCAGCCACTCACCGGCTGCAGGCTATCTTGGAAGACGATGCGTCACACAAGTGCCGGGCCCTAGACCACAGCCTGCGCAAACTCCCCCAGTTTTCGGTGGTGGGCCGGCTACACCAACTGGCAAGAGCCGAAGCCTCAAGCATCACCAGGGCAAAGGCGTGCCCGTACACGACACCACGCCAGGAACCGAGCATCCACGCTGTCGCTGTAGCCGCCACGCATTCACCGTGCATCGCCTCTTGCCTGTCACATGCAACACATGTGCCACATGTGCAGCGATGCGTTCGGGGTTGGACTCATGTCCAAGCACATCTGAGGTGGTGCCCCACCCAAGCTTTCGAGTTGGTTTGAAGCCCATGGCAGCGACCCATAGTGGTCGTTATCGAAGTGGGGAGTGACGCATATTTGCACTTGAAATGAATAGGTAGGTTAGGGTCCAAACCTGTCAGTCGTGGAGGCTTGGGGCGTCGCTTTCGAGGGGATTCGCTTATCACCGAAAAGTGGCAAGCTCAAACCATCATTCAACTGGAGATTTGTGTTTTACTATGAAACATCATACGTGGGTCGAACACCTGCTCGCTGGTAGCGAATCAAGTGTTAGAAATCTTCCTTGTCATTGTCGCCTGTGGATGGATGAAACCCTACTGTGGATTGACGAAATCCTGCACCACTTTGAGACCATGGAAAACCATTGTTGGCTGGTATTTACAAGGGAATCATCATTCCAGGACTTCTTGGGGGGGTGCAAAATGGATCTCGTCCATCCACAGTATGAATCCTGGATCCATACCAACTGGTGCCTGGCACGGATTTGGTCCATCCACAGGGCCCGCAAAGGGTGGGTCAGGGGCCTCCGTAGGAACTCCCGACAGGTTCTCAGCCCTTCGATGAACTCCTCTTGTCAACCTTTCGGGTGCATCAGAGGTGCTCAAGTATGTTCAGGTCTCAAATCTGCAAACAGAATGCTCTGTAGATGAATGGAAGCAATCCAGACACCTGCCTTTGCTAGCTCCTACTTGTTGGGCCCATGAACAAAGCAACGCAGTATTTCCGGTCAAACCAAGAAAACTGCAGTGCCCCAACCACAACTGGCGCTGGAGTGTTTGGCCATGAAACGCTGGACTACCTGATGCAAGCCTTGTAGGGAAGCTGCGATGTTCGACGTCATTTGGTCAAGCGACATTTGTTGCAATGGGTCTTCGGATATCCCACCTTAGTCCCCTGCAATTTTCATTCCAGTAGCATGAGTTGCCCTCTTTGGGGGGGTTCAGTTCCCAAAAATATTTCCTCAACCTACTTTTTGGAGCCCATGTTTTGGAGCCCATGTGCATATAGGGTTTTTCCCGTTTTCACCCGGACATTCAAACCGTCTTTTGTTTTCCCCGGATTTTTCCGGGGGATCGATCACCGGCTCCAGGAAACTTAAGCCCCTGGACTCACTCTCCAGCGCGTGCCCGCTCGCAAGGGCCCAGCCGGCCGCAGCCGTGCTCCCCACGTCCCGTGGCCGATTTCCGCCGCGGCCGAAGCGAAAGCTCCATGGCGGGGCGCCCGAGAGGAGACGCAGCGAGTGGTATGAACTTGACGCAGCGGGTAGGAACTTGACGGTGGCTGTGGGTGAAAACCGTTTTGGGATCCCCTTTTGGTTGGGATTGGTGAATTCACCACCCATTTTAGTACCGTGATTTTGGTTGGATTGGGTCCCGTTCACTGGGGGTAATTACAGGCTTTTGACCCATGGCCTTATTGGGTTGGATCTTTAGACTTCACTTTTTGTAAAATCTAGAGGTTTCCCCATTAAACCCACGAAAGTGAGAAGCACTTTTGTGCAGAGGGGTCAGCAGCAAGCAGGTGAAGAGAGAACTGCCTGAAGCCCAGGTTTAGTGCCCCATGTTATGACCCAATTCCCCATGGCCTGTGCCTCTCTCTCTCTCTCTCTCTCTCTCTCTCTCTCTCTCTTTCTTGGGACCCTCGAAAGGTTCGCAGCCACATGCTCGGACTCTCGTTCCCGGGGACATTGCGAAGGGCTCTTCCCAAAGAACAGCTTCAGACTACACCGGCTCAAGTTGACGCTGTGAAACACATCTTCCAAAACATATCATCACCTCGCCTTCAAACTCTTTTCGTGTGTGATTCACAACGTGAAAGTCACCTTCAACCGCTGGGGTGTGAGTCACACCCGCAAGCTTCCGGGTGTCGACGTGAGAATCACAGCCAGTTTTTTTGGAGGTGTTGCCAGGCACGGTGCATCACTTTCTCACATTTTCGGTCATGGCTGTTGAGTGAAACGGCTTTGCCCGCGAAACGGGCGCTGCAAGTGGGTTTGGGACGCGCGTGCGTAACATTTGGGTCGACCAGGAGCTCAACTCGACTGCGGCAACCCTGAAGCGTGATGCTTCAAATCTTGGTCAAGCAGGGCCTGAAGTACAATCATTTTGGCGGTCGGTTTTCCCGTAGGCTGAAGCACCACACCGAGGCCGTTGAGAAGGCTGCGGCCGAAAAGAAGGAGAAGGCAGAGGCGGAAGAAGGCGCGGGGCAGAGAACTGGCGGCCGACTTCTGCGATAGGGGAACGCCTCTTCTCTTCCCCAGAACTAGCTCCCCTTTTTGCTCTTTTTTTTTTGCGATCTTTTTTGGGGTTCGCTTTGTTTTCCACTCACCAGGCAAAGATAATTGTCTTGCTGGGGTAATTCTAGCCCAGTTTTCCTCACCGAAGGACCCCAAGGGAACCAAAGGCGCGACGCTGGACCTTCCCGCGTGAAGTTTGGTCTCGTGTTATGTCCTGATTCCATGGGTTCGAACCCAAGTCCCGGTTTTCTGTCTGTAGATTCGATTGAGCCCTCTTTGCCATGGGTGTGCCGTCCCAAGCCACCGGGTTTTTGTGAGGAAACCCAGAAGAAGAGGAGTGTGTGGGAATTGTTGGGCATCTTTGATTTCCTACCCAAATCCGCTTTGGCTTGCCATGGTGGGAAAACCATTTTCCGGCTCCCGTGGCTCCCTGCTTTCGAATCAAATGGAATCATTTCTTGTTGAAAGGTTGCTTTGATCCGTGAATATGGCCAACACCGTTCTGCTTCCACGGGAATTCCCGTGCGGTGATCAGTTTTCGACCTTGCGGAGCAACCCTGGACACGATTGATGCCCCAAACATTGCAGGGCTGCGCTTGACCCTGGCTTGTGGTTGCTTGACAGGCATTTTGGGGTGGGGTGGGGGGAGAATCCGCTTTGTTTCCAGACTTGGCTGACCTTTCTGCCCACAACTTCCGCCCTTTTGGGTTTGCTTCGTTTGCCCTTAGCAAAGGAGAAGCCATTCGTCTGGTCAAGGTTTTGTATGGAAGCCTAGGTCCTTGCAGGTGAGCCGAAGGCTGACCATCGACGTTTTGAATTGTTTCCAAGAGAATGGGACTGATTTAAGCGACAATACGAGCCATCATACATTGCGCCCCAGGGTGAGTAATCCCCCGGAAATTCTCGTATGCTGTGAATTAGGGCGATCGTCGACTTCGAAGGTGGTACGATTGGAATGCAGACTTTGCTCAGTGGGATTTTTCTGCGAACACTGGGAAGAAATCTGCCTTTGTTTGAGTGTTCCTTTTTTCCCTACTTTTTTTTTCCAGGGAATCAAAGGGACACAGCCCTGGAAGATTCCCCTATTTTGACAAACACCCATTTGCACGCTGTCTCCCGCTTTTTCTTCACCCTACGAACCTTTGACGGGGAACTCCAAAATTGGCTTCCCTTTTGTTTTCCCTCCAAGACCCCAAAAAAGCTTGCTGGTGCTCAGTAAGGAATGATATTGGGAATGAATCTAGGGATTCCCTTAAAGGAAATCTTTGGGGATGGTCTTCTTTTCGGGGTCATTCCATTTTTTCTCAATCCCTGACACAAAAGGCTTCTCTGTCCATGGACGGAGGTTTCTTCTGGCTCAGACGAGGGGCAGCACTGAGGTTTAAGCACCCTTGACACTCACCGAATGTAGCTACCCCTGTGCCAAGGTCTTTGATTCCCTAGATCAAAAAACCAACAGTTGGCACGGGTTTGTTCGTTCCCTTTTCCTCACCGACATGGCCGCACGTTGATGTGGTTCCCCCGTCTGAAGGTGGCGCGACCACCCTTTGTCTCAAGGCAGGTTGATGCATCATGTGGCAAGGTCTTCAAAGATGCATGGCTCAATCACCACTAGAAGGTCACCAGAGGATACGCCGCGGAATATATTTCCATCGACACCGACCTGAGAAAAAATCGTCAAAAACCAGTGTCCCAATTGTGGGGTAATTTGTGCCCTTTGTGTTTTACCCCCCTTAAAGGGATCACATAAAGGGTCCGACAAAAAGCACGAGCGCGTCGTCTCTTTTTTGAGCAGCATATGCCGAGTGACTGTGGCGATGGCAGGTACCATCAACAGCGATGTGAAGGTCAAAAAGGCCGAGAGTGACGCGAATTCGGACATTTTGCCGACGTGACTCAGGTGGGTGTTTTGCTTGGTGCTTAGCCCGTTTTTTTTTTTTTAAATCTAACAGGAAGGCCAAGGGGGAAAAGTAATTTGCTTAATTTTTCCAGACCCCTCATCTGGCATCCGGTTGAACAGGATTTGGACCCGTTTAAGCAAAAGGGGGCTCCACAAAAGACGCACCCAAAATACCTACCAAAGCAAAAACTCTACTGGGTGTGTGCTCCATTTCTTTGATATGTGACTCAGACAATCCGTAGATCACACCCCCGCTGGGCACTCACCAAATTTGCCACGAAAAAAACAGGACACACTACACGTCCCATGTCCTCTTCGGTGTTGTGATTAAAATGAGAGCGTCAACTATGCAACAATCTGCTTTTTGCCAGGGGTGAAGCAGTTTTCACTTTTTTGACCTGCGCCACTTGCGGCACAGGAACCGACAAGTACATCTCACCTACCTACCCTTTTCAACGCAACGTCGAAGTGCTCATGAAACCGAAAGTGGACCAACACCCCCAAAAATGCATTTCTGCGCAGCGCCATGGCTTTTCAGAGTTTCCCAAAGCTCAAGGGTGGTTTCAAACATCATTCTTTGGGCCACTTGATTCAACAACTTGACAATGATATCGGCCTAAATCATCACTCATAGTTTTCTCCGTGGAGGACTTTGCTTTTGATCAACCAAAGCCCAACCCGAATAATTTGATGCGCGGAAAAATCAACCCCTATGTGTCATTCATCAGGGTGAACACACCAGGCCCTCAAGTAACTACCAACTGTGATACTGGTAGGCATCTGGTGAAAAGGTGTGTCGCAAAACGGTTGCATTCGCAGCAATCCCTATGTCATGACAAGGAATCCCTTGATTCAGAGTTGACTGGCCTTGCTCTCTGACAAAACCAAAGGAGGAGAACCACTTGAATTGCAGTTGCACAAATTGCCCGAAGCGGCTATATCGACCAGTGTGGCACGATGCTGGTGATGCTGGTGATGCGTGTAATGCTGACAATGTTGGCGATGCTGTAGTGCTGGTGACGCAGGTCATGCTGACAGTGTGGTGATGCCGGTAATGCTGGTATTTCTATTCTTTCAGTGTCTGCGATGCTGGTAATGTTGCAATGTTGGCAATTTGGTGATGCTGGCAATGCTGACAATGCCAGTGATGCGTGTGCTGGTGTGTTGGTAATGCTGGCAACTCTGCAATTGCTGGCGATGCATAGTGATAGTGGTGGCAGCGGGTGATACTGCTGATGCTGGCAGTGCTGGTGATGTTGTACAAAGGCTGACCAAGTGGTAGAATCTGGAAATGCCCGTCTCGAGCGCTGCATGCTTTTGGCCCAGGTAAAATGAAAGGTTGAATCTGACTCCTCCCTAACTATTGTGTACTTCAGGGTTGGCTATTTATATTACAGAATGCGACCATCAAACAAATCTGAGTACTGGCACCCTCTGTTAGCGGCGCATCTGGGAAGCGACGGGCCATGAAAACAAAAACCAGACCCTCTGTCTCGGAATCTGGGTCTGGGTCAAAACCCCGTACCCCCAGTGAACATCCCAATCCCCACTAAAATAGACTAAAATGGGTGGTGCACCTATCCCAAAAATGGTTGCATTGGTTTTGAACCATGGCCAGCTCTTGGCAGGCTGTGGTGGGCAAGGCCATCCGGGCGCTGAAGCAGGCATCCATCGAATTTCGAGACAGACTCGAAGGGATTTGTTTCTGGAGATTCCTCGTTTTCTTTTTTCCTTCTTCCAAACCGATGCTGCGTCCAAAGGGTTCAGTGTGTTCCAGGGAGCCGATTGGCCGATCATTTTGTCCAGGCAAAGGCGGTCCTCTCATTGACTTTGCGAGCGCAGTCCTACACGATGGCTCTTTGGGAAGGCCCAACTCCTGGCGGGTTACGTGGACCACTGATTTGTCAACCCCAGTTGTGAGTCGGGTTGGAAGGAGTGAGCACGCAAAGGACTCCCTCAGTGGGGGGGGGTTATTCAGCAGGGGTCAATACTCCTCAACGGGCCTGCCCAAAAAGCAGCTGCCTGTTCTTTTCCCACAGTGAGATCAAGCATGAAGACGTCAAGGATGCGATCTCTGTTGGAAGAGCGTGTCCGAGGTACAGTTTTGGACGTGGCGACATGTCCGTTTTTTTTGCCAATGCCCTGATTCAGTTGACGCGCGATCATGGCGAGACAACTCGGGTTCAGTGCCAGAGGGTCTGACCGACCAAAGTCGTCGTTGCTGAGGTTTATGAATCAGGAATCGACGTTAAGTCCTTCTTTGGTGAACAAACAAGGGGCGAGTGGGCAAGGTCTGGCTGACACGACTGGAACCGGTGGAGAGGGGGCCAGTTGCTTTGCTTCGATCCTTGCGGTGGGCCACGGACACGAGGCTGCGGATGTTGGCGTTTCACCAAAGTGAGGTTCCCCCGACCACCATGTGGCTGTGGGTCAACACCACTGGTGCCATTTTGGTTGGTAGGTGAATTCACCACCCATTTTAGAACCTATTTTAGTGGTTGGATTGGTTGATGTTCACTGGGGATACGGGTTTTTGATTTTGGCCTGTGGCCATAGCAACGGACAATGTTACGTACCTGTCCAAGCCTTTCGAATGGAGATCCCGAGTCCTGAGAGTGCAATGCTTGGGGCGCAGATGGTTTGGCCCAAAGCTTCCAGTCGAATTTCCTGTAGCTACTTTGGTATGTGTCAAAAACAGGGGAACCCCAAGATGAATTTTGTGTTTCCCGTTATCTCTCGGTTTACCTTTGAAACCATCAAAAGGGGTCGCTGATTTCTGCGGAAAAAAAAAAAACAACATTTCCCAGAGAATCGGTGGACCTACCTCCCCGCCGAAATGATGTCCGAAGAGCTAGAACAAGTCAAGCTTTCATGTGGTAACGCCCCTTGATTCTTTTTTTGGTTTAAACAAACAATACAACAACAACAACAACAACAACAACAAAAAAAACACCGTAGCACGTGTCATCCCAAGAAACAAAGAAAACCCAGGAGGCAACACCCATTCCACGGGTCCGCTTGGCCAGCTGGTGGCGAAGCGCTCGGCGGACAGCACCCACCTCTTCGAGGAGGCCTCGGAGCCGGGGGCCCGGTGGCTCCTCCGTGTCCTTTGGCGTTTGGGATGGATTTCAAGGCAAAGTCACCGGCCTTCAGTGGTAAACCCCATATTAATCAACCCAAGTTTGCACAAAACAAATGAAACCCCCATATTTTTTGAATTTCTTTTTTTTGGGGGGGGCTCACAGGAAATGCTAGGTCCCAGTAGTGCCCTTCCATGTGAATAGGTTTGAGGCACGCATACCCTTCGGGGTTCCAAAAGAGTCGTGGTGTTTCAAGGAGTCGTCCCCTTTTTCTGGGGAATGAATCCTAACTAGGTCCCCCAGTTAGGTGCCTTTTTCACCCCCTTGTTGGTTGGGAGGTCCTGAAAAAAGTTGGTACCCTTATTCTAACCTCTCTACTCAGGGACATAGGCAAAGTAATGTTGACCCCATATGAATCAACCCAAGTTTATTAATGGGGGGGTGCTTTTCCCTGGGTGAAATGTGGGGAATCAGACCACTTTTGGAGGGAAACACCCCCCTACCAATAAACCGGGGCTTATTAATATGGGGTCAACATTCAAGGGAAACAACCCCACCAGAAATGGTAAACACCTATTGACCCCCCGTGTGGATTTTTGGAAGGGCAACTGCAGAATCACCACTGGTTAAAGGGAAACCACCAGCCAGTGTCTGATGTTGGTCCCAATAAAGAGACAATCTTAGTCAGGACCCTTTGTCGATGTGGATGAATTTCAATGCTTGGAACTGTGGATACCGTCAAAAACGGGCACCACTTTGTGGGGATTCAGGCCTTTAGAGCAGGCTACAAAGGTCAAATGGTTTCCCTTTTGGGGGATTATCCTCATGGTATTTTGGGCTTCATGTTCACTTGAGAGGAGTAGTTCCTATGTGTTTGTGAGTTTTATTTTTTGGAACCACCTCAACAGTGGTTGGTGGACACGATTCCGCAGCGAAATCCGGTTTTCACCAAAGGGTCCAACCACTTGAAATTCACACCCACTTCGCACCGTTATTTTCAGGGAAATCTTAAGCCATCGTTCCTGAGCTCTCCTCCGAAATTATGCCACGAGCTTTGAGGCTGGCTAAATAAATGCTGGTGGTTGAGCTCTTGCACCGCTGGGGGATAGATGAAGCCCTTTTCACGGGATAAGCCACCAAACCCAACTAGTGCGAAGCGGATTTTGCATTTTCAGGCAAGTGGTGCAGGATTTTGTCTGTCCACAGCGACTAAGCAATGGCTAGCATTTGGCGCTTACTGTCACGAATTAACTTTGTCGTAGGCACGCCCTCCTGGGACATGTCCAAGCCTGAATTTGGCAAGTTCAAGTCCAAGCGCTCGAAAAAAGGATCTGGCCTTCAAACATCACAGTCTTCTAGCCCGTGCTTTTCCAAAAAGAGGAATATGGCCATGGGTCAAAATCCCGTACCCCCAGTTAACATCCCAATCCCCACTAGAATAGGTTCTAAACATGGGTGGTGCAGCTACCAACCAAAATGGGCTCCCATTGGTTTTGACAACCACAGCTATATCCGTTTTGTTTTTCTTTCTCGGGTGAAACCACGCGACAAAAGGACACCAAACGGAAGGCCGAAGGAGCCCCACGGCAAAGAAACTAAAAAAGAAGAACACAAAAGAAGGACCCCCAGCAGCCAAAAAGAAAAAGCAAGCAAGCAACCACAAACGCAGCCACGCCAAAGCACCGAGAAAGCGCCGCCAAAGGCAAAAAATTGGTCGCCGCCCACTAAGTGCCGCTGGCGCCTCTTCCCCCACCGCAGCCGAGGGCCATGGTGATCCAGTTCAACCTGGCCAGGATTCCGGAGAGGCGGGGCTCGGGCTGCGTGGGGAGTCGAATTTTGGGGGAAGTTTTCGGTGGGAAGTTTGCTGTAGGTTTCATTCATTTGCCATTTTCCTTTAGGTTTCATTCAAGCCATTTTGAACAGGTGGTTCTGTCATTGGGGGTTGTTTGCATTTAGGTTTCCTTTAGGTTCTTTCCCTTTGACTTTCCCTTTTCCCCAATTTGACGCATGTGCGTCAACGCGCACAGAACAACTTTTGGCGGATCCCCGAACGATCGCGGTCGGAGAGCTCCGCAAGACTCGCAAGTGAAGCAGTTCCTCCCTGGTCTTTTGGTTGACGGTCATCCCCTTGGTGGAGATTTGAAGGGTAAGGCATGTGGCTGCCAACTGCCAACCATGAATCCTTATACTGGTTGTCTCAGCTAGAAAAACAACGTATGTGAACCAACCATGCCCAATCCTTATACTGGTTTCAGCTAAAGGCTTGAGGACTATCCCAGTGGAATCCCACATGAAGGCCTATGTGTATCGAGCAAACCCAAAGCACCTGGGAAGAGTTACCCAGGATCATTTGGGGCCATGTGTGGTCTATTTTAAAAAGCTTTGGTGCCTTTTGCTTGGGTGTTAGGACTTCAACTTTTTGCCAACTAATGGGTTTTCCATTAAACCACCAAAAGTAAAACACTTTTAGCAGGGGAGCAGCAAGCAACCGAGTCTAGCTTGTTTCGATTGGAACCTCAAACAACTGGTTCACAGGTGAGTGGCACCTGCTTTTGGATCCAAAGGATCCGGAGGTAAAATGAGTTGTTGCCCTCCAGGCAACCAAATCGGACCCCGATTTTTTTTTCGCCATTTTTTTGTTTTTACCATCTCAGTGAGTAAACTTGGTTTCCCCACCGGGACTCATAGGAAATGGCGTCTTTGTCCAGGTTGCAGAAACCATTCAGCAAATCGATCGCTTCAAGTGGGAAGCCCTTGTTCGCCTGTAGGGTGGGCTACCCGAGCAATATCCCGCTGCCTGGGGGCCCAGATCGGCTCAGTTCGGTTGGACAGCTTCGGCTCGGCTCGCTTCGTTTCCTTGCTTGCTTTTGCCTACATGTTGCGGTTGATGCTGTGCTTGTTTGTTTGTTTGTTTGTTTGTTTGTTTGCTAGGAATCCAGAGATAATCAACCCCTTCACTTTGAGGGAAACGCCACCCCTCAGAATCGTCGAGAGAAGCTCGGGGATCCCGAGGCAAATCTTTCTCGCCCCTTGTGCTGTTTGGGTATCCATGTTAGGACCTTGTTCTTGCTGGTTCGGTAGGCAGGGAATGAGAAACGGAAGGAAAACCATCCAAGCTATGTGTTTTTTGTTTTTAGGGACCCTAAACGGTTCATGCCCAATAGCCGGAAGGACAACCATTCCCTACTGAGCACCAGCAAGTTTTGGCAGACCTCGTCGGGGGGTTTCTCAAAATGGGTGTGGCTCAAAATGAAACAGCTGGGGTTACGCAGGCTTTTGTATTCGTTTCCACATACCAAGGTGCCATTTTGGGTGCACTTATTTGAGCCCCCACTCTTGAGAAACACCATATGTGTGTGGTTCCTTTCTGTCCAGTGAAGAGTTCCCTTTGGCTTCCCGAGCCAGGAAGATTTCCACTTTGGGCCCAGATGCGAGTTTTGGCTTGTTGCTCCTTGCTCCATCAGCTGCCCTGTGCTTCAAACCTTTAGCCTCCCATTTGTTCCCGTGGAATCGGAGTAAACCTGTTGCCAGTGAGTCGCCTAGCCAGCGTGTTCCCTGAAAAGGTGTGGCTACCATATTCATGTTGCCATAGTGGGTATTGGTATGGGTGTGAATTTTGGTGGGGACCCTTTGGTGGACATCATGTAGGTTGTAATTCATGTCCACCAACCACTTGTGCGGTGGTTCCGCATTGAAAAGTCATATTAAATCCCTGCGGTTAGTGTTTAACGTGGACACTATCTTACGGTGTACCAAAGCCGCATCCTAATGTCTCCCTACAATCGACTGACGATTGGAAGGTGTGAACTTCTTTCCTCTTGGGGCGGCACCCGTTGTCCAAGTTGCACCCTTTTGGTCATAAAAAAATGGGCCCTCTTTCCAACATGATACTGTGGATGATGGCAAAATCCGCTTCGCATCGTTTAGTTGACAAATAATTTATCCTACCATCGGGTTTCATGGATCCCAACTGCTGCAAATTGGATTTCGTCCATCTACAGTCGACCTTTTGCCGGGCCATACCATGAGCCGGCCCAGCAGCCCAGCCACAGCGATACTGAGGCCGCATCCCCTGTGCGCCCGAAGATCGCTTCGGGACTTGCCACAATTCCCTGATTTGTCTATGGTCCGATTGGAGGGGACGTGGGGGAACACGCACGAAGAGTCCGGCAAATCAGGAAAATCAGGGAATCTCCCATGCTTTCTCGGAGGAACAAGTCATGTTGACCGTGGTTACCTGTCGTTCCAGGGGTTCTTCTCCGCGCGGAACCAACTTCAGTAGGAGCAGCACCCAGTCGAGAAGCGCCCCAAACCCCGGTCGATAGGAACGGGGTTGTTGGAGTTTTTCGTTACTTCTGTGCTGCCTCCAAAAGACTAAGCCCCCCTAAAAAGAGGGCATTCCCTTGTATCACAGTGGGGATAAGCCCCTTGATCCCACAAACCTGTATTGCTTTCCCTGCGTCAGGTGCCAAAGTTTGACCCGATCAGGGACATGCGACTTTCTCGCAAAGTGATGAACCCCCACTGGAACACATACCCTGAAAGGAATCCAGCGGGAGTCAGGAGTTCATGAACACGGGGCTTTTTTTCCCCGTGTTGTCCAAAGGGTCCCCAATTGATATTCATAGCCATTTGGCAAAGAGAAAACGGGGACGGTTGACCAAAAGTTGGTGGCTCCACCTCAGACCTTCAAGGCAGGATTGCAATGGGCTCAGGTGTTTTCTACTTTGGGGTTGACCCAGGTCCCAAAGACATCCCAATCTGCGAACCCTCGGAAGACGGCATCGACGTCCGAATCACAACCCCAAAACCACGCCTCTTCGAAGACATCCGCGAAGTCATCCCCAAAGACATCACGGACAACCGTAAAGACAGCCCCAAAGACATCCCGCAAAGACACCCCCACAATCCCTTTTTGGATGGTTTTAATGGGGAACCAAAGGGAAACCAAACACGTGGAGGGGTCCCTAATTTTGTGAGATGTTCCCCAAGCTGTTTTTGCCCAGCATTGACCGCTTGCCTTCGGTAGCACATTGGTCGCCTCAATCACGAGGCGGTAAAGCGAGACATCCTTGTGGCATTGGTTACAAGAATTAAATCCAACGCCTCGTTGAGTGGATGGGGTTAAAAGCGAAACTGGCATTAGGCGACCCCCAATGCTTGACTGCTATTGGGTTGGATCTTTAGACTTCAACTTTTTAGGAACTCAAGGTGTTTTCCACTAAACCCACAAAAAGTTTCAAACTTTTTGCAGAGGGGTCCTTGCAGCCACCAAGAGCATCGGTTGAAACTGGGACCTTGGCACCATGGATCGCCTCGCACGGGCAGGGGGAGGGGCACAAGCGGAACACGCATAGGGTTGGGCCGCGACATTTGTTCAAGCTTGTCCCCATTGAAGGGACACCCAAAGGAGCTTTGGTGCATTTTGCCCAGGGATGTTAAGACTTTAACTTGTTGCCAACTAGTGGGTTTTCCATTAAACCACTAAAAGTTAAACTTTTAGCAGGGGGGCAGAAAGCAACCATGGGAGTTTGTTCACCCAAAGATTGGGTCTTTTCATTTTAGTTGCAATCGGCATTTCTGGAACAGATCTGTTACGTCATCTATCAAGTTTCACCCCCAAGTCGTTTGGTTTCTGCGCAAAACCACAGATTCTGGTTGAACAGGTCCGCTACCTGGAATGTTTCAAGGGCTTGACTCGCTCAACGCCGTTTGGTTTCTGTGCAAAACCGATCAGGTACACGGAGAAGTCGGAGGTGTGCTTCTTCTCCAAAAGCCCGCAGAAGAGATACAAGGAGCTCCAAAGGCAAGTTGGCGACAGCCTCGGCAACATAGAAGGCATCTCCCTTGTGGTTTTCTTTGGGATTCTCCGCAACTCGGGGTTTGGATTGGGCTATGGCTTACCCTCAAACGTCAAAAGTGGTTGGGTTGGACATCCACATTCCGAGTTTTGATGTTTAGAGGGTCCCGAAGTAAACATCCACCCCCCATATGGATGTGTTTGGTTTTCGGGGGACCGGCAAATGGCTTCGGTGGTCCTTGTGGTTTCCCTTCAGCTGCTCGGGTCTCTTGGCGCTCGGCTTGCCGGAAAGGCCCCAAGCGCTGCACCAAACGCAGACTCAGGGCAGTGGACATCAGGAGTGGAAAGGGTGATTTCTGTGATTTTCTTGAAGCCATTCATTTTTATTGGGAGTTGAGGCCACCTCGGATCCATTTGTGCCAAAATGAGGGGGTCGCTACACGCAGTGGTGTCCGGTATTTTCCAAGCTTCGTACGCCGAGCAATCGATCCTTCTTCTCAAGCATGTGGAATCTCGTTTTTTCTTTTTTCTTCCTTTTTTCCCCTCCTCCTCTCTATTTGTTATGTTATATGTTTCCCCCCGTTTCTTTTTTGTTTTTGTTTTTTTTCGGCCGCTTTCCGTACCGAACCCACTGATCTTGAGCTGCGGGGCCTCTAGCTCCAAGAGCCGTGGCTCAGGAGGCCTCTTTTTGGTCTCCGGTTCTTGTTAGGTGCTAGGGCCCGAAACAGGGGCCGTTCTGTTCATGAAACTGTTCAGCCGGTGATCTTAGAAAAGGGGGCCGTTATTCCTATGATACTCTTCAACCGCTTTCGCAAGAGTGACATCTTTTCGGAGAGACGCGTGGTATCAGAGGGGTGGGCAATTCCTGCAACCCTATGCCCCAAACGATGCGAGTTGGCCATTTTGGAAGGCTTGTACTGCTTGCCCTTCCTTCCAGGAAATTACCCAACACCCAGATGAAACAGCTTTCTGGAAGGATGGGTGAAGAGAAGCGGGTGTTTCTGAAGATCAGAAAGGGGTGGCGAGAAGCTCAACCTAACATACCGGATCCTTAATTACCTACATACATATAGTATATATATATATACATATTACAAGGTCATTTTGCATTACGGGTTATTTAATATGTTATATAAACTATTTTTTTGTAATACAACACTTTCATATTTTAGATCCTGTTTTGTGTTTTGTAATTTCTATTTCCCCGCGGTCCAGGGCCGTTTTCGGCTCGAGACTTGGCCGAAGCGGGACTTGCGCGCGAAGCGAATCGGGGCGCAAAGCGAGGCTTGCGAAGCGACTGGTTTTGGGCTAAGTTTCTCACTGGTACTTTGGATGGTTGCGAACTCCGCTTGTCGCGCTACCCAAGAGAGTAAGAAACCACAGTTGAAGACATAAGCCTAAGGTTGGTCCGTGTTTACGTTGGGGAATCGAACCATTGCAGGGTTGAACCACAACGTTTGTTGGAATTTACGTTGGGGAATCGAATGGGAAGCCGTCGGGTTTCCGAAGGGTGGTGCGAAATGGATTTCGATTTCAAGCATCCGCAGTATGTGAACCCCTGGCCTTCGGGAGATATCTACGGTACAAAGCTTCCCGGTTTCTTAACCGAGGGAACCTGGGATTGGTTGTTGAAACACCCAGAAGGGTAGCCTCGAAAAAGGGACATACCCAAATCGGTTGAATAGCGAGTATGTGTTTGTTCTTTCCTTTTCTTTTTTTTCTTCTGGAGACCCGGGTGAACTTCTGAACCCATTTTCGGGCAATGCCGTAGGGTGATAGACGCCAGGTCCCCCGAGAAAACCCGCAGGGCCACTTGAGTGAACGCGAATCTTGCTGGGCCGCCCAGTCGCGCTCGTGTTTTTTTTTTTCAATTCAAGAAGGCGACTGTGACGGCCTGGAAGAACCGGCAGCAACTTGGGCGATTTCTTAGGACCATTTCGCTGGTTTCCCAGCACAGCTGGGGTCAAGGGAACATGGGCTTGCCTTTCCGGAGGTTTTGGACGGAGTCTTACTCAGAGTCATGTGGTTCAGGTTAACGAAATAGGCTGCCTTGGACCCCAAGCAGTGCAATCCAAGCATCCACACGCGCCCCACAGTAGCGTGGAGCCCCAAACCAACCTTTTTGATTATCCTTTTGCTGGACCGTTTGGGCTCCAATTTAAATCGTAGGGGAAGAGTTCCTAAGTGGCTATGACAACACAATCGTGGACGTGAATCCCCAATGATGTCCACCAAAGGGTCTCTAGTGTGCATGGACGAACTCCACTTCGCAGCGCACCTGATTCGATTCCCCTGTAGATATACCCACAAACGTTGTGGTTTCGGCCATGGAACACCTCTTAGGTGCTGCGACCGGATTTCGATTTCAACAGTCAGACACTCGCTTTGGCAAGGCCATGGCAGAGGAGGAGGAGGCGCCAAAGAACGATTTGTTTCTGGGGTAGACTTAGGATACAATTTACATTTGACCAGTGACTCAAAGTGAAGCAAACAATAAAATATGCATTCTACAACTGGGCCCAACTCTCATCGTGGCTTGTTTCTGAAAAGGAACAAATGGGCGCGGTCGTCTTTTTGCCGGGTGCCCTTTTTGGGGTGCCTTTGAAAGGGAAACCAAAAGGACCACCCCCCCCCCAGTTTTGGGGACTAAGGGTGGTTTGTCAAGTGAGGCTTTAAACAGCGACGCCTTGCTTTTACGAGAAAAGGTTTGGTGGTGGTTGGGGGGGAGAGGGCTTTGGGGTGCCAAGGACTGGCTTCATTTGACGCACCTTTCAGAGCTCAACTTTGTTTGGATGTCTCTTCAATTTATGGGAGTTGGTGCCCAACCCTTCTGTTCCTTATCTTCCATACCAGGCTTTCTTTGACGCTCAGGTGTTTCACCCAATGGGAAGGGCGATCCGTTCGATCCGTTTCCGTGCCAGGTCCGGCTCGAGGGAGTCTTTCCAACTCCCACCCCCGGACCCGGCAACATGCGACTTGAGAGGCATAACCCCCCCCCTCCCAAAAAGAAACCAGAAAGAAACTAAAATAATAATAATAAGTGACTGGTGTTTGGAGTGTCCGAATCGCGGAGAGACTTTTCGGTTTCAATCGTGGCTTTTTCACACAGAAGGTGATCGAGCTTTTCTCACACGGAGCCGTTCTTTTGGAGTTTTTGACCCAGCTCCTCCCTGGCAAATAAACGCAAGCGCCACAATGACCGTTTACCCCAAAAAGCAGGTTGGGCTTCTTGGGCTCTATTGATCTGGGGAGTATATCAACCTTTCTGGTCCTTGTCCAAAGCCGAGCTTCTCACCCTTTGGCCTTCTCTCCTCTCTCCCTCCCTCCCTCCCTCCCTCTCTCTCTCTCTCTCTCTCTCTCTCTCTCTCTCTCTCTCTCTCTCTCTCTGTCTTTCTCTTTTTGCACTCATCTCGAGCCAAGGACCCCCAAAACACAAAGCTTTCGTTTGAGGTCCCCAAGAGGTCAGTGCCAACGACGTCCGGCAACACTCGCTTGCCAGGTGAACGCCCTCGCGCGACCATCCAAGGCCGGGAGCGCTTATGTCACCGGTGCCTCGTGTCGACAAGGCGCATGGCTTTGACGTTTTGACGTTGCGCAAGTCGAAGAAGCGACAGCAACAGCCAAGCACAAGGTGGGAACCTGGATGTATTTCTGAGCAACTAGGCTATTCCTGACTATTCGGGAGGTGCTTTTATGCGGTATGCGGCTGACTACATCTGTGAGATCTTTTGGCTGGTCTTTGGTGTGACCCAATTGCCTTGTGGAAACTCGTGGCTTTTCCATGAACCTACAAAAGGTGCGTTCGACCTTTTTGCCTCTGGGGGGAAGAGCAAGGAAGGGCTTTGGGCTTGGCGAAGCCTCAAGTTGCAATGCGCCATGTGGCCATGGTTCAAAACCAATGGGATCCCATTTTGGGATAAGTGTACCACCCATTTTTAGAACCTATTTTCGTGGTGATTGGCTGGGATGTTTACTGGGGGTACGGGGTTTTGACCCATGGCCATCTGTCTTGAGGCGTAGTTTTGGCAACGCGGCAACTTTGGACTGTCGAGGTTTGGAGCCGCTGGTCTCTGAGAAAAGGCATGCGGTCAACGGTTTCCAAAAAGTCCCTGGTGTCTGCAAGGCTGCATTTTGCTTGTGGCCCAACAGGAATGTGTCGCACCTACGCTTCTTCTTCCATTAAATCACCGCTGGCGACTGCGTTGGCTTCACTTTGGCACAAGAGGAGCATTGTCGCACCGCTCAAAATGTTTGGAAAGCTAGGCTAGTGTTGAGCTTTTTTGCTTCAGCAACTTAGGGGGTTGGGGTGGCTTTGGGGATTGGGGATTGTTTTCTTCTCGGATTACTGGGGGCACGTCAATTCTTTGTATATCCTCCTTTGGGTGGTTTTTGAGGGCCCCGCGTTTTAAAGCAAAAATGGCGCCCCTGGGGGATTTCTTTCACGAAGGCGCCACTGGGCTTCTCGGCCGCGGGCTCGGAGAAGCAGTTCCTGAGGCGAGACATGGGCTGGGGACGTCTTTCTTGGCTAGGTCCCCCAGTAGTGCCCTTTTACCCTTTTTGTAGGGTTCCCCTACTAAAATAGACTCCAAAAACAGGGCACCCTCATTCTATCCTCCTACTGGAGGACCTAGTTGGGTAAGGCCGTCTTTCTTGGCCAAAAGAAAGTAGCGGTTCAAATGGTCTTCACCATCACGACCGTTTTTTGTTGAGCTGGAGATCTGGGGCCTGTTGATTGCAGCTCACATGAAATATGGGCGTGTTGTGTTTTCTAGTCCCCCAAAAATGGCGCAACGACTTTCCGTGTGGCTTCAAGCTTCCTGTTGAGAAACCGCCACAAAAAGGGTACCAAGACTGAAAAAGAGAGGAGGCCGCATGGGATCATAGGTGGCCTTTTGGAAAAATAGATGGCCCTGGTAAATGGAATAAACACCATCTAAACCAGGGCCCTCTATTTTTAAGCAAACCAACTGAAAGGGACACCTATTCATGGAATCCATAAGATCCATTCGCAAGCGGGTCGACCCGGTGCCCTCGGTCGCGCCTGCGGGAGACCTTCTCCGTTCCAGGTGGCTCCGTCATTGTTTCGGACGTCTTTGTTGCTTTTGGGTGTGCCTGGAACGCCAGCGATCGAAATCTTGCTCCCCAGCAACTGTGACTGTTTTTTTGAGGTTTTTTTTTGGGGGTAAAGCGTCTGGAAAAACTTGAAGCGTTTCAGGTGGTTCCTTTTTTTTTGAGGCGAAGGGTAGCCTTTTTGGGTTTGGTTAGGGACACCAAAAGGATCGCCACTGGCTGGTTTGGGGGTCCGAGATTTTGAGAGCCCATTTGCTGTGGCCAACCTGGTGACAAAGTCAAATCCTTGTTTCTTATCACAGAGAGGCTCGTGGACCACCGTTTCCGATGGTTTTAAGAACCCCAAAGAACACCCAAGCACCTGAAGAAAACGCTTCCTGAGAAACTGCCAAAGAATCCCTGGGCACTGCATGCCAACCTTGGCCCAACCCGGGAGCGATGCTTGAAACCTTTGGGGGGTTTAAGGCTTGGCATGGGATGGTGATAGCCTTGAGGCGAGCTACTCAACATGAATGGTTATGGTTGCAAATCAATCAGGGGACACTCAGAGGCAACTGGGTTGCGAACCACTTCAGTAGCCGATCGCCTCCTTGAGAGGAGCAAAAGATCAGTCTCCGGACAGGATTACCTGGATTGGATTGTTTTGATTGCTCGTTTGTTTTGACCAGGGTTGGCCAAAAGGCTCGTCAGACCTGAATCCGGCCTGTTTCAAAGCAAAGGCAAACGGTGTTGGTTTAAACAATAGTGGTTAAAATTGTTCCCAGATAACGTGTCCTGGAAAGAAGCAAAGTCGCCCCTTGGCGTTCTGGTTCCGTCTTTGTTTCTTGAGGCGAACGGGTACCCTCCCAAGATGTTTCACATGGAAGTTTACAAATTTTGTAACCCCCTTCCAAGTAGGAAAGTCGTCTTTCTAAACCCCCTTCCAACAGGAAAGTCGCCTTCCTAAACCCCCTTCCAAGAGGAGAGTCGTCTTACAGGGGCCTGTCCATGTTCGTCGGTGGGAGGGTGCCTTTTTTGGGTTTGTTTAGGGACAAGAAAAGGACAAACCCCCGGTTTGGGGCTCCGAGATTCCCATGGCAGGAAGCAGCTGGGGGATCGCGCGGCCCCGGAGGCCATCCCTGATGATGAATGGCTGTGGATGCTTTCCCCGTTTTCACGTTCAACATGGGAAACCAAAACAGGGGAAACCAGACGTGGTTTAAAGGGAAGCCAACAGGAACCCGAGCATTTTGGACTGCGGGTCAAAAGTCCGCGAAATTTGGTGGTGGTGAACCAATTTTCAAATCGGGTTTCATCCATCCCGACTGGTGCGAATTGGACTTTGTCCATCCAGATGCCACTTGCTGTGATACCAAGGGGGGGAGGTGCTCTAGTCGTGAGTGTGGAAAAACACACTTATACCACTACATCACTTTGAAAGGGATTCCCGTCCTCCAATCTTACCCTCACAAAGCTTGCTGAGAATGACTGGTTTGCGGAGTTGTGCATGTTCGTTAGGTCTATTCCCACAATGGGGGAAATGAGGAATGCACGAATCTTAGCCATGAGGAGGTGAGTACGAATCAATCACCAATGTCACGCATCTCAAGTTGCCAGTTCGAGACCTTACAAAAGCCTCAGTAAGGCCTTAAACTCAATAAGGCCTCGGAGGGGCCTCAGAGAGGTCTCAGTAAGGTCTCAGGCCTTAGTAAGGCCACAGTGCCTCAAAATTGCTGGAACGAGGCCATCTGCGCATTTGATGTTCAGTTCCTATGTTACATACTGTGGATGGACAAAATCCTGCACCACATTGAAACCATCGGAAAAACAAAGGTTTGTGGTATTTCTGCGGGAGTCGAATCATTCCAGGGTTCTCAGGTGGTGCATGATTTTGTCCATCCACAGTATGCAACAACAAGCATGGTCGCGGCTTGAGTTACATTGAAAGTAGTCTTCTCACACTTGACCCAAACCCGATGGCATCTCTGCCCCCGAGTCGTCGGATGCTGAACGAACGGTTGAGCTTCCATTTTCCACGGGGTTTTGGGTATCATTTGGGTGCATGGTGTTGCGCCTTCCGGACAAAGGCCGTGATTTCTGCCATGGCACATGCTGTGGATGGACCAAAATCCTGCACCACTGAAACCATGCAAAACCATAAGGCTTGTTGGCATTTGCAGGGGGATCGACTCATTCCAGGCTTTCTAAACGGCGGTGCGTCCATCCACAGTATGACCACAAAAAAATAGACAACCAGGACTTCCCATCCATGGGCAGGCAGCTGAGTTGGGGAAAATGCGACACAAGCCACCTGAAAAAGTGGCACCATTTCAGTGGTGGACGAGATCCGGCACAGGCGAAATCAACAAGTGAAGCACGGATTTAGCAGGGTGCCCCCCCGCTCCCCACAGTCAATGTAGCTTTGGGTTGCGCAGGTGGTGCAGGTTTTTTTGTCCATTCAAGCTCTTTTCCTTCAGCGCGTGGTTTTGGCCCCAAAGATTAGAAAGGGAGCGCGAGGGCGAGCAACCCAATGCGACGCTGCAGGATTCCGTCCACCTAGAGTCTCCATGACCCTTAAAAAAAGGGTCACGGACCCCTAAATTTTGGGTCATGACCCCATTTTTTAAGGGTCACCCAAGGCGCTCTCGGAGATATGTGGATTCCGGCACCTTGCATTACCTTCCCAGAAGCTAACATGGAAGCGCACAGACCCCTGTAGAAAGACGACTTTTTTCTTGGAGAGTTGGCCTTTTTGCACTTCCATGTTAGTTGGTGGGAGGGTGTTTTTGGAAGCCAGAGCAGAGGAGCTGCGCGAGATTGCCAAGCCGAGGGAGGACGTTGGCCCGGTAATTACCGCGAAAGCCGCCCGGGCATCAAAGAGCTTCCGCCACCGGACGGCACGCCAGAGCAGTGGACGGAGAAGATGGCCCGCGGGAGCACTGGGGCGGACCATTTAGCCTACTGCCTCTCGCGCGTGCTGGACGGTCAAAGCGCACAGGTGAAATTGGGTTTCTGAAAGGATACATGCTGGCCAATGCAACCCCTCCAACAAACTGCAGGTTGGTGCTTAAAAGCACACCCCGCAGGGTATGGTGGCAGGACCATGGCGACCAGCTGTAGGTGACTTTCAGGTGTATCCTAGGAACCCTGGTCGAAAATCAGTGAACGGCTTCCTTGCTTTTCCCTTACATACCAGGACCCAAATTTGGGTTTGAATGCCGGACTTGCTCGGCCCCCTTTTCTAGGCTTCGCAGCTGTGCCCTTTTACCCTTTTTTGAAAAAGGGCTCCCCTACTAAAGTAGACAAAAAAGAAAACAGTTGGTACCAACTTATTCTAACCTCTCCAATCTGGAGGACCTAGAATTTTGTTTCCCTTTAAACCAACGCAGAAAACGGGTGGCCCGACCGGTGCCCCGCGCCTTTCGGTCGACCGGTTGACGATCCGATCGGAGGCTGTGGCGGGCATCGGCAAGCTGGAGCTGCCGCCGCAGTGCAAGCCGGGGGCGCGGCTCCAGAAATTTGTCCGACTCTTTTGTGGAGGTCCCCGTTTTTGAAGGGGTGGTTTCAACGGGAAACCGAAAGGAAACCCCCATGGTTTTGTGTGGGTGTCCCCCCAAAAAAGGACATGGACTTGGTGGCTCCCAGCCATCCGGTTCCTTAGCTTTTGTGGAGTTGGTCCCCTTTTCTTTGGTGCTAATTGTTTTTTGTTGAGGAGGGTGTGCTGTTTTCGAGGGGATCCAGATCACTTTTGGGGGAGTTCTGTCCATGATTCAACCATATTTTCTTTGGTGCATTTTGCTAAGGGATGTTAGGACTTTTTGCCTCTTTGCCAACAAATGGGTTTTCCATCAAACCACGAAAAGTGGAGCCAAAACTTGGTGGCTCCCAGCCATCCGGTTCTTTAGCTTTTTCGCCTTTCAGCTGGTTTAGTGGTAGTTTCCATTGAATCCATCAAAAGTTAAACTTTTAGCGGGGGGTCTGAGGGCAAGGGCTGTGGATCGGTTCCGAAAGAACTATTTTTGGCAGCTCCTTGAAAGATACATTTTGCAACCCTTTGAAACATGGCTTTTTCCACCAAAATAAGGGGAAACCACCATTGACAAGGCAATGTTCAGGTGTATAACGTAAGGATCCCTGTTTGGGGTGCTTTGAATTAGTGAGCTGCCTTTAAAAATCCAATGTACCCAGGGAGGATTCGAACCTCCATCATTGCTGTGTGCTTGCGCCAGCCACATGGGCCAGCGTCTGCAAAGCAGAAAGAGCAATGCCTCCCATTAGG
Organism: Effrenium voratum; assembly: GCA_963377175.1. Taxonomy (NCBI): domain Eukaryota; class Dinophyceae; order Suessiales; family Symbiodiniaceae; genus Effrenium; species Effrenium voratum. The sequence continues at coordinate 843,823 of CAUJNA010002324.1, read as the reverse complement.
CGACTGGGTCAGTTGCTGTCATGTGCTTGCGAAGGACAAAAAGACAACTATTCACAAACACAACCAGTGCAAGAAAACAACCAAAACTCCCAGCCACCACGTGAGACATGAATTGTTCTTCCTTATACTTCACCACAACATAATCAACAGTTTTTGCCGTGAAACAATATCAAACACAAGCTTTTTTGCTGCTTGCCCGTTTTGGGATGCCCCACAACTCGGATTTGCTGAAATTGTAGGAGCCCAGGCAATGTGTGTGGCCTGTTCGCAAGATAGATGGGGTTGATAGAGATGTCCTTTGGATTGTTTGAAAGGGCTATGTCTGGCTGTCAGTTTCATCTTACTTTTTGGATTGAAGAGTTCAAATTTGTTTCCCAGCTTGTTGCTGTTTGAGTGGGTGTTCCGTTTGTGGTTGAATGAAGGGACACGTAATACACGCATTTTTTTGGGGGGGTCCATATCCCAGTACACAAAAGGCAGATCAGGATTCCCGAGCTGCAACCATCAACCACAAGGAAACGCCCACGTTGCCCCAGACGTTTCGAAGAGGACAAATTTGGGAAGGGGACACGGGGACCGGGGCTGGGCGGGCCGGGCCGGAACCGCCTGGGCGGAACCGGCTTTTAGGTTTTAGTTTCCCGTTTGACGGCGCAAAAAGGCAAGCGCGGGAGGTTTGTTTGCTTGTTTGCTTGGTTGCTTGGTTGCTTGTTTGCTTGTTTGCTTGGTTGCTTGGTTGGTGGGTGGGTTGGTGGGTTGGTGGGTTGGTTGGTGGGTTGGTTTGTTTGCTTGCTTGCTTGCTTTGGTGCGACCAAACTGCCTTGTTTTACATTCAGCTTTTTGCCCAAGGGGGCCTGGCATCTTGGGCTTGGAGCAACCCAGCCACGGGTATTCCAACACTGAGATTGTCCAAGAGTCACTCTTGAGGTAGTGCCCTTTTAAAACTCCTGAGCACTGGAGGTATCCGAACCGCTCGAACTCAATTGAGGCCGCACTCCTTTGACAAGATCTGCATGAAGGCTCGCACAGAGCTCGATGTGGGCGCCGGGGGCACGAGCTCAACATTTCGCACAACGCCCAGGCGAGCCCTAAATTTCCCATGTGCTACGCTACCCTTACTTGCATGTTCGTCGTCGCCAGGGTTATGGTTATAGCCCACTAAGTTGGTTGAGCATCCTCGTTTGGAGTGGCTCCTGGTTCGGGTTCGGGGGGGGGGGGGGGGTGGGGGGCTTATTTTACATGTCGCTGAATAAACATGACGCAACATGAGTTTTGGTGCACCCTGAGGCTGATATTCCGGTAAAGGGTGGAAACTCCTTGCTTCCCCCAGATAAGGGGAATCGCTGGGCTGCCTTATTGGGTCGTCAAGATTGACAGTTTCTGCGGGTTATCAAAGTCAGTCGCTGGGACTCTTTCCCTTTGACTCACCGCTTTGGCGGTGACTTTGATGCTAAACAGAAGAGGCCATATGGACATCTCCCAACATCGCACAAATCCCCCCGCCCTTTGAGGGTTCCATGCTCATTTGCAAAACAGAGCTCCTCACACGGTTTGCTTCGGATTCGCGACTTGGATCTTCCTTGTGTTGGTCTTGGGAGCGGATGGTCTTGGCATCTTTCCACCAGTCCAGTTCAGCGGGGTTAAACTGCAGGTTTGGATTACGGAGAAGAGTCGGGCGTTCTTTGGGCACCGAAAATTGAGGTCGCTTATCCTCTTGGTTTCGCGATAATACCAAAAACCAACCAAAAAGGGGGTACCAACTCTGAAGAAGACGATCCAGCCAGAACCTTTTTCCGCAAGAAGCCCCGAAGAAATCTCGAGCGGTTCCCCGATTTTTTCCAGGACTACCTGGCCCAGGATGGCCCGTGGTTTGTCTGCGCCCGGGATGCCCAGGATGCCACAAAACCAGGCAATTCGGGCAGGGCAGGTTTGGAGGAAGCGACAAGTTGATTGGACAGGGGTCCCTTTTTTGGCCGTTGGTGTTTTAAGCCTCACCTTTTTGGCCCATGAAAGCTGAGTGTCCCTTGGTGGGGGTGAGGCTTTAAGGGAAAAAAATAGGGAGCCCTGTTTGGAGTCCAGAAATTTGGACGAGTCGTCTGACACCGCCAAGCTTTCAACAGAATTTCGCCCGGGTTTTTCCGTGTCACCTTGGACTTGTGAGATGGCTATGGTAAGCCGGACCAAGTTTGGGCACTTTTTTTCTTTTTGGCTCTCTGCCTTTTAGGTTTTCATTCATTTTATTCATTCGCTGTTGTGAGATCTGTGTGGCCCAGTCTGCTGGGGAAAGACACTTGGTCGAGACCCAAAGAAACGGGACGGCAACTGTCGACCCGCAAAAAGAGAAGAACCCATGCATCAATGGCGGAGGGCTACCTTCCTGTTGTAGGTCCCGGTGACCTGCTGGAAGCTACTGGGTTGGGGTTTACTCGGTGGAGACTGGAACTGGGGGCTGGACAAGAAGTCCAAAGAGCCGAAGAGGGCGATCTGAAGCCCTGACTCCTGGAGGGGGCTGTCTCCGGGTGTGAAGGATCCGCAACGTGGCGTGACACCCTCACCAATCCACTAGACACTAGAAAAGTTTCGGGGTCCCATGTGGAGTAACCCACAATTTCATCAGGTTGCTTCGGCATGAGGGGATGGACTTCGGCTTTTTCCGGGTTGGACTTTTCTTCTTCGCCAGTGTGCCATGTCCCCGACTTTTGGGGGGAACCCTTTCAAAACCAGCCAAGAAGAACCCCAACGTTTCAATGGTGACGGATTTCTCTTGCAGGCACGCCAGCAATCCAACCACACACACACACACCAAGACCGTGGTAATTAAATCATTTCGGGGTTCCCCTTGGTTTCCTTGCAATTTCTAGTTGGCATCCCTATACCAAACTTGTCCCCTACCTTGCCTTTGAAGTCCAAGGGCCAGCATGGTCAACCGCATGCTATCCAGGATCATCCCAAAGGCATCACTGCAAAAGTCTCCTTTTGGGGGACCTCCCCCAATGCGGGCAATTTGCACCTGACTCGAGCATCCCCTTGGTTGAGATATATGTGCAGGCGTAATGTGGGCGGGCCATACAAAAGAACCCCCCAAACGAGTGTCAAGCCACCCCTCCCAAGAAGGTGGTTTTCCATGATCATTCAAATTCCATCCACCTCAAGAAGGTCACCCTCCAAAACATAGGTGGTTTTCCAGTCTCATTCAAAAACCACCTCAAGAAACAATAACACACCCAGCAAAAGGGACACACACACACACACACATGAGAGCCCGTCCTTCCACTGCTGCAAGGCACACCTCGACAAGAAGTGAGCTAGCCCAGCGAGGTGTTTCGCGTGGCGCACCAACAGCGGGCGCAGCGCAGCGGGCGACTCTTCCGCGAGAAAAGGATCCGTCAGCGAGCGGTCGAGGATCTGATACCTTGGCATCCGTACATGACCATGTGAAAAAAAAGTATGCACATACACCCCCTTGCATCCTTTACCAAACAGAGGAGGCAAGACTCGAATTCGAAGCTTAAGATTGAACAACAGCCACGCCTTCTAGAAATGGAATCTTCTAGAAATGGAATGGGGGAAAAGGGTGAGAACTGGAGTTCCAATTATACATCAATTTTCCCTGGTGTGGGGGAAGGCTAGGGCAGATGAGTTTTTGTGAGCCGCCCCGGCTCAGCGATTCGGGAAAAAGACGAGCTGCTGAAGGTCCTTTGCTTGTGAACTGTAGTAGCTCGATCCAAGAGCAGTTTGCTTTTCGCTTCAACCGGCCCACTTTCTATTACAGTCATGTCATGTAGATGGTCAGTGCAAAATCAGAGAAAGGGAATTCTCCAACCATGGGATTTCTGCATTTTACTGTGGATGGGCAAAAACCGCCTCGCACTTGCCAGGTATTTATCCCTGGGTTTTATACATGGTGCGAGGGTCTTGTGCATCCACAGTAACTTCTTGTCTTGGATGAACTGGGCCAATGATTGGTAGCATCTTATCTTTGGTGCATTTTGCTTGGATGTTAGGACTTTAACTTTTTGCCAAGTAATGGGTTTTCCGTATTAAACCACTAAAAGTTAGACACTTTTTGCAGGGGGGCAGATTTCGCCACCGAGTTACATCTTTGCCCTTGAGCAACATGAGCCAAGAGAACTGGTCGAATCCGAGGTTTAGGGTTGAACGTTGACCAAGTGAAGCCTTGCTCGCTCCAAATTCCTGAGCTACTTGGAGCGCTTGCATGTGCGCAAGAGGTTGCGACCCATGACAGGCGAGTGTGGCGATGAACTTGAAATAGCGAACCTCAACAGTGACTTGTGATTGCCTCTGTTTCCCTAGCGAATTCTGATGTCCACCCTTTGGGTCCGGGACTCATTCAAATTCACACTGCCAACTTGGCGGCTCCCAGCCATCCGGTTTCTTAGCTGTTTAGCTTCTTAGCTAGGTTAGTGGTCTAAGGGTTGTTGTATTACACCCTGGGATTACGCCAAAATGGCCCAACACATCCTGGAAATATGCCTAAATGGGGTCATTTCCACTCCCAGGTCGTAATACAAAAACCCTTAGAACCCATTAAAAGTGATTCAGTTGCTCCCTTTTAGCAGGTGATCTGAGAGCCCCAAATCCCGCCCGGCCAAGAGCGCAGGAGATGCTGATGCAGAAGCATCCCACGCCAGGCCTGACCAAGGCCTGCGCCCAAGACCGTAAGGTCTGTTAACCCAAAGCTTGTTGGGGGGTTGGGGGGGGGGGGGTGGGTTGGGGGGGTTGGGAGGTTGGGGGTTGGGGGTTGGGGGTTGGGGGTTGGGGGGTTGGGGTTGGGGGTTGGGGGTTGGGGGTTGGGGGCTTGGGGGCTTGGGGGCTTGGGGGCTTGGGGGCTTGGGGGCTTGGGGGCTTGGGGGCTTGGGGGGGGGGCTTGGGGGGGGTTGGGGGGGTTGGGGGTTGGGGGTTGGTGCCAAGTATTGCAAGGAGAACAAGGGAACCCCCTCATCATACATGCCCATGGTTTTTTGCGGTTGAGGGTGCTTGGATTGCTTGCAAGTTCTTAGGGGCATCCACCTTGCAGTCGCGTGAACGTAAAAGTGGGGAAAAAGATCCAACCGATTTTGGTCGAGCCATCTAGGGAGTCCTCAGACTTGAAGCTTCAAATGGATTGGACCATTTGAGCTGAGAACAGAACGATTGGACTTGCTTTGGCCAAAGGAACACGGCTTGGTGGCTCGGAAAAGCAGGGCCCACTTTCGAAACGCCTCTCCGGAAAAGTGGATGGATCCCCTCAAATCAAGTTCTGCAGTACCCAAATCCTGTACTGTATTTGGCCTTTAGTAGCTGGTTCTACTTCGTGGTTCCATGTGATTTATAGTAGGGGTTATATCTGCTGTGTGAACGAACAGTCAATGGGGTTTTGGCGCGAGTCGCAGGCTGCGACTTCTTGGACGAAAGCCACATAAATTTCCCTTCAAAGTGGTGCCCTTCTTCCCAAGACTCATGGAAGTGGTTTTGAGGGACCGTCTCCAAGGGACATCTTCCAAAAATCCAGCTGTCGGCTTCCATGACTGCTGGAAGGGTACTTGGACACTTCGGAAAGGCAGTTCCTTCTGCGGAGTGGATTCCTTTTTGGAGGTCCCCCAGTAGTGCCCTTTTACCCTTTTTGGAGGGTTCCCCTACCAAAATAGACTACAGAAAAAAGGGCACCCTTATTCTAACCTCTTTACTGGAGGATTTTGGAGGTGGGACCCCCTTTTCCTTTTGCGGCAGAGTTGGACGCCTATTGGCCCAAGTCCGTTCAAAAAGCCCCCGGACTCAGAACAAGAAGTGGTCCTGTTGTCTCTCTCCACTGGAGACTGACAGGGGGGCAAACGCAAAACTTACTTCCAATCCTCTGACAGAAGGACACTAACTAGGTCCCCCAGCAGTGCCCTTTTACCCTTTTTTGGGGAGGGTTCCCCTACTACAATAGACTACAGAAAAAGGGTACCCTTATTCTAACCTTTCTACTGGAGGACCTAGCCAAACTTCTCAGCCGCACGCCAATCAACAGCCGCCGAACCATAAGGGCGTCGGCCCTTTGATCGCACTTGATCGACTTTCTATCGGTTGTTAGCTGGTTGAAGCCAATCAACGGCACCTTCCGGCCGGTCCAAAAAAACGACAGGAGTAGGTTTCCCTTCGATTTCTGGCCTTTGACGCTTGAGAACAGCGAACGTCCCAACCAGTTAGGGTGAAAGAAGATCGGAGTGCTGCTGCTTGTGCTTCCTCGATCCGTTGAGAACCAGAGGTCTTTTTGGATTGTACCAGATGTAGCAGAAAACGATGGTGGGATTCAGTGGCAACGCAGGGCCAACCGAGTTGTTTCGGGGTTGACAAGATGACACACTCAACATGAACCTTTGAATAGCCTGGGTCGCGAAAAAGAGGCCTAACTTGCTTGAAACGCTCTTGCCCTGCAAAGCGTAGCGCCAAGTGAAGCATGCAGGTCATCGGAGTCGATAAGCTCAAGAGGCCGGTGGGCTTGACGTTTCTTCACTTCTGTTGGCATGGATTTGGGTTTTTGTGTTTTGCTTCTGTTCATTTTAGTGCGGGGGGCTGCAAAAAACACTGATATTTGCAATCCACACAATACGCGGCAGGGTTCGTGAAGCAGGGGTCGACATTGTAGGAGGCGGCCGACATTCGTCAAGGGGGGGGGGGGGGCCGTTTCATGCAACTTCCAATGGTTTCCCTCGGCGGGTAAAGTGAAAACAATTCTAGTGCTACCTTCTCCATTCTTTCCAGGGTCCTTCTTTCTAGAAAACCTCCGGACACCCAGGGAAACGGATCCGGTTTTCGAAAAGAACGATGGTTGGAAAGAATGGGCAAGGAATCAACCCTTAGAACAATGTGATTTACCCGCTTGTTCTCCCTTTCAGCCAACCCAAAGTCGGTTGCACTGGTCTCACTATTTTACCATGATCAAAGTCACCCCCCAAGGGGTGGGTTAAAGGAAACAACCACATTTTCTGACTTTGATAACCCCCGAAACCGTCAAAATAATGACCCCAGTTGCAAGGGTTGCTCACCCAAGACTCCCGTAGCCATGTGCCAAGTGGTCTTAGGCAATGGCCCATGAGCAGACGAGGGACACAGACCAGCGGTGCTTGGCAAATCCCCCCACAGCTGGAAGCTATGCGGTCTCTGCCCAAATCGGCTCTGGGGTGGTTTGGGGCAGCTTTCATTTTGCAGGGGGTTCCGGCCAGGGCCGTTGGTGTTGTTGTTCTCTTTTGAGAGAGCGGTCAACCAGGGGGCTGGCCTCACGTGCGGTGAGTGACCAGCTTGCAAGAACTTTCAAGGGACCCAGGCCCCGGCAAAGAGACACTCTGGCGCTTGCGTCTTGTGCCTCTCCATTAAGGATTCATTATTTTTTGATCATTCGAACAATTTGTCGTTGTCCCACTAGCAAGAGGTTTGCCTCGTGTTGCACAGCTCAATCACCTGTCCAGGGATCCAAGATCCTCGGCGAACCTTGTGACCCGCTTGGTTGAAGCTAAAGTTGGATGGTTTCCTGAGAAAAGGCGGGGGGTCAAAGGCGCAACCCAAGCTGGGGAACCGGATGTTGGTTGAAGTCTATCATGGACAAAATCCTCTGGAGAGATGTCTGGTGGCCATATGGTCAAGATCTATGGTCAGTCTTAGGGGAGCACCTTTCCAAATCAAAGCAAGCACTGACAGATCGGAGAAGAAAAGAAGCACCGCTTCAAGCCATGGCCCTATTGTTGACTTTTGTCGCCATCTTTCACCCACCAAAATCAGACCCTTTGGCTTGGGCCTTTTTTGGACACGGCCTACCAAAAAGCCCAAATCCAAAATCCCCCAAAAGTGACCGCGGTCCTTTGAATTGGCGGTGCGTTGTTGGGAGCCTTCTCTTGATGGAAACCAAAAGGAACGCGCGGTCCCATACATTGGAGACCAAAGGTTTGCTTCCTCCGAATGTGAACCGGGGCGGCTGTGGGCCTGGTTCTTTGCCATGGGATGGTGGACCCCAAGTATTGCAAGTACACCAACCACATCCAACCACACTACCCAGAAATCACGGGAGTCATGGGAATCATGGGAAGCTTGCACACTACCCAGAAATCATGGGAATCAGGGGAATCATGGGAAGCTAGCACACTACCCAGAAATCATGGGAATCATGGGAAGCTAGCACACTACCCAGAAATCATGGGAATCATGGGAAGCTTGCACACTACCCAGAAATCATGGGAATCATGGGAAGCTTGCTGTACGTTCTTTTCAGCACTTGTTCCCCTTGCAATATTTTGGGCTGCTCAGTTTTCAAGCTTCAAAGCTCCCGGGTACTTTGAGCAGGGGATCTGAAGACAGCCCAGTTTTGCACAGGCCCACATTCAGTTACGCACCTTCCAACCCATGGTTCCCTGCACAGACTAGAAATGCTTCCTCTTTTTTTCAGGCAAGAATCCTGTAGGCATGTGGCCATGAATTTTAAAAAGAGGGAAGCCCTGGAAGGGTGGTTGGACATTCATCCCCGAAATGATGTCCACGAGTGTGGAACCCAAGGGCTGTCCTGGTTACCTGCATATTTAGGGCATGAGACGTTTGTAGTCCTGATTGAGATGAGTTCTGCAACAATCTTCAACCCCTCAACCGTGGACATGACGTCATGGGCTGTGGGGGCATTACTACTGCCTGTTTTATGGCAAGCTCACCGAATCGAGGGTAAAACGCGAGATGCTTGAGGCTCCAATTCTTGTTTTAGGTTTTGGAATTCTTGACTTTGCAGACTAATCTAGCTCGTTCTTTGTGGATTTTTTTATTCATCCTTGCCTCTTGCGGACGATTTTTGGAGGACTCCACTCAGACATTATTATTTTCTTCTTTTTTTTTTTTTTGGCGGGGGGGCTAATTTTTGCAGGGTACCCTGGTGCCTTCTTTTTGGGGTGGTTCTAGTGCTACCTTCCCCATTCTTTTCAGGGATCCTTCTTTCTAGAAAACCTCCGGAAACCCACAGAAACGGATCCGGTTTTCGAAAAGAACGATGGTTGAAAAGAATGGGCAAGGAATCAACCCGTAGAGTGGTTTTCAAGGGAGACTTTTTTTTGTTGGGGGGGGGGGGGGCTTTTTGTTTTTTCAGCGTCCCCTGGTGCCTTCTTCTTGGGAGGGCCCAACAGTCACCAGCTCAGGCGGGATCGGGGCCTGCCCCCCGATGTGTTGTGCGACCGCTCGGACCGACGGACTGACGGACTGACGGACTGACAGGAGATACGTCCGCTCCATGGAGCGGCGGCAGCTGGCGGATTCCTACGACCTCTTCTTGTGCGACAAGCGGGCCCGGGTCGTCTAGTGGGTGGGTTCTGGGAGTTGAGAAGGGTGGGTTTCTTTTGGACGTGGTTCTTGAACCGCTGGAGAAAAGCAAAACATCAGCTTGTTGGTTGCTAGAAAAGGTGCTTTTTCTTTTTCGGGGTCATGTTCAGAGAGAAAATATGAGTTTGTTTACTACGTGAGGATGGCTCTTCATTGAAAAAGCCACAGGGATTCGAATATTTGGACTTCTTTTTTTTGCCCTTTCGGTGTCCATCTATTAAACAGGGAAAATTGGGGGTGTCCGGTTTCAAGATTCTTCCTGAAGAAGCTCACCTTGTGCTTCGATAGGCAGGGAATGCCCTAACAAAACAAAAAAGGAGCGGAAGGATTACTACTGGTTTGCTTCTCTGTTGCTAGCAAGTTTTAGGGTTTTGTTTGTTTTGCTACCATACCAAGAAAGTTTACTCCCATGAGCCCCAATTCTTATTATTTCAGACCCCTTTATTAAACCATCCCCAAGTTTTATGTCGCAGGATCCCTCTGCTGCCCGAAACCCTTCTTGATTCCCTGAGAATCAGCAAGCACTGGGTGCGTCTCATTCATGAGACCCCGCAAAAAGGGGTGGCTGCCTTTGGTTTTCCCTTACCACGCTTCTTAGTCATGTTCTTGGTTTCTCCAGCACCAGAAAACCCTACCCCTTGACTCCTTGAGGCAGGCGCCCCTGATGAATATCGCAGGTGCCTTCCAGTCCGGGGATCCACCGGAGCGTAGTTCCCTCATTCCAAAAAAAATTGGGAATGACGATCCGAATGGCACCAAAGACTCAATGCCATTTGGGAACTGGCACCAAAGACTCGCCGAATTTGGGGCAAAATGGCAATCCTTGGCAAACGGCGCCAAAGACCAAAACCTGCGCAAACTCCACCTGCGTAAACTCCAGCTGCATAGGTGTCCTTTTCAGGTGAGCCCTTTTTCAAAAATAGATGGGGAACCCACTGGTTTAGATGGGTTTTGTTCCAGAGCACCAGAAAAAAACCCCTCGATTTTTCCAGTTTACGCTACCTATGTCCTCCAGCTGCGTAACCTCCAGCTGCGTAGACTCCCCGGCGGTTTTGCGATTCGTCGAGAGCCGGAGGCCCTCAAGCTATGGGGCCTGTGCCAGTCTCTGGGAGTTCCGGAACTCTCATTGGCACATTTTTTGTAGTTGTATATATATATATATCACATTGTTTGTTAAAATATAAGTTACTTTTTTTTCTCTGAATAGATCGATTTCATCTTGTAGTTGTACATATGGCTGTTGGTCAAAGACAGGTGCCCAAAATAAAAAGCGAAAACATGGACCAAACCCTGCGGTCCCCTGTTTGTTTAGTTTTGACCCACACCCATATGTATTGTATTCTCTCTCTTGTTGGTTTTGAAGGGAATCGATTTCGCTACTGGACATATTTTCTCATTTTTTCCAGTGGGGGGAGAAAGCAACGGGAAGAGAAGGGTTGCGATATTTGCGGTTGGGGATACGGATACGGATACCTGGTGGCTTGTTTTGGGAATTTGATTGTTGGGAAGGCCAAGAGTAAACGGACCTCAAATAGGTTCCAAGGTTAACTTGGAGCCTGACGTTCGGGGGTCCTGGTTTGAACCATTTTCCTTTTGCAGCGAGCATGTCAATTGGTGCGAGGGTACCTTGGTGCATTTTGCCAAGGGATGTTCGGACTTTACCTTTTGCCAACTCATGGGTTTTCCGGATGAAACCACCAAAAGTTAGTCACTTCTTCTGCCGGGCTTCGCAGATTTCGCTACCGAGGGCACTGTGGGTGTTTGTCTGTTTCCCGTTAAGCCCCAGCAGCTCGGCTCTGGCTCTGGCTCCGGCTCTTGGGGCGCTCAAAATTCAGGAAGGGCAAACCGCAGGTTTTAGTCTTTGGTTTTAATCTTTGGTTCCATTTTCTTTGGTTTTAGTGTTTGGTGTTTTAGTCTTTGGGGGCCATTTTGGTCTCCATTTGTTTGAGCCGCGGCGCCAAATTTCGCAACATCTCAGGTGATCCAGGGCATGCACAGCTACCTCGGGAGCCGGAGATCTGAGCTCGTTCTCGCTACTCAGGGCTCAGGTGTGCTTGTTCAATGGGTTTCACCTGAAGACTCAAATCAACCAACCCCGCACCAACCCCCAAAATTGCAAAAATGGGTTGGACCCCGCTTTCCCAACCCCAAACGTGCTTTTTGACCTTCCTCTTGCCTTTTGGTTTCCTTTTCGGGCCCCCGAGAAAGTCAGCTTGCAGGTTGGAAAAAGCAGCCGGCCCCAACTCCAACAAAAGCGGTTCTTTTCCCCCCTCAAGCGGGAATTTTACTGGACTTCACCAGAAAATTGATGAACCTTGCACATCCAACCCCCCCCCCCGGCAGAAAACGTCCTCACCACCCTTGCGGCGCTCAGACGCCTTCTTCAAGCAGAAGACGTCCAAGCAGCCGGTGCCCGTGTCCTTGCACCTCGGCTCGCTCGTCTGACCACACCACACGTCTGGACCCGTTTTCGTTTTCTTGGCTCCCGAAGGCCATGCGGTTCCTTAGCCTAATGTATGTTTTTTGTGCTGGAAAACCAACCACTAAAAGTTAGTCACTTTGAGCGGGGGATCTGAGGACAGCTCAGTTTTGGGAAGGCTTACAGGCTTGACCGTCTGGGATTGTTTGGCGACTTCCAGTTTCGTCCGGGCGGGTTTTGGCCGGTTTGGCTAGGTGTATTGCCTGGCCTCAAGTGGTTGGGTCCACGAAATGGAAAGGTTGGTGTTTGTTTTGTCTGGCCCTTCACCCTGCCAGGCATCGTTGGTTGCTTGGCTGCTTGGTTGATTGGCTGCTTGGTTGCTTTGTTGCTTGGCCGCTTGGTTGATTGGCTGCTTGGCTGCTTGGCTGCTTGGCTGCTTGGCTGCTTGGTTGATTGGCTGCTTGGTTGATTGGCTGCTTGGTTGCTTAGCTGCTTGGCTGCTTAGGTGCTTGGCTGCTTGGCTGCTTGGTTGCTTGGTTGCTTGGCTGCTTGGTTGCTTGGCTACTTGGTTGCTTGGTTGCATGGCTTTGTTGCTTGGTTGCTTAGCTGCCTGGTTGATTGGCTGCTTGGCTTTGTTGCTTGGTTGCTTAGCTGCCTGATTGATTGGCTGCTCGGCTGCTTGGTTGCTTGGTTGCATGGCTTGGCTGCTTGGCTGCTTGGCTGCTTGGCTGCTTGGTTGCTTGGCTGCTTCGTTGCTTGGTTGCTTGGTTGCTTGGCTACTTGGTTGTTTTGCTTCGTTGCTTGGTTGCTTGGTTGCTTGGCTACTTGGTTGTTTTGCTTGGTTGCTTGGTTGCTTGGCTGCCTAGTTGCTTGGCTGCTTTGTTGCTTGGCCGCTTGGTTAAGTATGATGATTTTTCTGCTTTGCTTTGCCAGGTTTAGCTACACTTCGCAGGTTTCTTGAGGTTGCTTCAGGGCAGAGTTCCAGTTGATTGGGGCTTGGATTGCTTTGTGTCGCTGTAGGAGTGGTTCAGGCAGGATCGAGGGTGATGTTTGCCTGAATCGGGTTGGGATTCCGTGTGGCTGAGCGCTTTGGGCTAGTTTTGCAGCTGTTGTGTTTGCTTTAGGATCATTAAGGTTTTTGGCTGGTGTTTGCGCGTTGCATCAAACCATGAATTCCAGCCGAACACCAACCTGAGCAGTATCTTCCAAAAGTAGGAGTGTTCCCCTTGCCTTCACGGCAAACACATCCACCACGGGATGTGTTTCCCAGTTCTTGTATGTTCTTGAAATATACCTGCCGAGCCCAGGTTGTAATTTCATGCCGATGCCAATTCTTGACCCCCTTTTGCGCGGAAGCATTCCATTTGCTTTTCGTTTCGCTTTCCGGGCGGCTCAGGAAAGAGGCCACAGATGATCCTGCGGTGTTTATCCGGAAGGCACATGGGTTTCGCTTGCGACGTTCGCATGTGCGTTGAACCGGCCCAACCCCGACACCAACATATGACACATGGTTCTGCTTCATATTTTGTCTCACAGATACAAACACGTTTTGGAGACCCCGGTGACAACTCCTACTGTGGAGGGAGGAAATCCTGCACCACCTAAGAAACCCTGGAGTGATGATTCTCCTGTAAATACCAACAAATTATGGTTTCCCATGGTTTCAAATTGGTGCAGGATTTTGTCCATCCACAGTATGGTGTTTGCAAGTGAAGCCGAGTTTGTTTGGATTCCCGTTGAACCATTCGGGTAAGATATTTTAGCATGGGCTCCCGGGAGAACTCAAGGCGGACGGCGGGGAGGAGTGTCAATCCTGTGGATGGTTGAAATCGACATCCGAGACCGCACCACGAACTGAAACCTGGAGAACTCATAACGTTTGTTGGTATTTACGTTGGGGAAGCAACTCATTCCAGGGTTTCTTAGGTGCGAAATGGATTTCGTCCATCCACGGTATGATACTGATTGTCGTTGTAGTGGAAACTGGGAAAGGGCACAAGTACCCTTTCCACATTGCCCCCAAAAACGATATGCAAGCTTGACAGCCATAATGTTGATACTCCGACATTTTGTCTGCTCAACTGAGGTCATCTATAGCTGTTTGGGTTCTTCTAGAATTTGAAGGTCGATTGGTGGAATCGACCCTCCGTCAACAGCGAAGTTAAGATTCGTTTTTTTTTTTGTTTATGGGTATGAAGAGTGACGGTGGCCCAACCATCATTTTCTCGCGTTTGTTCATCGTTGGCAATAAGCATGCTCACTTGAGGTGGCTCTATCGCGAGGCGGCCAGAGAATGGGAGTGATACCTTTGAAAATCTGGCTCGCACCAGTTGGCTTTCGGTGGTTTATCAAGCATTCAAATCGTGTTTCTTCCGTGCTGGCGCAGATTGACCGGCGTGCCTCAGTAGGGTCGTTCCCAACTTCTTAGTTCTTTGCACTTTGGGAGTACCATTTTAACACCGGGTTTTGATGACTCAACTCTTCAGTCAGGGCATCGAAGTCGCAGTCGAAGTCAGGCTATGGCGGGCACTTGCCTCCGCCTCAACCGGGGGAACTGCGTGAGCGTGCGCTTCGGCTTCTGTCAGATGCAGGAGGACAGACACTGGAAGGGAAGAAGGGTCACCAACTGCGAGCGCCGATCGCCTCCTTTAGAAGCAAGGAGAAGGAACATTGGAATTAGTTGGGCGATGTATGGGTTCCAACGGAGGGTTTTCCTTTCGGCTAAAGCATGAGTGTCCTTTGGTGCGAGCGATCGGAACCCGTTCAACGGGACCCTGAAAGACAGAAAGTGCCAGCAGAGGGAGGACTTTGGATGTATCCTTTCAGACACCCTGCAAAAGAAGGTTGTTCAAAGGTGCTTACACATTTTAAACCGATGGGTTGACTCGCGTTGGAAGGGTGTGACCGGCGGATGAAGATCCTTCGAACGGTCAGTTTGGTGGAGCGCACATGTCCAGCATCAAAGGGCAACCAAAAAAAAGGGACCTGCCCAACGGCTCCAAGTCTTGTTTCAAGACGCGATGGAACTGAACTTTGACCGCCTTTTCCACACAGACCCTTGTTCTGTTATGTCCCCTAAGGGAAAGTAAGAAGTCATCAGGAACCCGCGGTTCCATGGGAGAGGTGCCCCCTTCTGGTCCAAAAACCGACGACATGCCTCAGGAGCAGTTGGAGGCCAATGCCAAGGCGGTCATCGCCTCTCGGCCATCTGCTTCCCTACTTTTCTGTTTTTTTCATCCTTCTCGTTTTCTTCTTTTTTTGGCTTCTTCCGCGGATGGGCGAAATCCGAGAGTTCGGGGACACCAGGACGTTTGTTGGCTCATTCCAGGGTTTCTGAACGGTGCCAAGTGGACTTCGCAACCCTCCACAGTATTTCTCTCCCGGCATTTCCAGGTATGGGTTTTTGGAAGTTAAAGCTTATAGGGTGGAAACACCAATGGTACCATGTTGGGGTAGGCGCACCACCCATTTTAGTCTATTTTAGTTGGGATTGGGATGTTCACTGAGGGTGCGATTTGGATTTTGACCCATGGCCATATTTCGCCAATAGAAGCTTGCAACGCAGTTTTTACCTAAGCTCCATACCTCCAGAGCCCAAATGCCCGGAAAGTGCCTCGATATTTGGTGTTTGAACCCCAGTCTTGCTTCCCGTCTCTGTTTTCCGTTGCTTCTTTCGCTGGGTTCCTACTGTGGTTTTGTCCTATGTGTTCTGATTTTGCTTTGTTGCCGTGTTTTCAACCATTTGGCTTCCCCCAGTTTGTCCTTATCCTAGGGCTTCGCCATCACCAGCTGCGCTGCCCGGTCGGACAGGTGAGATGGGGAGGACTAAGAAGAACTCTATTTAGGCGGGACCTTGTTTCAGAGCCTGACCTCCGGACCAACCCAAGCACGCGCTCGCTGCGCACCCACACGCACAAGAGGCTGCAAGGTTGCTTGCCCAACCCCCCTGACACTGAGCACGCACTCACCCACCGCGTCCGGCGCTTGCGTTCGGCGCCGCGCGCCACACGTGTCTCACACCGAAAGCCAATCAGACCAAAAAAAGCATCCCCGGCAGCCCGTCCCAGCCCCACAGAAACCGGTGGACAAATGCAGGAAAAACACGGTATGCGCAATGTTTTCCGCACAGCGGCGGCGGCCGCACTCGCGCAAGCAAGAAAAACCACCCACTCGATCGCAGACTTGTCCGCCATGTCCGCCTACCGCCAAAACCTACTCTCAGGGGAGGGGATGCAGGGGATGTAAGGGATGCTGGAACGCCCAGATGCTGGTGATGCAGGGATTGCCGGGGATGCTAGCAGGATGCAGAGGATGTTGGCGGGGATGCTGGCGACTGTCCGGGGCGATTTGCACGGTATTTTTCCGTTCTTTTTGGTGGTCGGGCAACGTGGCATCAGAAGCCCGTCGCAAGGCCAGGGAGGTCGGGGATGTTTTGGGGTCCAAGTGTTTGGGCCGGCCTGCGTGCAGGTGATGCAGGCAATGCTGAGGAGGAGCTTGGGGTGCAACAAAACACGTCAGCGGTATACCCTATGGGTAGGGTTGCCCTCGCTCTTCGAGCTCGAAGACACACAACGCAGCTGGACTTGTTCGCCTTGTTTTATTGCCCTATTTGGTTTCCCCACGTTCCCTATCTTGTTCCCTCCGTTGTCTCCCTACAAAGTGTGCATAGTAAGAAAACATGCTTAGTTTTGTTACTTGTTTCCCCTACTTTCGTTTCCGATATTGTTTTCCCACCTTTTCTCCTAGCGTTGTTTCCTGGCCTTGTTTTCCCACGTAGCTTCCCTACTTTGTTGTTTTAGCTTGTGCCCCGGCGTCGTACTACCTTGTTTCCTACTTTGTGTTCCTGCATTTTTTCCTGCCCAACTTTGCTTCCCTGCTTTCCTCACAGTCCCCTATATTTCCCCATCACTGCTTCCACCACTTTTTTGGCGAGGTTCCTTTTCGGGTGATGTTTAAAGGGCCAGGAGACCTGTTGCTACTTTATTCACTTTGCTTCCCAGTGCCACTTTGCTTTCCTGGCAGTTCTCTCAAGTCCGCGGAGTGCCACAAGTTCCGCTGCCACTCGCGCCCTACACCCGCTCCGACAATTTCTGGGATCCGTTGCCCGGCAAATGAAATCTCAAGCCAAAGACTTTGAACACTTTAATTCGGCCACTCGCTGATTTTTGGGTCCCAATTAGTTGGCTTTTCATGGGTTTCTTGCCCTATTTGGTTTCTCTACGCTAGCTTGCTTATGCCTACGCCGCGGAAACCGGCGTGGCGTTCATGGTTTTTCGTTTGCCCGCCAAGCGCATGGATTTCCATCTCTAAATGGCTCTGGATGAAACCTGGTCAACTCCATAGACCTGGTGAACTTGCAGCCGCGATGTTTAAGCAAGCGGACTTTTACCGAGCCACTAAACGTGGGTTTTTGCCCGCCCGCGCGCTCCGTCGCCACGCCTGCATACATGCCTGGCAGACGGAAAGCACCTGCCCGCGCTCTCCGGTATACACCCTGACACATAGTAAGCGCGCCCGCCCAGGCTTTCCGTCGCACACCCGAGCGCATGCTGGCACGTAGCACGGTTTTCCTGCTCTCCGTCGCACGCCTGAGCACGCGGTAAGCACACCCGCCTATGCCCTCCGTCGTACGCCTGCGCACATGCCTATACGCGCCCACGCTCTCCGTCGTACGCCTGAGCACATGCCTGGCACAAAGTATAAGCACAGTCGTCCACGCTCTCCGTCGCACGCCTGAGCACATGCCTGGCACAAAGTATAAGCTCACACGTCCACGCTCTCCGTCGCACGCCCGGAATACGTTGAGGTTCTATTGTCTCGGCTGTGGCTGTTTGTGTGTGTGTGTGTGTAATGGCACCCGCGCAAGATCACCGTAGCTTGAGCATGCCAGGTCAGCAGCGGCCATGGCACCCGATGACCACAGCCCCCCCGAAGCACTTACAAAGAACGCGTGCACAGGTTTGCGTGCGTCGCTGAAGCAAGATGCACATGCTTGTTCTAAAACCACGAAACTTTCGTGACGGAAATGCTGCTCTTTTTCTTGATTTCTCTTGTTTGGCCTCAGTGAAGCACACTGGAGCATCGCACGTGTTTTGACGGGGGCGCGTTGTGGTAAGTGCAAAAACCCAAGGGCCGTGCACGCTTGGCTGCACCACGAGCGCGGTGACGTCCGATTTTGCCGCGCCGGTTATCGGTCCGGCGGGTTGTTTATGGCTTCAGGACTTTGATTTATTCATTTTGTGTAGTTTTTGCCAACGGCTCACACAAACCAGCGCGGCAAGAGAATGCGCCGTCGCAGAGAAGATGCTCTCGGAGACTTGTGCCCGAAGACTTGTCCCAGCACGCTGGCATTCAGATCAAGAAAGTTAGAGCCTTTTCGCGGCACGACAGGGTTGCGTGGTTCTCGCGGGTCGATGTGGGAACACCAGATGCAAATGCCACTTTCGAGCGCTTTCGCGGTTTGTTGATGCGCAACACCCGGAAAACTTTGAAGCGGCACGGGCTCTCTCCGTGGCGTGCAAGTCGCGGGACTGTGAAAACATTTTGTTTATCATCGTACGTTCAAAATATGGCAATGGTGCAGAATACGTCTTGAAGATGAACAACACATCGAGGCAGAAGTTTCGTTGGGTATCCACGGATCCCAACCCGAGCTGCTTCTCTGTTCTTTGCTTTGGGAGCGCGTTCTTATCCCTGCGGCACGCCAGACAATGCTTTCGGGATATCCACTGTCCTCCGTTCTTTGTGCCTGTATGTTTGAAACAATATTCTGACTTGGCCAAATCCGGCCTTTTGACCTTTTGCGTTTTCCCCTTTTTGTCTATTCTTAGTCAAGGTTCCAAAGGGTTAGGCTGTTATGTCCAGGCGCTTTGGACCAGTGAGTCTTTAAATCTTTTGCTCACTTTTCTCGTGGTTGTTTTACAGTTGATACGGTGGTTGCCCCAAAATTGCAAGTAAACCGAGCGCTCTCAAACCCAGTCCGCGGTACGTCACGGCAAATCTTCGGGGGTTGCCTGTGTAAACTGCTTGCAGTTTGGGTTTTAGTGAAGCCTTTTGAGGATCCCACCTTTTAATCCAATTCGCACCACCCAAGAAACCCTAGAATGATGATTCCCCTATAAATACCAACAAGCAATGGCTTGAACCATGGGTTTCAATTTGGCGTGGTCTTGGATTCATCCACTTCTCGTGGCTTGCTGGAGCAATGGCTAAACCAACCAATTCCGCGGCTTCGTTTCGCGGCGCTCGGAGTTCGTTTTGGTTCAAAATTAAACCACTAGGAATTGGACCGCAGGTTAAATCGTCCATGTTTCCATTTGCCGTGCTGCGCAGTCAAAACGTGCCGGATCACTCTTTGCCACAGTACTAAGATACTACCGTCAACGCAGCAACCCTCAACCCTAAGCAGTTTACCAGGGCAAGCCATTTTGGGGGTTACCATTTTTTTTGCCCCAGCCATTTCAATTTTCCGAGGCCCACGGCATCAAGATCCTGGGCAGGCGAACCGGTTCGAGGGCCGGTTCGAGCGGCCGATGGGGCGATGGGCCGATTTTGGCGCCGTTTGGACGAGACGGGAATTCATGAAGCGGAATTCCTGGAACAGGCATCCGGTTTTCCTTGACTGCTATGGGGCAACGGATCTTTAGACTTTAACTTTTTGGTTGAAATCAATAAATTCTCCACTAAACCCCCAAACAGTTAAACTTTTTGCGGGGGGGTCAAAAGCAACCAAGGTTCCCTAGCTTCTTTTATGAACGATGTATGCCTGATTGTATGACCGAATCGCCCCTAAACCTTTTCGGAAAAAGAAATCTGGGTGATTGTCAGCCCTCCGGGTTCCTTAGCCTCTTTCGCTTTTACTTTTTACTTGGTTTTAGTGGGTAGTTTCCCCATTTTTTACCCCACCTGCCACGTGCCAGCTACTCACTTTTAGCAGAAATGGGATCCGAAACATCGGGGCCCGGGGACCTGAAGCTTCTGGAATGATTCTTGGAGAGCGGGAGGTGGCACCAGTGCCACCGGTCGGCTTCGTTCCACGGAGCAGCTTGAAACGCCCAACCCGAAGCGTCCCGGCGCATCTTCAAATTGGCGAATGAGTTGCATGGGGCCCCTGAATACTTCCAGGTGTATTCTTATTTTTAGTATACCCTGTTGGTTTTTGTTGCTTTTGACAGAAGGCTATTCTTCCCTGGTGCTTTCAATTTTGAAGGGAATGTAGCACTGCTGGACAGATGTTCGTTTTTATTTTATTTTATTTCTTTTTTCTCCCAACGGCCGAAGAACAAATGGAGGAATAGGTTTCACTGAAGCCCACGAAGAGTACCCGTCTTCAGATATTTGCGTTGTTGCATTTTGCTTGGATGTTAGGACTTTAACTTTTTGCCAACTAATGGGTTTTCCATGAAACCACTAAAAGTTAAACTTTTGGCAGGGAAGCAGAAAGCAACCGAGTTTGGTCTATCTCAACAGTGGGGGAATCGTTTTTGAATGGCTTGTCATGGAAACCAATAGGAACCAACTGAACCCTGGAGGCGTCCACACGTTTGGCCGTGGGTCAAAACCAATGGGATCCCATTTTGGGGTAGGTGCACCACCCATTTTGGTCTATTTCAGTGGGGATTGGGATGTTCACTGGGGCTAGTTTCAAGAAGAAGCATCCTATGTTTTTTGGGCCGACCCTTTTTATCTTCCCCCCTTAAATTTTGGGCCCTAGCCCCACGTCGAGCAAATGCCCCACGACGCCGAGAGAGAGTTCGAGCGCCAGGCATGGGCTCGCGGTATCGGGCATCTCCATGCAGGCCGGGGGAAAACTCTCGTGGGTTTTTGCTTCCTCTTCCCATGGTTGGTGTTGGGAAACATTTTACATTTTTGCTTATTGTGGTGTTGTGGGAAATCCCCACTAAAATCTAAATTCTGCTCCCCTTCCAACGTCAGCCAAGTTCCATTTGTTGATGGATATTTCTTATTTCCCCTGTTTGTTTTAAAAAGGAATCGATCACGACTGGACATATATTTTATTTTTTCCAGGGGGCTTCCGCAAATGGAAGTCCCCCGCTTGCAGTGGCGGGGCGGGGGCTTCGTGTGTGGCGCTCGCCGAAACAGTTGACTGGGCGAGGCGTCCATGTGGATTTAGTCTGAAGCCAGGGATCCGAGTCCTGGGAAATCAAACGCCCAGGTTGGAAACTCACTCACTCAAGTTCGCACGGGGCCGATCACGTGGGCGCAGCAATCGATTTATTGGGGGGGGGGGGGGGGATAAGGCCCAGCGATCGGTGGAAGAGAAGGACTGAGAAGTGGGAATCAAGCCCTAAGGGCTCGGACCTCAAAAAACCGAATGTCAGAAGAGAATGTGTGCAGACCGCCAGCTGACGTTTCTGGACGGCATGGGGCAAACTCACCAAAATACCGCCCGGGGGGGGGGGTAGTTGGAGTTTGGGAGATGGGCCTGGTCTTTAGACAACCGAGTTTTCGACGCAGCATGAGGGTTGTCCAAACAACGATTCGGTTCTGTTTGTTGGGCTCTTGAGGTCAGAACCCACTTGAACCCAATTTAGGAGCTTTTTCTTTCTTACTCTGAACAATCCTCAGATGGGTTTGTCTCTAAAGAGCGCGAACCATTTTCGTGCAGGTTTTCTCTTGAAGTCAGCTCATATGTCTGCTTTGGGTTCTTGCAGTTGCTTTTGGGTTTCCTTGGATGTCCCCTTAAAACGACCCTGAAATCTCCATTTTCCTATGACATTTGTAGCGAGCTCACAAGGCCGGGGTGCAAGTTCAGAGTGACCTCCCAAATCGCGTGACACGGGGGCTGCGTAAGCTTTCTTCTGGATAGATCCGGGTATGTTTCAGAAATGGGGGATGCTTTGTTGGCTTCAAACAGGGTTCGTAGTTTTACCCTCTTTCCCACAATCCTGGAAGTGAATAGGGTTCAACTCCACTCCCGCGCCAGAAACAAGAATCGAAGTCGCACCAAACATGGATTTCGGCTTTCCTCTTGGTGTCACGTGAAAACCAGCCAACAAGGAGCATCGTTGCGCCAGGACCAGTAAGCGCGGCAAAAACTGAGGCTGCTCCGAACGCATGGCACTGCAATCCAAGGGTAAAACGTGATTGCACCCCTTCATCAAAATGCACGCACCCCCCCCCGCAAAAAAGATATGCAATCCAAGGGTACGTGTATTTTTGCACCCCTTCATCAACATGAACGCAACAAAAAGAAAAGAAAGTGTGGAACGTGGAAACTGCTGTCTCCTTTGATTCATCTTATGGATGTAGCTTCACCTGCTGTGATCCTTTGTTGGAAGCCGCATTCCAGGGCGAAGCTCGGAGCTGGGCTTTCCATTTCCGAGCTCCGAAAACTCCCCAACCTGGAGTCTCCATGACCCGAATCAAAATTAGGTCCACCCCATTTAGGGTAATGACGAACCATGTTTAAAGGGTCAGAAGGAGGCTCTAGGAAAATTGCATCAGCGACTCCGAACCCTCGGGCGAGGCCACAGACTCGATGGTGCTGCTGGTTTGGCAGAGGCGCGCTCGCGCGCTGCGGCGGTGAGAGTTTTTTTATGTTTTGCGGTTGCGAACTCCATGGCTCGCCTTTCCTTGAAAACCATCCTAAAAGGGGTATCCTCAAAAATAGACACACTGATACTGTGGATGGACAATTTTCTTGCGCACCAGCTAAGAAACCCTGGAATGGTGAGATGCGCCTGTAAATACCCACGAACCTGATGGTTTCAACCATGGTTGCAGTTTGTGGTGCTACTGTGGATGGACGAAATCCTGCACCACCCAAGAAACCCTAGAATGATGATTCCCCCTGTAAATCCCAAGGAACAATGGTTTCAACCATGGCTTCAAAGTGGTGTAGGATTTTGTCCATCCACAGTAGGGCCGAGGGCCGAAAGAACTGGCCTCCTGAGAATGGTGGAGCCCCTGTTTGGCTGGTGTTGGACAGTTGGTCAGTTGGAGTGTGCAAATCCAAGCACTCTCCAGTACTCTCGGTTGATACTTGGTTGTTTCTCCAAGGCAAACCGCTCGAAAACCGGCCAAATTACCTTGGCGTACTTCAGGCGAGGGATCTGCTACTGAGCGGCTAGCAAGCCTGCGTTTTTTTATTTTAGTGATGGGATTGGGGAGGTTGGGGGATGAGGGCTTGGACGGTCGAACGTGGTGTTCCCGTGAGAAAACAACTCTCTGACTTCAGGTCGCTTGCAAATTCGGTGGCTTCACCCAGGAAGCCCAGAACCTCATTTCGCCCCACAAAAGGACAGCCTTTGAAGGGTAAAGTGGGGTCTTTCCACTAACGTCCTAGTTTAGCCGCGTGTTAGGAAGGTTTTGGTGACAACAATATAGATTGCGGGCACCCTCCCGAGAGCATAAAAACCAAGAGAGGGCCCCTGCTGGATCGACAGCCGTTAGTCTTACCTGGCGCAACTCGCCTGTTTTTTGCGTTTCCTTTTTCGAACCAACAGACCAACGTATAACTCTAGGAATTGATTCCTTGTCCATTCTTTCAACCAGCCCGTTCCTTTCAATAAATCAGCCCGTTTTCTCGTTGGGTCTCCGGAGGTTTTCTGGAAAGCTGGGCGGATCGGATCCAGGAACCGTTGCCCCGATCTTTTTACGGGGCGATCGGGCGATCGGGTACCGGTACTTCATGGTTGTTGGGAAAGACTTGAATTCCCATTTTTGATCTTATGGTGGTGTAGTGGTTGAAATATCCAAACACGGAAAACAGCTAGAATTGGACGATTTTTGCTCCCCTTCCAAAGTCAACCAAGACTTAGTATGTGGTTAGCAACCCTGGTAACCCACAACAGCCATGGTTATAAGTCTCCGTTCAGTGCGGTAGAACCATGGTTACTCACCAGTTGCCAAGTACCCGATCGCCCCAAGTACAGTACCTCACCAAAGGCCCCGCACGTCAGCGGAGGCCCGCACCGCCCGGGGAGAAGGTGAACTTGAAGCAGCCCGGGCGCCAAATCGGCCGGTGGGTTCAGGCTGGAAGTAGTTTTTGGAGGAGGAGGGTGGTGAAGAGGTTCCTTTTAAAAAAAAATAAATAAGCGAGGACTGTGGTGAATAGGTTCCGTTTTTTTTTTTGGGGGGGGGGGTTCCCAGCGAATATCGGCCGGTTCCCTGTTTTGTTTTTTGATTTTTGTTGGTCTAGTTGGTTTCCATTGAACCTGCAAACAATTGGTCACTTCAGCAGGGGATCCGAATCGGACGGACCAGTAAAGGAGGAGCAAGGTAGAATTGAGTTGCGGGCAGCCAAATACAAAACTTCGGATCAGTTTTCTTTTGAATTTCGGTCGAGGTTTCCTAGCCGATCACGGTCTTGCTCTGCTTTCAAGCAGTGGGCGAGCTCCTTTCTCCGGGAAAAAAGTGACTCAACAAGGAGGCCGCCCTCCATTTTGAAATCGATTCATTCTTTGGGTTTGCAGTCTCTCGATTTCCTCGCTCTTGCGCCTATGGCAGTGTCATTGCAACCTTTGCAGCTTTCCGGCGATGCATTTCAGCTTGCACAGAGCCCGGTGGATCAGTGGCCGCCCCCTCTTCTCTTGTCTTGGTGGCTCCCAGCCATCCGGTTCCTTAGCTTTTTAGATCCTTTTGGCTGGTTTAGTGGCAGCTTCCGTATTTCGCCCACCAAAAGTCCGTCACTTCTCGCGGGTCAGACATCGGGCAAGCCCAGTTTTAGGCTTGGTGGGTGTCCTAGCACACCCCAAGGACTCAGACGGTGGCTCTTGAAAACAGCGGCGAGTTTTTCGTTTTGCGGCCGAAAAGGGGAAGCTGAAAGGTCAAAAGCCCCGGTTTCGGACCGAGTGAGTCACAATCGCTCAAAGCCCTTTTTTTTTCGGGTAGAAGGATAGTAAGGGACGATCCCCTTGACATAAATAGGTGCGGAATTCCGCCTGCTTAATGCTTGAAGCGTGGTTCTGGGGAAACTTTTTTTTGATTGTGACTCAATTGAGGTTTCAGAGCTCCGTGGGGCTCCCAGTTGCAACTGGCCCTGCAAAGAAAGCTTGGAGGATCCCTCCCTTCCACGTCAAACTTGAGTGAGCTCGCGAGCAAGACCCCCGGTCGCTCCGAAGCGTTTAGCTGGCCAGTGGTTTCCAAGTCGAAGTCGTGGATTTTTTGCTGGTCTCCTGTGGTGCTACTGTGGATGGCCGAAATCCAATTCGCACCACCCAAGAAACCCTAGAATGATGATTCCCCTGTAAATACCAGCAAACACTGGTTTCAACCATGGTTTCAGTTCGTGGTGCGGTCTCGGATTTCGCAACCATCCACAGTAGCAAACACCAAGGGGTTCACAGCTTCCACCCCGAAGTGGAGGTAAGGTGTGTCCGCACTGAGCCTCCCCCCCCCCCCGCGTGTGAGGTGGCGTGAGCACGCGGCCAGCTCTGCTGCCTCTGACACAGGCGCGATCCCAAAGGAGAGAAGCGCAGAAGATCTCTTCGATGGTTTTTAAGGTCAACAGACCAAGCGACAACAGACCAAGCGCCAACAAGCAGGGTTGGCCAACTTTCAACTCAGTTGGCCAAAGCAAATCGACCTGAAATAATGTTTAGTGACGGTTGACCTTTTGGTTTTGGTTGACCTTTTGGTTTTGGTGTGGATCATGTTTATGTGACGGTCGCAAAAGGTGAACCCTTGACTTTCAGGTCCTTTGGGCCTCTGAGAGGGGGCAGTCCGTTGCAGACTGTGGAAGCATGGGGTCGTGTGCGCGTTTCCTTTTGGTATGCCCTGGTCCAAAGAAGCGGTGGAAAGCACCCCACTGGTTTAAACAACCAACATCGATGTTGTTTAGACGTACAGGAGAGAACGGCACGCAAGGCTTAGGGCTCCAAGCCATATTAATGTTGGGGGATCTTTGGGGTGGGGGGGGGTAGGTACCTGATTGTCAGTAGAATCTGGGCAAGATGACATCGCGACCTCGCAACGCGTTTGGCTCGCGACTGGCCCCATGGCTCCTTTCTGGATCGTTGGGTATTTGCTTTGCGCCTTCGCAAAGGCTCACGACTGTCCTGAAAAGAGGCGGCTTTTCACTGGGCCCTGGTATCCCTAAGAGATGATCGGACTCACTGGGGCGATGAGAGTTTGGCCAAGTCCATCTTTCCTGTACAGGAAACCAAAGAACTCCCCACTTTCAACCCAAAGAAACATGTCGAAGGGTTACCTAGTAACTGGGATACCGAGTTCAACTCCTCATTTCCCATGTTTATCTTGGTGTTTCAATGAAGCCCTGGGTGTCTCAGGAAAAGAATCGCCAAGCGAACACGCACGTAGAACCATGTGGTGCAAGACGTTTTGGCTATGAGCTTCAATGGTGACCCTCACAACCAGTGGCGCCCTTCTTCCTTTTTTTTGGGAAGGGTTCCCCTTCAAACTCAACCAACCAAACAAGGACGCTCTTTTTGTCCAACAAGGACGCCAACACTTTTGGTCCCATGGCTGGGCTGAGCCAATGGGGCATCAATCCCCATGACCTCCGCGGTCCCAAGTTGAAAGGGCCTCACCCGAGGCGCCAGTGGCGTCAGCGACTCCGAGATCACCGGCAGCGAGGCCGGAGACGGCTGTTCCCAGTTCTCCGGTCGGCCAACCTTGGGATCCCCACGTCTCAAAGGGCGCTCGATTCGGCACGCCAGGGAAGTGGTGAGTAACCATGGCGCAATAACCCACCGAACCATGGCTTTGGTGACCACGGTTACTAGCCACTTGCTAAGTGTCTGATTGGCGCTTTAAGACGTGAGTCACAATCCAAACCCGGGTAATTGATGGGTGGTGAGGCACAATTCCGGCCGTAAATGGGTGCCGAATTCCGCCTTGTTAATTCTTTGCATGGTTCTGGGTAGACCATTTTAATACCGGGTTTTGAGTGTGACTCACGCTTACTGCTCTCAAACTGTTGGCTATGGTTTTGAATAGGGAACCACCTAAGTGTTTGGTGGACATGAATCACGTAAATGATGGCGGTCAAGGCCTTTTTTAGAATCGACACCCCTGTTTAGTTGCGTATTGGCTTTCATTTCAATGCGATCCGAAATGGGGCCGGTCAAAGACTTCCATTCCTCAATGGCACCAGAGATAAAGGATTTACAAGACAGCACCGATTTTCTTTTGACCAATGGCGGTCGAGTGGGTGCTTTCATTCTCTCTTAGGCTCCTTGCACAGGAATCGCTTCGAATTCACCCTATGGACATGATTGTGCTTCCTTCCACTAGGGTGGCTGGCTGCAAAGAGAACAAACAAGCATCCAAGCATTCGCAGGCTTTACCAGTTTCTTGGTGAACGCCCATGTACAGATGCACACAGACTTCATTTTTGTTTGGCATTCATGTCAGTATGAGCTTCCTCCTTTTGAATGCTGCAAGAGCAAACACGCGCACTGAAAATATGTATGCGCATCTTACACAGATTGACCAAACACAGGCAATATTTTACCCCATGCCTTTGCAGAGGTAAACCCCTTTACACCTTCCCGCACGGGACATTATGCTGCCAGTGGCAGCATTCCCCAAGCATTCCTTTCGAACCGGGGCTGCCTTATATTCTGTTCAAGCTGTGAATATCGCCTTCATGGAGTGCATGCAAAAGATGTTCCAGTCAGGTTGTTGGGCTCATGTTCATGATCAAAGGAGCATATGTTTGTTTGCCTCTTACATGTTGTGGGTATGTGCGATCTTTCTGCGTGGGGCACGCACCTCAGAGAAAAAAGCAACGAGTTGTTGAGCATATGTTTTGCAGGCGACAAGCACGCGAAGGAACGAAGAAGGAACGAACAAACCAGTGAGCCAATCAACAAACGAAGATACGAAGAGACAAAGAGACAACGATACAAAGATACAAAGAGACGAACCGACGACCAGACGAGCAATCAACCAACCCACCAACCACCCAGCCAGCCAGCCAAGCAAGCACGCAAGCACACAAGCAAGAAAGCGAGCGGGCGAGCAAGCCAGCCAGCCAGCCGGCCGACCAGCCAGCTAGCCAGTCGGCAAGCACACATGTGGCTGTGGCTGAAAACCAATGGTACCGTTTTGGGGTAGGTACACCACCCATTTTAGTCTAGTTAAGTGGGGATTGGGGATGTTCACAGGGGGTACGGGCTTTTGACCCATGGCCACGTAGACGAGCAAAACCGCAAGCCGCAACCATCCGATCGCCGATAGCCGTGCAGATCATCTCCGACGCCGGGGAGACGCTGAGTACCCGGGCACCTCGGAGTCGTTTCGACGCCTCGAGTTGAGGTTTGAGGCACTGGAGAGATCTGTTGGCAACAAATTTGCTCTTCCATGAAACACACAAAAGGTCTAGCGACCTTTTGTTCACGGTTGCTTGCAGCCCGGGCAAGCCTTTCCAGCAAACTGAGAGGGGTCTCTTCGTGCCACATTTGGGAATCCACGAGTCTCAACCCGTTCAGCCTTCAAAGGGCCACTTGGGATGATCAGAAGGGAGGACCAGCCCTTTGGGTAGTGGGTTGAGCCATTTAAAGAGGATTCCTGTCGTCTGCTGGCCAACAACGTGGACGGTGCAATTGATTGGAGAGGGGATCTGGATGACTTGCGCAGAAAGCACCGCGGCGCCGTCTATTTCTTGCAAAGCCAATGTGTACATATATATATATATATTAGTATGTATAGGCCAACATACATAGATACATACGTGCGTGCGCACATACACATTTCGTTGCATTCTATTACACTTTACATTGCATTACATTACATTACATTACATTTTTCATTAGATTACATTACCTCACATATGTATATCTCTATATATGTGAATGACTCCATCAGAGTTGCTCCGAATGTCACAACGACCAAGCAAGACAGGTAGCCAATTGGTCTTGTGGGTCCTGTGTTCCATTTGCAGGGTCTGAATTTTAGAACGGCCGATGGCTTTGGGTATGCCTTTCTTCCCCAAAAGATCTCGCCTTTTTGACCTTTTCCTGGCCTCCGGAAGGTCGACCATTGATGTCCTGGAGTCTTCTTCTGACCCGAAATAAAAAAGGGTTGGTCATTGCCCCAAAATAATGGTTGGTCATGGAGCCATTCTTGTTTCGGGTCATGGAGACTCTAGGCAGATCCTTTTTGCTCTTTTTGACCCAACCCCAAGGTAGACTTCAAGGGTTTGATGTGAGCAGAAGAGCCCTCGTGCCAGATGCTAATGGTTTCCCTTGTAGTGAACCACTACGGGGGATCACAGATTCAGTTTTGGAACAACCCAGTCATCCATGACGGGTTCCCAGATGCCAATCAGCAGATTCGCTCCCTTTTGAGCTGTATTCCTTTCTTTTTGCCCCATTGAGCAAATCGGGGACCCCTCCAACGCGACACATGTGCGCCAGTTAACAGATCACCAACAGCCGGATTTGTACACCACGCACTTGTGGGGTGTATTCTTCTACCAGAACCCTCTAAAAGACCTTTTAGAGTGTAGAGGGATTTGGGACACCTACAAGTTTTGGTCACACCTACGGGATCAGTTTTGATGACCCCGAAAGTTTGTCGCCCTTTGCGCCCGAAGCAGCGGCCAAGGATTCCATCAGCGAGGTGGACACCTCGGGCGAGACGATGAGCGAGATGGAGACTGCGGACCCTGCGCTTCGAGTTCGGCCGCTTCGCGGGTCTGAAGGTCGCCCTTGTCTCCGTAGGTCGGTTTGATTTTGCACAGCGAGCCGTTGCTTTTTGGAGGGCGCCGATTGTTGGGTTGTTAAAAGGTCGGGACACCACAAGAAAACGACACCACCCATTTTGGGGTTTCAACCTTTTTGAGACAAACCCATATCATTTGTAGGCCGATTTTTTTTGAGTTTGCTTGTGGGGACGTTCGAGGAAACTCGGCCGCGTCGAGTCGAAGGCAAGCCGAACTTGCAATGTACATCCAAAACCCAGCTGCTTTGCAAGGATGTAGATCCGCCCGAAGAACGCCCTGACTGGTGCACCTCCTTATCGCTGAAGTTTGCGCAAAGTTGCGGCAGTGGTTTCTTCGCAGAGTTAGCTTGTTGATTGGCGTCAGGGAAACCACAAGTAAATCCCTTGTTGTTTCAAGGGGACGAACACGACTTGGCAACTTCTCAACCAAGGTGCCAAGCGAACATTGATAGCTTTCCTGAAAGCACCCCCAACGAGGATGGATATTTGTCATTTTTCCCGGCCAATTTCCCCCGTGATTCCGTTCCTTTTCGGGGGTTTCTATAGGTGAGCCTGCATTGGTAGGTTGAAGAAAAGGAGAAGCCTGATCAAACGCCCTGTATTCCCAATGCTTAACTTGGTTTTCTTCTGTATTCTCCCTGTTTCCCACATATGTCAAATCGTTTTTTCCACGATGTTCCACTTTTGTCCACATGTTTTTTTCCCTGTGGTTGTCCATGTATTTTCCACCTTTTCCAACCTTTTGCCCTTTTTGGTTTAATTTCCTCTTTCAACTAGCACCTTTTGATGGGTCCAAGGTCATCCGGCTGGCCCAGCTGTGCAGCATTTTGGCCCTTCAAAAGGCCCTTCTGGGGGTCCAAACCCTTCGAGAGATCCAGAATCCTCCGCTGAATTCAAAATCGTTCTTCCGCCCAAAGAGTTGCCTCCTGCGTTTCCCCCAGGGTTCCACTTTTTGACTATTCCAAGGTAGACTCACATTCAGGGGTTTCCCGCTGGGAAAAGCGGAACCCTGGTTTCCCCCTTGTCTTTTCCCGGCGCTTGGAGCGAACCGAGCCCGGGGACCAGTTTTTGGACTGAAAGCTGCGTGCAGGACTCCGAGGCCGACGATATTGCCCACGAGGCGGTTTTCTTGGGCGTGTTTTTTTAGGCCGTTTTGGGGTCTCCGTTCGCACCACGAACTGAAACCAGGGAATCGACTCATTCCAGGGTGTCTGAAGTGATGCAGGATTTCGTCCATCCACGTAAGGATTTCACAGGGTGTCACAGAGTTTCATAGGGCTTCACAAAGAATCCCACCCATTGTTGGAGATGTACGACCCCACATTCGCTGCTCACAGCTCTCGAAGACTCTTCAACTCCTTTGAATGCAACTACCCTGGGCTCAGAAACCAGACTTTCCGTTGGTTTGGACCTCCAAAAGTGAGGTCCCCTGGATGTGGAGGTCAGGCTCCAAACTTGGGAAAGAAGGGGTTCGCTCAAAAATGGGAATTCGGACCCCTTTTTTTGGGTGGTTTCAAAGGGAAGCCCAAAGAGAGCACTTTCCATTTTGGGGTTCCCGGTAGCCTAATTGGAGGAGCACACCATTTGGTTTTTCGCGCGAAAGGTCCGCTGCGGTACCCTCCAAAAGCACACGCCAGCATTCACGAGGGGTATGACTGTGGCTCAAAAATGGGAATCCCCAACATGGCACCTGATGACATTGGAACAAAGACGCTTGCTGGTTTTCCCATTCTCAAACGGCAAAAGAGAAACATGAGGGATTGTCTCAGCCAAGGGTCGTTTTTCTTTTGATTTCGCGCAAAAAGGGCCAGCCATTTTGAGATGGATTCTCAAAATAGGTCCACAGATTGGTTTCTCTTCGGTTTCCCTTTGAAACACAGCCCGAAAAAAATACTTTCGGCCGCGAGCCACGCCGAAAATCCCTTCACAAGTTGTGACGTTTGCCCCCGGTCCAGGGGCAACACTTTTTGGGTTCCTCACTCCCTGAGTTCCTGAACTTGCGACTTTTTGGCAAGACGTGGCAACCAAGCCATTGTTGTTGGGACACATTTTTTACATTTTTGCTTGTGGTTTAGTGGTTGAACTCCCCACTGAACTGCTAACATTTGAAATTTTGCTCCCCTTCCAACGTCAACCAAGAAACAGACGTAGTTCTGTTTGGCCAAAGGCTTACATCTATTTTGACACAAACCCATTTGGGTTTGTTCCAAATCAATCCGAAAGCTCCTTCTGATAGGAGCGTAGTGCTTTCTCTTGTGGTCGCTGATGTCCCACCAGGGATTACGGATTAGGGATTTCGCATTTTGAACTACCCTGCTTATTCCTTTGGTTGAGTATCACGTTGATATCAACTAAGCAAACAAGAAAAAGGGGTCAGGCTAAGTCTAGGGGGTTCATTCATGCCTTGGAGCCACCTTTTTTTGGTGTGGATCATGTTTTTTTGTGGCAACCGCATCGGTCCACGTGTTCGCCCACTTGGCGCTTTCGCCATACCTTCGTTGAAGCAATGTGTCCTTAGGACCAGGGCAATCCAATTTTCGGACGATGTCTGGTTCCCCCCAGAAGTGACCCAGGTTTCCTCAAAGAAGTAACATGCTCCGAACAGTTCTTCGCCATGGGCGATGGGATGGAAGTTCAAACAGAACCCTTGCACGACCCATAATTGGCTCCGTGAGCCATCCGCGGGAAGCCGGGGGGGGGGGGGGGGGGCCCTGAAAATTGTCAGCAGGATCTTCCTCTGGTGCAGGGCCTGAAGAAGAAGAAGAGGACGCGGGCTTCGGCCGCATCCGGCGGATGCAACCTAGGTCCCCCAGAAGTGCCCTTTTACCCCCTTTTTTTGTGTAGGGTGCCCCTACTAAAGTAGACTACAGAAAAAAAGGGTACCCTCATTCTAAGCTCTCTACTGGAGGGCCTGGCAACAAGGGGACCGCTTCCTGGACCGCCAGGGGGCGGGTGGCCTCCCCCTTTCAGAGCAGCGGGCGCAAACCGGGGGTCTTGGACGTCGGACAGGGTTGCTCCGAGGCACAACTCATAGGCGAGCAGAAATCCCACATGATGTTTGCCAACAAAGTTTCCGCAAAGAAAGATCATACCTTGGCGGTCTCCAGGGTTCCGTATACTTCCCCTTGAAAGGGTGGTATTCTACACTTACCTCTTAAAAACACAACTTTTCAACTTTTTGGGTAACATGGGCTATATGTCTGTAAAAGATTAACTTCCCCAGGTTGCTTGGAGTTTTAAGGGGTAAGTACATCACCCTCCACCAAAACCACCGGGTTCCAACCAAGAGAGAGCTGAGATACGCTTCGTTGCTCTCCCCTTCGGACCCTCCAAAGCCTGCGGTTAAAGCGGGACGCCTTGTTTGGCTTCTTCGTTTGCCGCGTGCCGAAGAAGGGCGTGGCCGGTTCAACCGTGGTTTTTCTTTCTCGGGACCAATTGGGTGTCAGTGTGGTTGAAACTGAAGGTGGGCGCGTATTGTTTCTACCTACGCACCCTAAGCCCTTTTGGTTTTCCTACTGTGGATGGACGAGACTACCACTTTGAAACCATGGGCAACCGTTGTTGGTTGGTATGTCCAGAACAAACATCATTCCAGGCTTGGTGCAGGAGTTCGTCCACCCACAGTACGGGTTTGTTTTGTTGTTTTTCCCAGACCCATAGATCTCCGGGCATTCTTTTCCTGTTTTGTGCTGCCAGGAGGCGAGAAGGCGTGCCTGTCCAGGCGGAGGCAGTTGGCGGAGATCCCAATGGGATTTTTTGAGGTCCAGAAAAACTGCTGGGTCGCTTCAGCACGGGGTTCCCGAGTTGTATCCCTTGTTTTTTTTTTGTTGTTGTGTGTTTTTTGAATCATCGCCTTTTGGGCCAGAAGAAAGTGAGATCCGTGGGGTGATGTGAAAGGGAACATCTTTCTAAGGGTTTATTCCCCTCTTTTCAACCATCGTTCTTTTCAAAAAAAATGGCAGTTTCCCTCGGTTTCCGGAGGTTTTCTAGAAAGAAGGATCCCTGGAAATGGTTGGAAGGTAGCACTAGAATCTGGGGTTTCTTCCCAAAGTATCGAGCGTCAAAAATGGTGCGACCTTCCTTCGCGATGGAATCGGCGGTTCGGCTGTTCCAGGCGCTGGAGGAAAAGGCAAAGGCGCCCAAGAAGAAGGCGAAGGCGCAGTTTTTGGTTTGGGGTCTCCTCCAAACTTTGTTTTGTGTGAATATTTGACTAGGGTAGACACAATATATAGCACACAGTTGGAACATATGTTTTGCTGTGTACCTCAAGGTTTTGGTGTGAAGGTCCCCTTTGTTTTTGCGGTTTGAACATTTGAAAGGGGAACCAAAAGAATCAACACTGTTTTGGGGTCCCCCATAAAGACACACCCATCTGTTGGTTGACTGAATATGAAACAGAATCTGGACCATCCGCTTGGAGAGAGAACACTTTTCGGCCAACAAGGAGGGAGGCGACACCGGCGAAACCAGTAAAACCCGGGGAGGCCCTCCAAAACTATTTGAGATTTTAGGGTAGACTATAGAGATTCATCCTTGTACACCATGATAATCCCTCATGCAGCAAGAAATTCGCATGTAACCTGCAGCGGATGCCTTTGTTGCTATCCCCTTCGCTACTTCAGGGGTAGAAGGTTGGTTGGCCCCTGTAGGCTCAGTGTACTGTAACATCATGTATTGAGCAAGCGAGTCTCAAATTCCATCATGGCGTCCTTTCCAAGTTGAAACTCATACAATGGCAGCTACGGAAAGTCTTTCGCCCCCTAGACGAATATAAAAGCCATAATTTGAATGAGGGGGGTCTTTAACACCAAAAAGTTGGTCATGGGAGGAGTCATACTGTGGATGGACAAACTCCTGCACCACCTAACAAATTCTGGAATGATTCGATTCTCCTGCAAATACCAACCAACCATGGCTTTAACCATGGTTTCAGTTCGTGGTGCGGTCTGGGATTTCGATTTCAACCATCCAGAGTATTAGGCCACCGTTTTGGGGGTTCCCTTGGGGCTTGGGAAGCCCAAAACTGGGAAGACGTCGTCTGCTAGGGCAGGAAGGGCGCCTGAGGCACGGCCGGCTGCCTGACGTATCGAACTCGGGGAACGGATATTTTTCGAGTCTGGTGGTGCCGTCGTTCCTTTTTAAAAAAATAAAATAAATATTGTTTTAAAGGTTGGTTTGGTGGTTGGGTCTCCGAACTTGACTCACGGGAAAAAAAAGGTACCAACTTTTGGCGGATCTGTTTCCATGGATCTGAAAAAGCAGCCCAGAAGTGGTCGGTGTTCTTTTGCTCACTTCCTGAGTTGAAGCTTGTTGGGGTTGGACCATTTTAGTGATACATAGACAGGTTTTTTGGGGCCCAACCTAGTCAGGAAGTGAGTTTGTTTCCCTTTGAACCCTGACCACCGTAACACCACCTAGGACACTTCCGGGAAACCGGAACACCGAACTGCTTGGGAACTGCGATGCCCACTTCCATGTTGAATAGGTCGCCTCGACCTTCTGGCTCATGAAAAACTGTCTCGTGGACAACGAATCTGGGCAATGACCTCATGTTTGGGCCCATGATGAATGTTTCTGTCACAGTCCCATATTGTCGGTTGGGGAATGATAACCATTTGCCTAGACGTATGACACGAATCCGACAGTGTCATTTCTGGGTACTCCCTTTTGTGTGGGCCAAGGTTATGGAATAAAGTCAGGTGAGCCTTAATGCGTGGATTGGCAGTTTGGAGCTTCAAGTTGGCCCTTCTTCCAATAGAAGTGGACCCTTGGACCTGCCACAAAGGGAGCTTGCTGGGCTGGAGGTGGGGGCCTCTCCCCCACCTCCCCCCCTCCCCCCACCTCCCCCCCTCTCCCCCACCTCCCCCCCTCCCCCCCAATCCCAGGTTTCTACGGGGCCAGGTGTTCCGATTTTCCCGAGTGCGGCCTACGTGCGCCAGGCGGCCCGAAACACCTCTCACGGCTCACGGCTCCCAGCCAGCGGGCACTCGCCCATCAGACTGGCGCGGGAGTGGCAGCGGCGGCACCAGGGGCACTTTCTCACAATCAGAAAAGCAGAGCGAGTTTGGTGAGTGGTGGCTTGCCACTGGCTTATATGGATAAAATGATGGAGTGCCATCCGTAGAAGCATAGGTGTCCAATCCACATTGTTTTTTCAATTCTTGCCAGTGGCGTCATTCCTCGTTTATGTTACATCGAAATCCTTTATCATTTACAACGTCTTTCTCGCAATCCACAACATTTTACCCCCCCAATCCACAATCGCCGTTCGCGTAGCTAGCTTGATTAGAGATTGATGGGCAAGCCGCGGGTTTAGATGGGTGTTATGCCATCCATTTACCAGGGAAGCCCATCTGTTTTTCCAGAGGATCACCCATCATCAGACGCCCCAATGTGTTTCGCGTAGTCACTGCCCCCACTTACTGTAGTAGCCAACTTGTTGCCTTTCGAGCTTTTCCCTTTCCAGCTTTCTTTTGGGGCGGGAAGCCCCTTCAAAAGCAACCCGCAAACAAGGGTGCGCTGCTTCCAACTTTGAGTTGGAGTGGGTTTGAATTCGAAACCTCTTCAAAGCAAACCAACAACTAAGCTGGTGTGGGCCATAAGCAGCATGTCAAAGGGGAGCCCTTAAGATAATGTTCTGTGTTTCCTTTTGGCTTCCTAAGCCTGAAAAGGGTACCGAGCATGACAAACTCGTTGAAACAACAGCAGTTGGCCAAGCGAAGCGCTCGTCTGGATTGCCAAAAGTAGTGGACCTCTGTGTAGCCTTCGGCGCCCGTTCCGTGTTCTTCGTTTCGCCTTTGCGAACCTTTCGGCAGCTTCTCACGTCTTCGGATTAACCTTGAGGGCCGTGGCCCTCAAATGAGATTACATTCCCCACTGAAAGGAGGAGCGAGCCTGATTAGTATGATCCTCGGGCTCATCCGAAGTCAACATTACTTGGGTGCGTGTTTGTTGAGGTTTGAGATTGGTTTAAGGGGACACCTCAAAGAGCATCACCGGTGTTCAGGGTATCCCTATTTTGACACGTACAGCATCCTTGGCGCCGTGCAATCCAGTGTTGGACGTTTGCGAATCTCTTTGAGAAATGTGAGCCACAAGCAACGTCCAGGTAAGTAGAGGTCAGGTAAAGTGAGGTTAGAAAGGGAGAGCCCCAATCAGAAGCAGGTGCCGATCTTTTGATTTTTTCCTGACTCAGGGGATTGCCCACTCTACCAGGTGATGAGATTCTGAGTCATGAGACCAGTGTATCCTGTGACTGAGTCTGCTTGAATGGATTTGCGTGGTGCCCCAATGCCCTGGACTCTGGACTTGTTTGTCCGTCTCACCAACCGCGAGATCTAAACGTTGAAAGCGCCGCAGCCAGTGGACGTCGAGTCGTGGGAGGTCCACAGGAAATCAGAAGCTTGCAGTTTTCTGAAAATCCCTCTTTATTTTTCTTCCATTTGTTTAAGATTGTTTCCCCCTGTTCGTTTTACACGGAATCGATCACTACTGGACATATGTTTATTTTTTCCAGGGGGCTAAAACGCATGGAAGAATTCCTTGCAGTTTTCTGAAAATCCCGCTTTGTTTTTGGATTTGCGTCTTTTACCTAAAGACCTATAGTTGGCTGTCTTCTCAAAGAAACCTTCCATCGTTGGCTGCCTCTTTTCGTTTTGCCATGCGCCTTGGGCCTTTTCCTCCCTTGGCCGAAACAAGTGGCGATGGATTTGAAGAGTCGGACATACATCCCCACCTAAATGATGTCTACGCAAAAAGTGGCAAGAGCACCGCCCCGCTTGAAGCATCCGTTGCCTTGGGCATGCCGGGCTTTTCTGGGCTTTGGCTTCAGGATGGTATCCGGAACCTTGGGATTCGGGCGCTGCCCACCACACCCCTAGGACGGTTTCATTTTTCCGGGCCGGGGGCCTTCGGTTGCTTCCTTGTGGATGGTTGAAATCGAAATCCTGAAATCGCCACCATGAAATGAAGCCACGGCTGAAACCATAAGGTTTGTTGGTCTTTACGTCGAACCATCGAATCCTTCCGGGGTTCGGTGGATTTCGCGAAGTGGATTTCGCGCAAAAATGGAACAAGGGACTTGCTCAACTCGGATCCTCTACGCCTTGACTGCTATTGGGTTGGATCAGTAGACTTTAACTTTTTGGGAAAGCAAGGGGTTTTCTGCTAACCCCCCAAAAAGTAAAAAAAAAACATGCAGGGGGGTCAACAGCAACCAAGACGCCGAGTCAGGAGTTCCTCGCCGCAATTTTGGATCGGAGCACCGACTCTCAGCTCCGATTCGGTGCCAAAGGGTCGCGATTCGGAGCGCGCAAAAGCGACGAGCGTGCTCGCCATGGCTCCCATGGCTAAGGCGAGGAGAAGAGACGCTGCTTTAGGGCGGTTCTATATGGCTATGGCTTAAAAAGTCCGGAATTCCAAAATGGGTTGCCCTGGTAAGTGGAAACATGGAGCAAAACCTGCGGTTTGCCCCTCCTGTTTAATTTTGAGCCATACCCAAATCGACTCTGGAATTTAGGTACAGCAGAGCTGTAGACTTTGAACAAGGGCTACAGTAAGGACTGCAGAAACCTTTATGAGCATGTTGGTAGAACCAACAGTCGATTGTTGATGGGTTTTGGCCCCTGCTGTGCTCAGCCTCGATCAGGCTTATTGACTAGGTCCTTGTGCAGGATGAGCCCCCCAAAGGTCGAAATTTGGCTTCCTGGATCGCCAGTTGCGATCGCTTTTTTATTATTATTATTATTATCCACTTTACCCGAAGAACCAGCAGTGACTGAAAAAAAGCAATCGCACCTTGGCTATCTCGTTTTCTTGAAACTCTGGAGTTGATCTTCCTGTTCCATTCTGTGCTCAAAGATCCTGATCTTTTCCAAGACCCCCAGAAGGCGGATTCAATCAGCCAGACGGCGGTCCTGTTCTAGGTTAGCCTTCCATGCGTGACATCGGAACTGATCGCAAACGATGAGCTGCGACATCTCTTTGGCGACCGCGTGCCACGCCAGGGGACACGGCGTTGGACTCTGCTGCGGGCGGTTGCGCTGGGCGCTTGCCTTGGCAGGCAGGGTCTCAGGTTTCTTTTTGACCTCGGATGGAACAGCTTTACTTCCATTTTGTTTTTACAATCCCCTGTTGGTTTTAAAAGGAACTACTGGAAATATGTTTTCTATTTTTGTCCAGTTGGCTTAAGCAAATGGAAGTTTAAGGGTGCTGGGGCTTGGTACTGTGGATGGCTGCGAAATCCAATTCGTACCACCCAAGAAACCCTAGAATGATTCGATTCCCCTGTATATAATACCAACGAAACAATGGTTTCAACCATGGTTTTAAAGTGGTGCAAGCGGATTTCGTCCATCCACAGTATGGCCCCCTGGGGTTTTGAACAAATACCTAAGTCAATTCCAAATTCACCAAACTCCTTCACTGCTGCCTTTTTGAAGCAAAGGCTTGGAGCAACCAACAGTACATTCCACCCGCATCCACAGTAATGTCGACCTCTGGTTTAGTCAGGCAATCATGAGTTGCTGATTTGGCTTTGCGAGTCGAAAATTTGAACGAACCCTTGGTTGCTTAGAGTCAATTGGGGGTCACCCCCTAGCTTCCAAACCAAGCTAAACAACCAATGAAGGATAAGCTGCTTCTTACAGATGATCAGCGGGAAGCCAACCCCGGAACACCTCCAAATTGACCAATCTAAGCCTCTGAGAGCGCTGCCCTAGAACCTGTGGGATGTATCCTACATATTACCCAAGTAGTGGACCTGACTGGGTAATATATCACCCCATGAAGAAATCCAATTCGCACCACATTGAAACCATGGCACATCATTGTTCGATGGTATTTATAGGGAAATCATCATTGGGTTTCTTGGGTGCGAATTGGATTTCGTCCATGCACAAAATACTCCCTGTAGACATCAAAAGGCGATGTTTGAACCTGGTCGCCTCGAACTTTCCCGCCAGCACCTTCTGTGGCTGGAGCGGTCGCGTGGACCGAGGACGGCGGGTCTCGGTCGATCCCTGCAGCGCCTTTGAAGCTGGATCTTCTGGGCTGTGGAGTTTGTTCGCTTGCTTGCTTGTTTGTTTGTTTGGTTGTTTGGTTGTCTGTTTGTTTGGTTGTTTCCTTGTTTGTTTGGTTGTTTGTTTGGTTGTTTGGTTGTTTGGTGGTTTGGTTGTTTGCTTGCTTGCTTGCCTGTTTGTTTGTTTGTTTGTTTGTTTGGTTGGTTGTTTGTTTGTTTGTTTAGTTGTTTGGTTGTTTGGTTGTTTGTTTGTTTGCTTGCTTGCTTGTTTGCTTGCTTGCTTGTTTGGATGGTTGGTTGTTTGTTTTGGTTGTTTGTTTGGTTGGTTGTTTGCCTGCTTGCTTGTTTGCTTGCTTGCTTGCTTGCTTGCTTGCTTGCTTGTCTGGTTGTTTGTTTGTTTGTTTGCTTGCTTGCTTGTTTGGTTGTTTGTTTGTTTGCTTGCTTGCTTGCTTGTTTGTTTGGTTGTTTGGTTGTTTGTTTGTTTGTTTGCTTGCTTGCTTGTTTGGTTGTTTGGTTGTCTGTTTGGTTGTTTGTTTGGTTGGTTGTTTGCTTGTTTGCTTGCTTGCTTGTTTGCTTGCTTGCTTGCTTGTTTGGTTGTTTGTTTGTTTCTTTGTTTGGTTGTTTGCTTGTTTGCTTGCTTGTTTGGTTGTTTGGTTGTTTGTTTGTTTCTTTGTTTGGTTGGTTGTTTGCTTGCTTGATTGTTTGGTTGTTTCGTTGTTTGTTTGTTTGGTTGTTTGTTTGGTTGTTTGTTTGCTTGCTTGCTTGTTTGGTTGTTTGGTTGTTTGTTTGTTTGCTTGCTTGCTTGCTTGTTTGTTTGGTTGTTTGGTTGTTTGTTTGTTTCTTTGTTTGCTTGCTTGCTTGTTTGGTTGTTTGGTTGTTTGTTTGTTTGTTTGGTTGTTTGTTTGTTTGTTTGTTTGTTTGTTTGGTTGTTTGTGTGTTTGTTTGTTTGTTTAGTTGTTCGGTTGTTTGTTTGTTTGTTTGTTTGTTTGGTTGTTTGGTTGTTTGGTTGTTTGTATGTTCGTTTGGTTGTTTGGTTGTTTGTTTGCTTGCTTGCTTGCTTGTTTGGTTGTTTGTTTGTTTGTTTGGTTGTTTGTTTGTTTGTTTGTTTGCT
Source organism: Effrenium voratum (assembly GCA_963377175.1). Taxonomy (NCBI): domain Eukaryota; class Dinophyceae; order Suessiales; family Symbiodiniaceae; genus Effrenium; species Effrenium voratum. Next base: position 803,293 of record CAUJNA010002324.1, on the reverse strand, counting down.
TGCTTGCTTGCTTGTTTGGTTGTTTGGTTGTTTGTTTGTTTGTTTGCTTGTTTGTTTGTTTGTTTGGTTGTTTGTTTGTTTGTTTGTTTGTTTGCTTGCTTGCTTGTTTGACTTTTGTTTGACTTTTGTTGGTTTGGGCTTCTTTGTTTGTTTTTTTGTTTGTCTGTCTGTTTGTATTTATCTCTTTGTTTGCTTGCTTGCTTGGTTGGTTGTTTGTTTGTTTCATTGCTTTTCTGTTTGGTTCATTGGATTGATTTGTTTGGTTTGTTTGGATTTGTTTGCATGCGCGTTTGTTTGTCTGTCTGTTTTCTTGTATGGTTGTATGGTTGGTTGGTTGGTTGGTCGGTCGGTCGGTCGGTTGGTTGGTTGGTTGGTCTGGGCTGGTTGGCTGGCTGGCTGGCTGGCTGGCTGGCTGGCTGGCTGGCTGGCTGGGAGGCAGGCAGGCAGGCAGGCAGGCAGGCAGGCAGGCAGGCAGGCAGGCTGGCTGGCTGGCTGGCTGGCTGGCTGGCTGGCTGGCTGGCTGGTAATAATGATTCCCCTACAAAACAAGATGTTTTCCCCCTAGAAAGTAATTTTTCCCTAACAATGAGGGAAACAAATAGCCCCCAGAAACCGTCAAAATAATGACTCCTGCTTTTCCCTCGTCCTGAGTGACGCCGGAGCGCAAGCAAGCCTCGGGCGGGCGGTTTTTGGCATGGCTGGCTTTTGGTTCGGCTATCTTCCCTAGGTTCCCCAGTAGTGCCCTTCTCTCCCCTTTTTTGGGGGAGGGTTCCCCTACTAAAATAGACTACAGAAAAGAGTACTCTTATTCTAACCTCTCTACTGGAGGACCTAGTTCCGTTGGAGAGCGTTGAAGACCTCCTTGAACCTCAAGTGAGCCACTTGCTCAAAGCCTGGGTAAGTGAAGGCTAGTAAGGGACGATCCCAGCCACAAATAGCTGCGGCCTTCCTAGTTCTTTGCATGGTTCTGGGTTGACCATTCTTGTACCGGGTTTTCCGGGTTTTGATTGTGACTCAAGTGCCGAAGCGTCGCGCGATTGAAGATTGTTTCGTCTTGAGCCGAGCTGAACGGGTTGCGAAAAAAGCAGCAATGCCAATCCATTCACCATATTTCAATCCAGAGAGCACGACCACGAGATTGACTTCGCAATTGCCATTTGCGGGCGCCGGGCAGCCACCCCCCCCCACAAATGGAAGAGCACGGGCGGCGGCCGAGGTGGGAGCGCTTGTGCCTGTTGCGTGCTTGCGTTTGGATTTGATCTTCGCGGGGGTGGAGGCAAATTGCCGCGATTTTTCTGCAACTTGGCTGGCCGTTCTGCCCAGCGTGCAACTACACAGAAGGTTTCAAGAGCTGGGCCTCGAATGGAACTAAGATACATCTCGAAATCCGCGGCAAGCAAAAGCATCGGAGATGATGTGTGGACGCCGACGCGTGGCCAGCGACGGCACAGGCGACGCTCGCGCGAGCTATGTGAAGCAACGAAAGGTCGAGCCGGCGGCCCGGAGTCCAGTTGGACGAGAAGCGGGCCACCAACACGCAAGAAACGGCCCTCTCTCTGTCTCAAATTCCAGAACCATCTCGCCAGATCATATTCCCCTGTTGGAACACATTCTGGCACGCATACCATACCATAGTTCATATAATGCAAACACTCTGCCATTCATGTTTTAACATGGGCTTCTGCTGTTTGGCACCCCTAAGCAGAATGAAAGGCAGAGCTGGGGCAGGAAGCTTTTTTCAGGTTAATGTGGAAGTCGGTTTTGCCTTCCCACTTGCCGCGCGGTCTGCCTTGGAGGCTGTGAAGCCCGCCGGCCGGCTGTTCCTGCGTCTGCGCGGGCGCAGCTCACACGGCGGCCTGCGCCGGTCCCCAAGAGCCTTTCCAGCTTGGGCTTGACTTGGCAACGAGAAGGGCGTTCAAGACACCCACCCGCCTAATTGCCCCCAAAGAAGGGTTGAATTCAGGGAGCAAGCGCTCCTTGTATCTCGCGCAACCACCACGAGACCACCCCAAACGCCGACAGGCCCCTCAAACAGTCAAAGCTGTGCTTGGGGACCTTGAATACGGATCTGGCAGAGGATGACTTTAGTATTGCTCAGGTCTTGGCCTGGTCCCTTGCTATTAGATGTGGAGCCCCTTTTCGAAGCAAGAGGCTAAGATTTGACCTGGGGATTCCTAATCCCCCACCCCCAAGATGTTTGCTCAGATTTTTTGGACCGGGCTTTTTTGGGGTCTGGACTAGACACAAATCATGGTAGTGAAAACTTGACATAATTCATGGTACCGAAGGAGTGGGGGGGGGTCGTGTTTAAGCCCGGGGAACTTGACGACTACCGATAAAAGAATCGTTTTGGTTGGCAAAGGCTAGGAGCCACTGGCGCGTCATGTTCAGAAACAATCAACAGGCCCCCTTTTCGGTTCTGACTGCAGCGTGCAAGTTGTCCAAGGACAAGGGGCAGTTGTCTGATTATTTGTAGTTTACCCTGTAACCATGACGAAATGTGGTTTCACATTCGCCCGCTTCCCAATTCTCACTGGTTGGGTAAAGTGCACGTGCCAGCTTGCCAAGGTTTGGCGGCAAGGGCCCGGGAGGAGGGAGGCGTGCCTTTGGCGTCGCGAAAGTGGGGGGCTCACGTAACCCGAGGCTTCCAATACACAAACCAAGAAGGATTGCGTTTTTGGCTGGGGGGATGCTGTATAGATGAAGCTGGAGTTTGGGGTACCCTCGCCCGCGTGAAACTGGGCGCATCCATGCAGCTTTTGTAGGAAGGATGCCTGAACTGGGCCGATCTCCTTTTGCTCGCTGTTCAAGCACTATCCAGCAATCCTTGTTTCTTGTTTTTTTTTTGCTCTTGCGTTTTTGGTAGGGCATTAGTATGAGGACCCGCATACTCGGATGGGAATGGTGTCGCCCGGGAGGCCTAGGGACACATCCACACCAAACGAGGTTGAACATTCTGAAGGAAACGCGGGGAAAACCCGACCAAACGCTTTTTGAGCCACAGGAAACCCATTACACTAATGATGAGGCTACCAAAAGCGGTTGTCCGGACGTTCTTGCATAATCAAAGACAGAATCGGCCCGCGGTCCCCCCACCTCCCCCAAAATGGTTACTGTTTGATCCAAAGCCTTCGATCTGAACCCCAAGTGGGGAGTTTCACATCTCATGTCCCAATTGCCTCCTGGTGTTGGGAGCCTTGGTTTTCTCCGAGCCGCTTCCCCGTTGCAGGCTTTAAGCGCTTTCAGATATGTGTTTGAAAGCTATGGATGCTTGTACTGTTGCGCACCATATATTCCTTACATAAGTGGTATATGGCTGTGGGTCAAAATCAATAGGAATGCACCACCCATTTTAGAATCTATTTTAGTGGCTGGATTGGGATGTTCTCTGGGGGTTCGATTTGGATTTTGACTTTTGACCCATGGCCATATTCTTGCAGGCCAACAATGCTAGCATTCTCAGGAGACTCTCCTTTTAATGACCCCGGGAGACTCTCCTGGCGACACCTCCATGGCAAGTCGGCAGGTCTTGCTGCAAGAGCCATCCTTACAAAAGTGATACTGTGGATGGACGAAATCCTGCACCACCCAAGAAACCCTGGAATGATTCGATTCCCCTGCCAAAACCAACCAACGTCATGGTTTCTAGTGGTTTCTTAGGTGCTGCGAGTCGGAGTTCGATGTCAACCATCCACAGCAAAAAACCCTCCATCCGCCACATTTCCCTTGAAAATGCCGCTCCGCCAGGGGCGCGCCCATAGGTGAGCCGGAATGGCTGGGCGCCGGCCTCGGATCCCGGGATCCTGGGATCTTGGGATGCGCGCGCCTGGCAGTTGGGGGGTCGAAAACGCCCCCCAGGGCTGGCAGAAACGGGGATCGATTTTTTGACCGGCCAAAGAGTCTAGAGAGTCTAGGGGTTGATTCCATGTCCCATGCTGTTCAGCCATCGTTCTTTTTCAAAAGCCGATCGCCATTTCCCCAGGGTTTTTGGCGGTTTTTTCTTGGAAAGAAGGATCCCTGGAAGAAATGGGGAAGTGACCCCTAGAAATATGAGAGCCTCTGAATTTCAAACGCCTCAAATCTTTGGCGCATGCCAAGGGATGTTAGGACTTGAACTTTTTGCCAACCAATGGGATTTCCGAACTAAACCAACCTGAAGGCTAAGCTTTTAGGAGGGGAGCAGAAAGAAACGGAGAATGGACCATTGCCCCAAGCCGAGCTGTTATCCTTGTGGCAAAAGGAGGGCAGGACACCGTCCATGTTCGAGGTCTCCCCGACTTTGAGACACCCATTTACCTGCTGGTGCTCAAGAAAACGAGGGAATGACTTTTATAAACTCCCCAAGCGGTGGTTTCCTTTCAGGGAATCCTTTCACCGGACATCGGGTTTTTCTCCCTTCGGGAAGTGGGCGAAGGAATCTCGGTTTTTCGGGGCCATCGAATCGAAAGTTCGGGCTTGCGTCTGCTTGAACGTTGACTTCTTAATTCGGATTGAAGATCGCAAGGCTTCCCTTGTCAAGGGACAAGTGGTGAGGTTTCTGTCAGTTTCCCTTTGCAGCGGTTTTTCTGCCCTTGGGATTTGGGAGGGGAAAGGTTCGCAACCCGGCTTATTACTCGCCTCCTCTGCAGTGGAAGGAAAGCTTAACACAAGGGGCGAGACAAATACAGCGTTTGGTTTGAAAGTACCTTCCTTTCAATTGCGCTAGGCACCCTCTTCTTCGGCCTCATCGTCCTCAGCTTCATCCCGGGACCTTGGCAGGCGAATTCAGAATTCCGACTTCGGAGAGATCCCAGAGATGTCCCAAGCCGGTGATGTTTCGCGTGTCCAGCTTTGAGGGGCTTGTAGCTCAAAGGAGGGAAATCCGATTCCCCTCTATGAAAGCTGCAACAACTTCACCAGCTTTGGTAGCCAATCTGATGCAAGTCAAATCCAGTATCGAGAAGTGCGCCGGCGCTTGCCGACCAGATCTGCAAAGATTTTTCCTGGCGGGGACCGTGTTCGAACCGGCTGTCCTGGCACCATCCGATATCTTTGCCCTTTTCTAACATTTGCTGGTGCTCAGCAGGGAATGACGGAATGACCCCTATCAACCACCCAACTGGAGGTTTCCTTTAAGGGGACCAAAGCCTGGGTCCATTCCCTCATTCCCTGCTTCTCGCACCAGCAAGAAAATGATGATGGCAGAGAAAGTTGTCATCCCTGGTGACAGGTTGAAAGTTAAAGCCGCTGCACCTACAGACGCGAAGAAAATAGATCTTGACATGTTCAAACATATTTCAGGAACTCTGCCCCACAGGTAAAGAAGGGTTGAACACGAACTAACACGAAATAGGCATTGCTTTGTTTTGTCAGGGCACACTAACAAGGGAGAGCATGCCTGGACTTAGATTCCTATTTGCTAGCGTTTTGCCGTTCTTTCGATTAGTTAAAGGGCTACAGAGGCATGATTTCGGCCAGTCTTTGTCTACGTGGGAGGCATCCCGCCTAGGCTTGGCAAGGAGAAGCCCCTGACAAGCACACACCAAGGGTTTTACAACAAGGGATAGCCAACCCCTAGCCTTTGGAGGTTCAATTAATCCAAGTGTGGGTAAGTATGGCCTTCAGGGCTCCCTTGAAACGTATCACCTCGGCGCTCAACTTAAAACTGAGCTTCCCACTGGCGGCCACTTTTGCTCGGATGGGAAATCGATCACTCCATTTTTCGCCCCACCTAAAACGTTGACCCAGGATCTAAGTAGAACCCGAAACCCAATATGAGGCGGGTGTTCCCTCCAAAAGTGGTCTGAATCCCCACTAAAAGGGGACACCCCCCTATTAATCAACCGGAGGCTTATTAATCCGGGGTTAACATTACCAACAAAGCTTGTGGTTTCATTCCCCACGGTTTCTCACCGAATCCCTGGGATGATTCGATTCCTTTCCAAAAGTTTGTGGTGTGATTCCCACGGCTTCTCTTCCTTGTGGGGTCAAACGGAAAGTTCGATTTTGCGCCCCTCCACAGTCAGGGGGTTTTCCGGGCGCCGGTTTTTGCGGGGTTGGCTCGTCTTTCGCCTTCTTCGCCTTTGGGGGTCGGACCCTTCCGCCAATTTTCGCCGGAGCGGCGAAGACCTCCGGGCCCAGGCCGCTCTTGGGCACTTTTCGGAGGGTTTCATGACCAAACCTGCGCATCGAAGATTTACTCACTTCCTGAGTTTATGAACTTTAAACTTTGAAGACCATTTTAGTGGTACATATAAAGTTTGGACTTTTTTTGGGCCATCCACTCAGCCAGTGAGGTTATGTAGGTAAAACCTGAGGTTTTTTTTCCCCAAAGGGGGTAGCCTAAAAGCAGGACGGTTTTTGCGTGCTCAGCCCACATCTTGGAAGACACGGATTGCGCAGTACTTTGTGTGCTCAGATCATTTTGAGCCCCATCATCGGCTTGATCAACTTGTTCTACATGTTCAAGGCGCGCGCCCGCAGGGCTGAACGGTGGATATCCGGTCGCTAGGGTTTTGCAGGGATGCCACTTGGGAATGTTCCCCCTTTTTTTTCTTCCTCTTTTCCCGACGGGAGCTCCGCTGAATAGACTGAGTACTTTGTGCTTGTGAAAACAGTTCACTCACTGTCCCATAACAGTACATTGACCAATTCAAGAGGATGTATAACAGGGGTACCAGGGTCATACCCAGAGGTACCACTTGCCGTCGCCGATCGCCTCTCGTGTTGATCAGGGTGGTGGGCCACGTCCAGCGAAATGTGTCAAAGCGATCCCCCCAAAGCCCCGCGAAATGTCTCTGAAACGTGGCTTTCCTTGAGCCAGCATCTGCGCCGTTGCGCGTCAACGAGTTGTTCGAGAGGAAGCCTTAGGAAGGATAATTGGTGTTTAAAGCCTGCCAAATGGGACGGAATTATCCATATATATATATATATATACATCCGGCGAGCCTTGCGAAAGTTGCCAAAAAGAGCCAGCAGAAGTTGTTCCAAGGGGGTCTCCTCTTCGAGGAACACTGGACTGGGCCAAACCTTAAACCCGAAGGGCAGCAGGACAGATAGGACAGCTACATCATGATTTTCAGGCGACGTATCCTCCATGGATTGTTTTTGAGGCTCGGTGCCGGTTTTGGGGGGGTTGGTTGACTTTTTTTTTCTCGTTGCCCTTCGGGCCATGCTTAGGGCCGCTCTTGCTTTTGAGCGGGCCGTCTGTCTTGCTTTTGGGGTCCGGGGATGGGGGAACGTGGCCCCAACGACGGGTGTTTTTTTTCTTCATTGGATCCCTTGGGACATGGTGGAAATTCAAGTCTGCGTTTGAGGTACTTTGGCACCCAATTGGCTGTAGCTCAAAAAGCCGGAATTCCAAAATGGCTTGCCCTAAGTGGAAACCCGAGCCACGCCCAATTCGTTACCCCAAGAGAAGGTGAAGCTCTTTTGCATGGAGAGTTCGGAGGCGTTCCCCTAGCACCTATCCAAAAGTGGATGTGTCTTTCTTTTTGGCTGGAACCCCCACCTAATATTGTGGTTTTTCCTTTTGCTTTCCCTTCAAAACAACCCAAGAAAGGGGTACCAACTCCAAAAGAAGACACGCCCACGTTAAGATCGCCCAAAAAATATGAAACGGAGTTGAGACCATTGGTTTTGTTGGAATCTGGACAAGCCAGCAAAGCGGCGAGTTTTCTTTTGGTTTTCGCCAATGGGAATTGCCTTTTGCTTTTCCCCAAATGTTCTGCGCCAAAGGGGTCCCATTTCCGGATTTGTCTATGGTTCATTTAAAAGGGGGTGGGGGACACTCAGTTTCCTACCAAAAGCCAGGGCTCGCCTCTAGTTTTCCCAAGAGGAAAGTAACATTTGGGTGTGCCTCTTTTTCAGCCCCAAAATTTGTGCGGGCTTTTTCACTGAAACCAGAGGGACACACCACCATGTTGAGGGCTTTTTCCAGAAAGACATTTGTTCTCCCAGTTCGGCATCTTCCTGTTGGCCATCGCGGCGATCTTTGGCCGGGGACACCCGACGGTCCGAGAGAGAGCGGTCTGAGGCGAAAAGTCTGATGCGACATGGAGGGTGTGTCCTAAAATAGGCAAGAAAGCCCAGGTGGTATCCGGAACTAATTTCAGGGTGCGGGAACACGCAAATTTTAGAAACCACCACTTCTGTGAGACAAGGGAATCTCACCCTATATGGGGGGTTAGTCTTTGGGAAGCCCTTTCTGTTATATCACAGAAGTGGTCATTTGGGAGGTGTCCATTTGGAACCCTCTGGAGCCCTCTAAAACCCTCTGGTCCCGTCTGAAACCTTCTGCAACCCTCTGCAACCCTCTGGAACCGTCTGGAACCCTCTGGAACCCTCTGAAACCCTCTGAAACCTTCTGGAACCCTCTGGAACCCTCTGGAACCCTCTGGAACCCTCTGGAACTTCCTGAATTTTGTTCCAAACCACCCCCAGAGCTTATTTGGGCAAAGGCCATAGCTTTCAGCTGTTAGGGAATCAATGGCTTGCTCCCCTATCAAAGAGTTAGATCGGGCGTTAGCGCCACTTTCCGCGGTTTTCAAGAAACTCCCTTTTGAAGCGGTGACGTACGTCACGCGGATGTCATATGGATGGTGTACCTTGGATGGGTCAAGAACACCTTGGACCACAATTCAAGCTCGGGCCACTCGTCAAGGGATGGGTGCGGCCGACTGTTACTGGGGATTTGGCACTTTTCGAGGGGAACACCCCCGTATTAATCAACAGGAGTTGATGAATATGGGGTGAACATTCCCGGCCCAGAGGGTCCCTTGGTACTTCATGAGGATGGCTTTTGGGTTTAGTAAAAAGGAATCGTTCAGTACCTCCTTAGGTTAGCAAGGGGATTTCTCTGGGGTTTTGATGGTGACTCCTTTTGGCTGGGAGAATTGGGCTCGATTCGCGCAACGAGGCCTGCAGTGGTACTTCGAGGCGACCACCTGTGAAGGCCAGTGCCCAGGCGAGCACGTGAGCGCTCGCGAAAGCCACGGGAGGTGGGAGGACTCGTCGTTGGATCTGCCAAGAAGTGCAGACTTTAGGGTAGATCAAATATGAAAGCAAGCAAGCAAGCAAGCAAGCAAGCAAGCAAGCAAGCAAGCAAGCAAGCAAGCAAGCAAGCAAGCAAGCAAGCAAGCAAACAAGCAACCAACCAAGTATGAAACCGAATTTGAGCATATGATTTTCTGTCCAGGTGGGCCAAGCTTTCATCCATATTCTTGTTTCCCAAGATTGGCCACCACTCCGCCTTTTGACCGCACATGCGCAGCATGCAGATCCGCATAGCATGCCTTTCCATACGGTTTCTTGGTTTTATGCTGGTTGGAATTGTTCTTGAATTTCCGAGTTCGCTGGTGCGTTGGATGGATCCATCCACGGTAACTTCGGCGGTTTTGGGTGCCCGGTTCCGGATCCCGAACGCCGATGTGATTTAAGCGCCGCTCACATCTCTCGGTGCCTGTTTGCTTGCTTGCTTAGTTGTTTGTTTGCTTGTTTGTTTGTTTGTTTGCTTGTTTGTTTGCTTGCCTGATTGTTTGTTTGATTGTTTGATTGTTTGCTTGCTTGCTTGCTTGCTTAGTTGTTTGTTTGCTTGTTTGTTTGTTTGTTTGTTTGTTTGTTTGCTTGTCTGATTGTTTGTTTGATTGTTTGATTGTTTGCTTGCTTGCTTGCTTAGTTGTTTGTTTGTGTGTGCTGATTGTTTTTGTTTTGTTTTTTTTGTCAGTGTGTGTTTGGGTGTGATGCGTTGTTGGATGACCGGAATCTTCACCCTACCACTGCTTGTTCCCATGTCCAAGGCGCCCACGTGCTATGGAAATGCAGTCGTTGGGGTGCTGGAAGGAAACTCTACATTTTCATGGGTGAAGAATCCGACGTGATTCCCCTGACCGGTATACTAGGAAACTAGAGTTTCGGCGGAGTAGGAAAACACCCGCATTTTTCCTCGGCAGCTGTTTCGGGTGGGCGCCGTTGAACAGCCATAGGGGTACCCCAAAAAATTGTTGCTTCCTTTGGTTTCCCCCCCAAATGGGTACCCTCCCACCAAATAACATGGAAGCGCAGAAACCCCCTTTCCAAGAGGAAAGTAGTCTTTCTACAAAGGTTGGTGCGCACTTCCATGTTCGTTGGTGGGAGGGTACTCTAAAAAAGGACTTGCCCAGATGGCGATGGGCCTTCGAGTGTATCGGGGCCCGTTTCAGATGCCTAGCTCGTAGGCTGCGGCGTGCTGCAGCGGGGCACCAAGACGGAGCCCTTCAACTGCGGCATGTGCGGCCTGGAGCCGTGGGGTTGCAACCCGGGGGGGGGGGGGGTGCAGGTGGTGTGGTGTGGTATGGTGTGGTATGGTGTGGTGGGTGTGAGTGTGTGTGTGTGTGTGTGTGTGTGTGTGTGTGTGTGTGTGGTGGGTCTCTTTCTGTTTCCCTTTTTGGTCGGGATTTTCGACAAAAACGGAGTACGAATTTTCGGAGGCGGATCCAGATGTTACTCGAGGCGTGACAACCCGGGTGCTCCAAGGGCCCCTTTCCCCAGCAGGACAGAAACAGGGCCCCTCGTTCGAGGTAGTTTGTTTAAAATCAAACCTCCCCCCAAGAAAACAAGGGCACTGGGTGTCTGGGCGAGGGGGTGGCAATCCAATCCGATTCCCCCTTGTCTGCCAGAAAAAAAAGGAGCAAGCCATGTGTTTTGCTTCTTTTTGCTCTCCCAAAAAGGTATCTGGATGTTTGGAAAGACACGTTGGGAAGCAAATCCCGATCCAAATCTGTTCCCTGCTTCAGGGAAGCTCTCAACCACGAGCCGAAGGGGAACGGGTGGGTTTCTCAGAAACAGAAGGCTCGGATGATGGTCAATGAGGATGATTTAAACGTCTATGCTAGGAATATTACACAAATACCAATGGCTCTGTGAGTTCTTGCAATATTAAAGATCCTGATCAAAATACCTGAAGGTGTTGGGGCTCTAGGTGTTTTTTGGTACACAGCCTGGACCTGAAAGCGGGGGACGTCCTTCATTGAGTGCTGGAGCAAAGCCGATTGTCCATCTGACCTGGAACCACTACTGAAAGCGTCGTTTGTTTGTAGTGGCCTTCCATTGGTGAAGAATCGACTTGCCCGGCCCTTTTCGAACAGAGGCCATGGTGTTCCCCTTGACCTACAACCCCTTGACATGCAACCCCATATGGCCATGGGTCAAAATCCAAATCGTACCCCCAGTGAACATGGCAATCCAACCACTAAAATAGGTGGTGCACCTACCTCAACATGGCCCCATTGGTTGTGACAACGGCCATATCTCCCTTTGAACTGGACCCTATCCCCTTTTTCGGGCGCCGAACACCGATCTGCGAATCTCCGGCGCCTTGCGAATTTCAGGAGCTCGAGGCTAAAGATGGGCAGTTCGTGAGGCAGGGACCTAAGGTCAGCCGGCAGGGTCAGAAGCCTCACCCGAGCCAAAGCCTTCGTCAGAAGTAGCTCCACCCCTTTGTGGACCACGGGTGCTCAAGGTGGCGCTCTTCTTTTCGGGATAACCCAGGGGCCCTACTTTTGACCACCTATCCCTTTTTTTACACTTGAGTTCAACAAATCGTTCTAGTAAGTTGGAAACACGTTCATAGTCAAAGTTCAAGGATTCTCAATACACAATCACCAAAAACAATCAAAAGCGCGTCGCAGAAATGGTACATTTATATGTGTCTATATTTGACACACCAAGTATTTTCCGTTCAAGCGCTCGAATTGCTTCGGGCTTTGGGCTTTGAGCGGGTAGGCTTTTGGACGTTTTTTCCAGCTTTTCAACTGGAACATGCTCGTGGGCCTGGACTTGGTGGGTTTTGGGGTTTTGGGGGGATCTCCCTGAGCGTGCCTAGCTTTATGGCGAGTTGGTACCGGATCTTCGGATCTTTGGACTTTTTGGTTGAAACAGGTCGGATTGTCCGAATTGGACCCACACAAAGTCCATCAACTTTTTGCGGAGGGGTCTCGCCAACCAAGCTAAGGCAAAGGTAAGCTCCAGGCCACGGGTTTAATGGGTGACAGCCCCCAAAACCCCCCATAGCCTTAGGAATTCCATTGGGGCCCAGGTTGGTGGCACAGTCGCAACCCCGGCTTGAGAGAGTCTAAGATCCGGAATTTCTCTAAGGCCGTTTTGACCTTGACTCTGCTGAGATCTACAAGAAGCTTCCGCCCTCCCGTTTCCGTCGAAATAAGATCCCAACAAGGCCTTACTGTGGATGGACGAAATCCATTTCGCACCACCTAAGCAACCCTAGGATGATGATTCCCATGTAAATACCAACAAACGTTATGGTTTCCACCATGGTTTCTTAGGTGGTGCGAGATGGATTTCACAACCATCCACAGTATCAATGCCTTGACACAAGGGCCTGAAGAGTTACTACCATGATTTCCCATAGGCGTCTCTTTCACGGGTCACTTAGGATCCCTTGAGACGGGGTCACGTCTTCAGGAAGCGGCCATGAAAAGATCATGACTTAAGATCGATTTACGGTACCCCCCCCCCCCATTCCGTTTTTTTTTTAGCCCCTTGCATTATTTGGGGGAATTCGGGGGGAGGGAGGGGTTCGATGACCAATGTTGGCCGGAAACTCCAGTTCAAGGGGCAGAGTAGCACGGCCTGTAGGTTGCTCGACCCGAAGGACCGTCATAGCTGTCGGATGGTTGCGAACTCCATTTCGCACCGTTCAGAAGACCCAACGGAATGAATGCCCCGTAAATATATACCAACAAACGATGAAACGAGGTGAATATGAAACAGAATCCGAACATGTGACTTTTCTGTGTACCACAGATGCAGCTACTAGTATGCTTTTTGGGCAGCTATACATCGTATCCATCCGGTTGTTCAGTCGCGCCCTCTTTCTGTCCCTGTTTGCTTGGGGCCCCTGTTACCTTTTTGGTGAGTGAGGCTGGATATTTTGGTGAGCCCTGCGACTTAAGGACACTCTAATTTCCCCCCTTGGCTTTAAGGGGAATCTGCTACTACTGGATATCTTTCAGGGGACTTAGGCAGCTGGGACCCACGGTGAGTGGAGTTTTTTTTTTTTTTCTCGGCGCAGGTACATGAAGAGCGGGGAGGCGCCGAAGAATCCCTTCGAGAAGGTCCGGGACTTTGCCCAGGAGAAGGCGGCAGAAGTGAAGGCGGGAAGGGGGGGAAGGGGAGGAAGGGTGGGGGCGACATTTTTCTCTTTTTTCTGTTTTTTATAAACATGTTTATTTGTTTTTGTTGAGAAACATTTTACGTATTTTTGCTTATTGTGGTTTAGTGGTTGAAATCCAACCACTTAACTGCTAAATTTAAATGTTTGCCCCTTCCAACGTCGAGAGTTGGCACTTTGACTGGGATTTATTGCTTTGTCGCTTTTTGGTAAGGGATCTTTGGATCTTTGGACTCTAACTTTTTGGTGACGAAATCCATTTCGCACCACCTGAGAACCATGTAATGATGATTGTTTTTCGATGGTTTCAATGTGGTGCAAGATTGTGTCCATCCACAGTAGTGGTAGGTTGAAGAGACACAACCCCAGACACTGACTTTGATCCCCCAGCAGTCACAATACTCTTGGTTGCTGGCGAGACCCCTCTCAGTTCCGTTGGATGCTCAACCTGCGCTGTAGGTTACAAGACTGGTTCTAGGTCGGGCCCAGTTTCACCATTACCCTGGCTATGACAAGTAGGTGGACCATCCAATGCTTGGCAACTTGTGGCGATCCGGGCGCACCATGGGCTCCATGAAGGTCCTTTGAGAGGTCTGCTTCGGGCCGAGAACGGGCAAAGCCCAAAGCTCCGGTAGTCCTGGTCAGTTTGAGGCAAGATGGGTGTGTCTTAGGAATCGGGATCGGACCCCCATGTTCTTCCTTGACAACAACCGATAAGAAGGGTAGAATCAAGCGATGATAGACCCAGCTAACCTTCTGCTGGTGTTCTTTGGGGTTCTGATTTTACCAGAGGCCACCAGCAAACAAACATATGGCGTGTATCGCCATCTACTGCCTGGTGGCCTTCTTGTCTAGAAAACGGTTTGGACGCGCAGTTTGGGGATTTCCCCTGTTCTTCTCCCTTTTGGTCCTTTTGTAGTAATCTTTGAGTACTCTTTTAATATTCTACAGGGGTGGATCCACAAAAGCCACGTCTAAACTGCTTTCTAGATTTTGCAAGGGTTCCCATGTTGAGAACCCTGTAACTTACCGCGGGTTTTGAGGTATTTGGTCCACTTGACTGATGAGGAGCACACTCACCAAATTATCATGGGGTTACTCACCAAAATCCAATGTCAGGTCGGGACGCAATGAATATTGATCATGGCGACATGGGTTGTACTGTCAGTTCAATGGGTCCATATGTCAGCCGTGCGGCTCTTCGCGCCTGTTCTTTCTGCCTTTTGATGCAAGAAGAGGATGCCGATCAGGATGCGCGGGGTGAGGACTGGCCCGGCAAGAAGGGGTAAACGCCCAATAGCGCCTTTGTTTAGAGAGGAAGAGTACGGGGGATTGATCACTTAGCATTGTCCTTTGCCCATGCTCAAACAGAGTGATAATTATTGAACGCCTTCTAGAGGCATGCCAGTTCTTTGTTCTTTGCTTGGCCGCTTGATTGCTTCTGTGTTTCTTTGTCAGGGCTCCTCAAAAGATGCACTTTGTCCATTCGAAACATGGCTTTTTCCAACAAAATACAGGGAAAGCACCATTTACAAGGCAATGTTCAGGCGTATAATGCAAGGATCCCTGTTTCTTTGTTTGCTTGCTTTTATGGATTCCTGTCTGCCGGTCAGAATTTATGGATTCCTCCCTTCCTTCCTTCGGCTAGGCGAAACCCAGCCCTGCGAGGCGCGGGACCTTTCCGATGCCCCGAGTTAGCAAGGGAACCAAAAAAGCGGTTCGCCTCGAATTCGCCGTGCGAAAAAAAACCGCGCGGCTTTGGTTTCTGCAGACCCGCAGCTTCGGTTTCTGCACTCTGGAGGGTGGGGGGGGGTTACCTGGTAGGGGAAGGATCCGGAACCATCCAAGTCGTGCCTCGAAACGGTTCGTTCCCAACGCTCCTTCTGACATTTGCTGGTGGTTGGAAGGGAGCCACGGAGCTGGGCGTATGCAAACTGGCATTTTCCAGGACGGAGCGCTTTGGCGCTACCGATCGGAGTTCTGGTTCGGGACATGGTAGTTGATTCCTTGCTAAGAAGGAAGCCACCCGGATGATTTCTTGGAGAACCGGACACCAGCCACACCCAGTTCTGTGAAGCAGAGCACCAACAGGCAGGAGGTGGCCACCCTGTCTGCTTCCTTTAGTTGAGTTACCGTTCTGCAACCGTGAACATGCAAAGGGGTGTGTCAAGATTACCTTCCATTTGCTTATGTTCTTTTCTTCAAACAAAATCCCTTTTTGGTTTTAAAGGTCACAACTGGACATATGTTGTCATTTTTTTCCACGGGGGGTGAAGCAGCAAATGGATATTACTCGGCAAGGTGATCGGCATGGAACAGCAGCTCCCTGTCTACATGGCACCTGGAACCAGAGATCAGTTTCGTTACCCAACCATGCGGTGCCATGTGAGTGGGGCCAAAGGTTTTTCTTTCTCTATTTCCGTTTTATTTTTTTTGGGAACAACTTAACCGCCCATGAGGTTCCGAGAAATGCCAAGGGCGTGAAAAACTCCCGTTGACTGCCTTCACATGGACACCCCCCAACCTCGTTCCAAAGAATGAAATTTCGGCAAAGGAACCTGGAGATCCCATTTTTTGACCGCTAAGCCCACGTTTGGACTCCACAAAGTCACAAAAACCGGGCAAGCTGCCCAGTGGCATACTCTGGAGAAAAGTAGCAAGAAAGGTCAAGTGTTGCTTTCCCACCCAGAGGCTCCATGGGGCTTTCAATGGAAGACCCGACCCCTCCGTTCAACACCCCGGAGGTCTTTGAGGGTTTTTTGAAAAGCTGGCTGTTGGAGGGCCCTCAATGAATCGAATTGGAGCCTCTGGGCATGGCAACTCACTGGGCAAGTAGCCGGAGTCCTCGCAATTTCCTTTAAAAAGGATGGGCGTTGCTAATTCACAACCTTTTGAAAGGATAAAGCCGCGTGCAAGGGTTGAGCGCGAGGCAATGACCGCATTCATTTTCACCAGGTTCGGGGAGACTCCACCCAGGTAGGCCATCGGAAGCGCGTTCCCCCCGCTTGAAACCACCGGACGCAAGTCAGCCGTTGGAGTCCCATGGGTCTGTGTGTGTTTCTGAGAACACCCTTGTCACCTGGGTTTCAAGAGCACCAAAAGGACAACGGCCACGGGATGCCCCGAAGTTTGACATATACCCAAATATTGCTCAAGTAAACCAAGTGTTCAGTGCTGGACTTTTCACTTGTTCCCGACTGACAACACAGAACCATGGCGTCTCCCCCATACCCTTAGACTTTGGGACAAGAGTTTGGAGACGCTCGTGGCATATCCCACGAGTTTGACCTTCAAAGGATCAACGAACCACGAATTCACATGAGTGTGTCCTTTTGGGGTCCCCCCCAACAAAAATACAGCAATACCTGGCGGGTTTCCTTTTAGTGTCCCTTTAAAGACCGACCCCCGAAAAGGGGTACCCTCAGGAAAAGACACCCTCACATATGTGGCTCAAAACTAAAGAACTAGGGCAAACCGCAGGTTTTGATAATTGTTTCCATTTTCCCAGGCGCCATTTGGGTACATTTTATTGAGCCACACCAAAAAACCCACCTGCCGCTTGCGAATCGGTTTGCTTGGGCCTCGAGCCTCAGTCCGAAGACCAAGAAGGGCGCGAGCACTGTGGTGGACGTTGAGGTGCGGTGACCTGTGAGGAGTGAGCCCAAAGAGAGTTTGTTGAGCCATGTCCATCTGTACAGGGAGCCTCCAAAAGTGGCGTTTCAATGGATAGCATCGGCAAAAAACATATCACTTTGGACAATTTGAGGGAGAAAAACATGTTGTGACCCCTGCCGAAGCTTGAAAGGACTCGGTGAAACTGGGTGGAAAGACCATACTTTTCCTCAAGGCTGTCCTTTTTCAGGGTGAACCCACTCACCTGTAGAATAGAAGCCATTTCGAAGCGGAAAGCCTGGGGTGATTCCATTTACTCGTATATACTGTAGGGCATTCAGCTGGACGACTTTCGGAGCAACCCGTCTCAGAGGGAACCGGGAACACTTGTTGTGCCGGTTTTCCGCTCGAAAAGGGTTCATCCAAACACTTTTCTACCAGGGATTTCAGGCTTCAAAGGGTGCACCCCCTACCCAAGAACTTGAAATGGATTTTCCTGAAGTCATGGGCTGCTTCAGGATGGGTAGAGATTTGAAGATCACCAGAAGGGTAGTCTCATACCGACTCATACCAAATCCACTTCGCGCCAGTCGGGATATCGGGATAGATGCCATGGGATCAACCTGGAGGTTTTCTTTGCTTTCTTTGCTTCCATTTTCTGCACGAAGCTCCGAAATGGGTTGTTTGTGGCCCAGAGAGATATCAGAGGACTTCTTCACAAGCAAGGGAAAGCCTCAGACGCCTAAATGGACCACGGGTTTTTTACGACGATGTACGGCTCGTCAGAGGGTCATAGCGTTTTTGGACCTCCCAAAACTCAGTTGTTCAAAGCAAATCGACCTTTTGACCTTTTGGTTTTCCCATTTTGGTCCATATTTAGCCATGACCCCAAAAGGTGATCACCGTTTAGTTCCAGGGTCTTTGGGCAGAGAAAAGGCTTTGGCATTGACTTTTGATTTCCCTTGGTACTCAAAGCGGATCCCGCGCCTCGACTCAAAGAGCACATCAAGATGGCAGAGCCTTGGAACACCACAGGGTCAAACCGAATCGAGATTGCCAAGTTGCGATCGCTTTTTTTCCAGTCACCGTTGCTTGTTTTTTTTTTTTTTTTTGTGGATGAAACAAACACAAATCCGGTCGCAACTGTTTCTGTTTTTTGTTGTTTTTGCATGGAGAAAAAAAACAACAACCGGGTCGCACCTGGCGCTTCCGGGGGTAGGAGGCGACCCTGTTTGCTCACATCCCAATGCTCCCGGACCTCAGGGATCCCGGTAGCCCCGGGAGCCCCGGTAGGCCCAAAATCGCAGATTGGAAGCTGTGGGGTCCGGAAGGGTAAATGAGAAGCCATTCCCTGGAACAGCTCAAAAAAAAAGAGAAAAAGGAAAAAAGAACCGGGCTCCAGCCCTGTTTGGAGGGAAGCTCGCATCCTGTGGCCTTGGGAAGCTTGCTTAGCGGGCTGCTACCTTTTGTGGGCCCTACTGTGGATGGCCAAAATCCGAGACCGCACCTTTTTGAAACCATGGTTGAAACCATTTTTTGTCGGTATTTTCGAGGGTTTCTTAAATAATACGAAATGGATTTGGTTCATCCACAGTATGTCAGGACCCCCAAATGAGAAATCAGACAGACCCCGCACTCAACAAACGAGTTCCAATCACTGGGTTCCGATGGCTGCCAAAATGGCCCCGCATTCAGTTTGGGTTGTTCAAAGGCAATCCTTACAATCCTTACCGGTACCTTGTGTTGCGGAAGACTTGTTTTGGACATAGGGATTCTGGACTGGGATTGGCCACCCCATTCTCGGCAGCCGAGATTTCTTTTGTGCCCAACACAGACCACGAGGAATCCCCCATCGCTTTCCTAACCCGAAGGCCGGGCGCCAAGACCGGGTCCGTGGCGCACTGTCAGGTTTTGTGAGCGTGGCCATGCGCGGACTCGGCTTTTTGGCTGAGGTGAGGTTCTTTGAGGGGCGGATGCCAGCTCCGCGCAAGGGGAACATAGGGGAGCCCTGAGCAAAATAATCACCGGTCTGTGCTTGGGTTACACACTGGGACTCACGAGCTGAAGAGCCACGGGTGAGGATTCGCGGTATTTCACTTGGGATTGAACATCAGCTTGAGCCATTCTGAACGAGTTCACTTTGAGGAGGATTTAGGGGACATATGGCTGTGGGTAAAAACCAATGGTACCACCCATTTTAGTCCATTTTAGTGGGGATTGGGATGTTCACTGGGGGTACGGGCTTTTGACCCATAGCCATATAATTGGTCAGTATTTAATGCCTACTGTAAAAGGACTTCGCCTCGTTTTAACATCTCACCCGCCGACCGAGAACGAATCGCGCGCGATTTGACCCGCGCGGGGTTCCAACGTCGCCCCTGCTCTGACGACAACGAAGGTTCGCTGAAGCAGGTAGGATGCTGTTACAGTCTTACCCATTCCCAGCAAGCCACTAGCCATTTCTGTGTTGGCTTTTTCAAGGGTTGTCTCCTTGGTTGCGCTATATGAAATCATGAAGGAGCTTCCTTCAAAAGCGATAACCGTTTTGGGTTCCAGCCCCGCGCAAGCAACAGCAACTGAGTCCCTGTATCTATTCCTTACTGATGTGGGATAAACCGAGCGCGTACCCATGATCTCGATCTTTATTTTGGGGATCTAGTGCAGACCCATATCTATCCCAACCACTCTCTCCAAGCCCCCCGAACAATCACCCTAGAATGCCAACATCCGGAAGGGGCGTTTTGGGCACTAGGCCATGGGAAAAATTGCTTGGGTCAAGTCGCAGGCAGGAAAATTAGGGGTCCTGCCAACTAGGCTTCTTGGCTCCACCAAAAAAGGTTTGCCAAAAAGCAAACATTCCCTGAGGGTAAATAGGTTTAGGGTCCCTTTAAACCCTAAACCCTAAACCCTAAACCCTGGTCGCATCAAAAAAGGACATGAGCGTTTACCCCGAGGCACCCTTGAACAACTATAGACCTGGGCTGTCCGTTTTGAACTTCCGCTGCCAGAAGCTTAACTTGTAGCGGGTGAAATGGGAAAACCCTCAAAATGGGTGGCCTGCCAACAGTTAAACACTTTTAAGTGGGTGAAATGGGGAAGCCTCCAAAATGGTTGTGATTTTCTTTTCTCTTGTTTGCCAACAAAAACCACATCCCAAAGATGGTACGCTTTTTCCAAACGACACCTCCCCCCCGCCCATATCACCTGCGTTTCTGCGGCTTCGACAGTTCGGGGGCGGATGTAGTCCTTCGGCGCTTTCGGACCCTTTGGAGCCATGGGAGGAGTCACCGCCTCGAAGCCAAAATGTTTGGTTGGGAAACACCAGACCCAAAAGAGCGGGACAACGGTGCAACCGGCAGGTCGTTGTTTTGTGTCCTCGCAAAAGGACGCGAGCCACGTCCACATGGCGGTTGGTGTTGCTTAGGACGACTGAAACGGAGGGACTCACGTGAGTCGACTGGTGCCAAAGGGAATCACGTCGCGCCGTGCACCAAAAAGGTTTCCCAGGACCACCGGTGGCCGATTTCTGGAGGGGGAAAAAGGGGGTGGTTTCAAGCCTCGAATTTCCGGGCTGTTCATTGCCGCCAGATCCTTAGCCGCTGCGAAAGGACCAGAGGATCTCCCTTGTAGCAGCCTAGATAGCCAAGTTGCGATCACTTTTTTCAGCCACTATTGCTGGTGTTTGGGGTTTTTGTGGATGCAAAAAAGCGATCGCAACTGGATCGATCCAGGAAGTGGTTTGTTCCGCTGGGGTTTTATGGCTCAGGATTCGCATTTTTATGTTTGAACAGCCCGGGCAATCTGCGGAGGTTGCGGCTTTCTGTGCACCTCACACTTTGGACATTTGGACAGGGTTTCGCGCCGGAAAAGCGAAGTGCGATGCCGCTCCGCCCGTTGCGGGGGACGTCGTTGGAGCTGATTTAGCCCGACTTGGGCTTCTGGGATCTCCTTTCAATCATGCACCCTTTGGGGGGGCATACTGGGTGCTACCCATGGAGCCCAGGGTGCAGGGATGGCCTTTTCTATGGCCCACCCTGGGGGTGACAGCGAAAGGTGGACTTTTCCGGCTCGAGGTCTGGCCCAGATGGTTTTGAAGCCTGCGCTTGAAACATCCACGCGGAGCCAGCGTTGGATGATGATAGACGGGTACGAAGGAAGCCCCACGAGGGGGGAAGTTGGAAGTTCGGGCTTGAGGCAGTGCCTTGAGGGAAGCGGTTTTGTGGGATGCGGATGAAAAAGGTACTCTTAAGTCAACTTACTTCATGATCATAGCAATGTCGAGAACGATTTCGCCCCCTATATCATTCCCTCTCAACAGAGGCTCGCCCCGAAGGGATTCCTGGCTGGGTATGCGGGAGACTAGGGTTGGACTTTTGGGAGCCCCTGAGAGAGCGGAGAGCCGGCTACCGGTAGCCAAAGGATATTAGCACTTTCGCCATACTGTGGATGGACAAAATCCTGCACCACGTTGAAACCATGGGAAGCCATTGTTTGTTGGTGTTTACAGAAGAATCATCATTCCAGGGTTTCTTGGGTGGTGCAGGATTTCGTCCATCCACAGTATCAATTACATATACTTTCGCCATATCAATTACATCACATGTAGCTGCTGATTTTACAGGACCCCCTTGTGAAATCATCGTACTCTTTGGGATGTATCATATGGGCTTGTCTTTTTTGAGGATACGGTTAGGCTACGTAGGAAGCTCACAGCAAGCCATATCTATCCCTTTGGGGGGAACCCTGTGAGCTGATGCCCCCGCCGGAGCCAACAACCAGCGGATAGCACACCACATGGCGCAAGCAACGAACAACAAGTACATATATATATATACATACATGTATACATATGCATAAATATAGGTGTATTTGTATGTCTGTATATGCATATCTGTAGATATATATATATATATGTATATAGTTGTGTGCGGGCACCGACAATAGACCACGAAGCAGCAACTCATCGAGCGCAAAGAAACAAGCAAACAGCGCACATCCGAGACCAACACACACCCACACAACATCACGCAACATCCACCATGCCGGAAAGAGCTAGAACAACACACAGACAAACAGACAAGAAACAGCCAGCAAACTGCGTTTTTCCACGCGGAAATCAAATTAGTCAAGACCACACAGGCGAAAAATCACAGCAGCTTTGGTCATGGAGGGACTCCAGATACGCCGCTCCGAGGTGGGACTTGTCTTGACTGCTATTGGGTTGGATCTTTAGACTTTAACTTTTTGGGGAATCAAGAGGTTTTCCACTAAACCGCCCAAAAAGTTAAACTTTCTGCAGGGGGGTCAACAGCAACCAAGTTGTTGTAATGGCCATTTCAGTAGCTACCTGGTCTTGTGGGGAGATCTAAACTTCCATCTTGGAGCCGTCGAGTTTTGGGCCCTTGGGTGGGCTTGCTTCTATGCCGTTGAAGCAGGTGCTGGATGGGTGGTTTGGGGGTTTGAGCTCCTTAAACTTGGCCAAACGGACAGGGCCACTGCAGTGAGGAGCCAACCAAGAGATTTGGTCAGACTTATTTGGCAAGGAGCGAGCGGTCAGAGGCTTTGTCACACGACATTGGCTTCGATAGGCCCGTCACTTTGCACCAGCTGGCTGGTGGTTTGTCAGTTTATCCACCTTCAAATCGGGAAAGGCTACCGTGGATGGTTGCGAAATCCGGTTTTCGCAGCACCTAAGAAACCCTAGAATGATGATTCCCCTGTAAATACCAACGAACAATTGTTTTTCATGGTTTCAAAGTGGTGCGAGCGGATTTCGCAACCATCCACAGTATCACTGCTGCGATTTGGATTTTGTATCCATCCACGGTGGCTCCGTTCAGAAACCTGTGGTTTCTTGACTGCTATTGGGTGGGATCTTTAGACTTGAACTTTTTGGGAAATCAAGAGGGTTTTCCACTAAACCCCCCCAAAAGTTAAACGTTTAGCAGGGGGGTCAACAGGAACCAAGGTTTCTGACTCGATGTTTTAATGTAAATACCAACAAATGTTATGGTTGCAACAATGGTTTTCACTTCGTGGCGCGACGTAGATTTCGATTTCCACCATCAGCATGTTATATCTTTCAAACGGGACCCTCAAACTGGGTATCCTTTTGGTTGCCCTTTAAAGCCCGGCAAAAGAGGCGCCAACTCAAAAAAGACTTGAAACACATCAAACAACCTGGATAGCCCAGTTGCGATCGCTTTTTTTCAGTCACTGTCGCTGGTTTTCGTTATATTTTTTGTGGATGGACATAAGCGGCAACTGGCGATTCAGGAAGGCGCCAGCTCCAAAAGAGACCTTTTAAGCTCCAGCAAGTTTTCCTTTTGTTGCTTTTTCTTTTTCCCCCAACAGCTGAAAGCTTTGGGGTCTCGGCCCAGATAGGCTCCGGGGTGGTTCGGGGCGACCCTGAGCTAAGGTCCACCAGGGTTCCACCAGGGTTCCACCAGGGGTTCCACCAGATTTCCACCAGGGTTCCACCAGGGTTCCACCAGGGTTCCACCAGGTTCTGCAAGGGCGGGGTGGTCTGGGGTGGGTTTGGGGTAAGGTTCCACGAGGGTTCCACCAGGGTTCCACCAATTTCTTCGAGGGCTGCGGGTTTGAGGAAGGTTTCACAAGGGTTCCGGGTGGTTTGAGGTAAGGTTCCACGAGGGTTCCACCAGGACTGCAGGGTGGTCCGGGGTGGTTTGAGGTAAGGTTCCACGAGGGTTCCACCAGGGTTCCAGCAATTTCTTCGAGGGCTGGGGTGGTCTGGCTTGAGGAAGGTTTCACAAGGGTTCCGGGTGGTTTGAGGTAAGGTTCCACGAGGGTTCCACCAGGACTGCAGGGTGGTCCGGGGTGTTGAGGTAAGGTTCCACGAGGGTTCCACCAGGGTTCCAGCAATTTCTTCGAGGGCTGGGGTGGTCTGGTTTGAGGAAGGTTCCACGAGGGTTCCACCAGATTTCCACCAGAATTCTGCCAGGGTTTCACCAGGTTCTGCGAGGGCTGCAGGGTGGTCCGTGGTGGTTTGAGGTAAGGTTACGAGGGTTCCACCAAGTTTCCACCAGGGTTCCACCAGCCCGTCGTGCTCCGGACGAGGGTTCCACCAGGACCAATTTCTTCGAGGGTGCGGCGTGGTCCGGGGAAGGTTCCACGAGGGTTCCACCAGGGTTCACCAGGGTTCCAATGTTCCATGAGAATTCCACCAGAATTCCACCAGGTTTTGCAAGGTAAGGTTCAATTCCAGCTCGGTTCTAGCAGGGTCCCACGAGGTTCTGCGAGGGCTGCGGGGCGGTCCGGGGTGGTTTGAGGTAAGGTTGTATGAGGGTTTCAGGGTTCCACAAGATTCTGCGAGGGCTGTGGGCCCTGAGGTTTCACAGGGTTCCACAAAGCTCTGCAAGGATTCCACACGGGTTCCACAAGGCTCCACAATGCTCCACCAAGGGTGTGTCGTGCGCCCGTCGTCTGAAAAGCCATCGGATCAAGATCGCTTTGCTCATGGGCGGAACACTAAGCAAAACCGAAATCAATGGTTTTTAGCACACTTTCACTGTTTTGTGACTTGCTCACTTGCTCAGGCAAATGTTGGCTTTGTGGCAAATCAGATCACGTCGCTGCGGAACTCACGGTGCAGCAGAGTAAATGCTTGGCATTGCTGCTTGGTGGGCTTTGGGTTCCAAGAATTCCACGAGGCTGCGAGGGCTATGAGGTCAGAAGGTTTCCACCAAATTCTGCAAAAGCTATGGGGCAGCCCTGAGGAAAGGTTCCAGCAAAGTTTCACGCTGAGCTCCACGAAAGTTGCGTGAGAACGGTTTGCAAGTTCACCGATTGCACTGTCAGGGCCCGCCCGATTGCACCGTTTGGGCCCGATCGGCCCCGATTGCGCCATCGCGCCCCGATCGGGGCCCGACTCAGTCGGGCCCCGTCAATTGTACCAAGCTGGCATCGCCCAGCTTTGCTATAGATACAGTTGCAATCCGCATACTAAGGAAAACCGGCGTTGAGCTATAATATGGGTGGCTGTGGTTGCACCACGGGACGATCGGGGCGCGATTGTACCGTTGGGCCCCGATCGGGCCCCGATTGCGCCGTCAGGGCCCCGATCAGGGCGAGATTGCGCTGTCACTCGTAGCTTTGCTTTACAAGGCGGCATCCTCAGCAACACCGGCGGTAAGGATGGTCCCGGGGCGTTCCGCGAGGATTCTGGGAGGGTGTGGTGCTGTTGGGGATATCGCCCGAGCTTATTTTTTGTGGGGGGACCCTTAAATTAAACTGCTGGGTTTCCCTTCGGGCCGCCCGTCGCCGTGGGCCCGTGACTCGCAGGATGGCCGCGGCCAAGGCACCTTCGCCGCCCGCGACTTCGCGGCGGGCGAGGCGGCGGTTTGGGGCGGTCTGGGAAGGGGAGTCAAAGGGAACACTTGTTTTTTTTTTGGGGGGGTGGGGGGTGGAGGGGGGTGGGGCCGATGATGGTGTGAATTTTATTGCGGCCCCTATTGAAATTCGTAGCCCTGTGGGTGTGGTTCCTTTTATTGGGAGAACGCCCTTTTGGATGGTTTTAGGGGGAAGATGTGCAAGAAACCGAATGGTCGGCAGGGATGAACCTCTCAATTTTGTCTTCCCCTAACGAGGCTCCTTGAATTCTGTTGCTTTTGGGCTGTTGGTGCCAAAGTCTTTTTGTGCAGCCGCTGGAAGGATTGCGCCTGAGCCTCTGGACGTTTTCATGGTTGTTGGGACACATGGGTGTGGGACAATATGAAATCAGGGACCGCAGGCTTTAGTCTTTGGTTCCATGTATCAGGGCTCCATTTTGGGTACGCAGGTTTGACCCACAGCAACATTTTACATTTTTGCTTATTGTGGTTTAGTGGTTGAAATCCAACCACTCAACTGCTAGAATTAACTTGCTTGTTCCCCTTCCGAGGTCAACCAAGTTTTGGGGTTCCTTTCGGTGTTTGGTTAAGACCACCGCGGCATCCGCAAAAATCTAGTCCCACGCAGGTGTTTTCCGGCTTTCCGCAAGGCATCGACGGAGCACCAAGAGGTGTCTGGCCCGTAAAGGGAAACGCACCGGCGGTGGTTTCAACACCAAGCGTCCAGACACGTTGAAAGGGTTTGGTCCAAGTCTCGAGGGGTCCAAGGGATGGTTTGCTTCCTTTGTTTCCTTTCAAGCGGCCTAGCAGTGATCGCTTTTGTAGGGGGTCGGAGCTGTGAGTAGCTGTCAACATAGGATTTCCCACAATTGCGGGTGGTCCTTTTGGCTTTTCTTTAACGCAGCCTGAGAAGGGTAGAGGCGCCAAAATAAACAAAACCACACACACCCAAATGGCAGTGAGTTTATTCAAGAATGGTTGGTGAACCTTTCTTCTTTCAAACGACCCCACCCAAAGGTCCCCCACTTCAAGTTCCCATGAGTGGAATGGGGCCCGACACATGGAACGAGGTCGGGCTCCCTTTTGCTTCACCCTCCAAACTGGTTTCTTTCTTTTGTACCCCTTCCTTTTTTAACCCACAAACCCTGCTTGGGGACCGTCTGCAGGAACCTTGTTTGTCTAACCCTGTGAAACCCTTTCTTTTCAACCCCTCACCTGTTTCTTTTTCTTTTCGCCTGTTTGTTTTCACTGCCGACCTTGTTTTTTCCACCCGCGAGCTTGCTTTTTTTCACCCCCCAACCTCGTCTTTATCACCCTCGGCCCGGGTCAAACCAACCCTACACCAACCCCAAGCCGACCAACCCACTTTAAACCCGACCTAAAACAGCCTAAGCCCACCTTATGACCAACCCAAACCAACCCCAGGCCCGCCCTAAGCCAAGCCTTGCCAACCCTGAATATCTCTAAATCAATCTTAAACCAGCCAAATACGCTCCCTGAGCTTACTAAGCCAACCCTAAACCCACCCCGACCTTGATCCAACCGTAATCCCACCCTACACCCTAAGCCAACAATAATCCCACCCCTAAACTCACCCTAACCGACTAAACCCTAGTCCACCCTAGCCTTCGTCCAACCCTGAGCCAACCTAAACCACCCACCGACCCAAAACCAACCCTCAACCCGAAACCGATCCTAAGCCAACCTAACCCAATCCTAAACCCTCCGTAGACCCATTCTGAACCCATTCCGCCGAAAACCAAACCCACCCTAAACCCGCTAAACCCACCCTAAACCCGACCCACACCAACCCTAGCCCTACACCAACCCCAACCAAGCCTGAGCCACTCCAAACCAACCTTAAACCAGCCGTAAGCCCACCCCGTACCAAACATAAACCCGCCCTAGTCTAACTCGAAAAGCTAAGCTTGACCCAACCCTAAATCCAGCCGAAGCCAACCCTAAGCCAACCGTAAAACCAATCCACATCCAAGCCGAAACCAACCCCAATCATCACCTAAACCATCTCAGACCAACCCTAAACTAACCTAAGTCCAACCCAAAACACTCGCACAACATACACTTAACAAACCCTAAGCCCACCTGAAATCAAGCCACCCCAAATCAACCCTAACCGCCCTTAGGCGACCCCAAGCCACCCCTAGCGCAACCCCAACGCCACCCTAAGCAAACCGCAAACTCGCCCTAAACCAACCCTACACCAACCCTAAGCCAACCCTACAGCCACCACAGACCAACTCTAGACCACCTAAACCAAACATAAACCCACTATACCCTACCCCCAGCGTACATCAACCCTAAACCTGCTCTAAATTAGCGTCAATCCAACCCTACACCCTAAGCCGACCCCAAACCCACCCTAAACACACCTCAAACAGATCCTAAGCCAACACCAATTCCACCCTGAACCCACCCGGAAGCCTTTCGACACAAGCCCTAATATTCTAATTCAACCTTAACCTCACCCCTAAATCCACCGTGAGCCAACCCCAAACCCACTGTAGACCCATTCTAAACCCAGCCTTGGCCAACCCTAAACCATACTCTAAACCAACCTTAAACTTAAACCGACCAAACTCACCCTTCCCATCCCGAACCAACCCTAAACCCACCCTCAACGCCTCTAAACCCTATAAATCCGACCCTAAACCAAACCTAAACCAACACAAAACCGACCCTAAACAAACCCACTGATCCAAGGAATCCAATGGCCAAGTCGGCAGGTCCTGCTGCAAGAGCCGCCTCTGGCCATCGCCTTCCCTCAGAAGGAGACCGAAGACCTCCAGGCGGCGCGGGGCCGCCGGGGCCGGCGCGGAGTCCGTTTGGGGCCTTCACCTCCGGTCGATGTCGGATCCTCGACCACACCTAGAGGGTTACCTCATCGCATCGGAGTATGAACACGCCATCGCCAGCATCGCCCCCATCGCCAGCATGGCGGTTTTAGCAGCTGCGTCCAGGGTGCATTCAGCCAAGCGCTGGCGAATTGTTCACGCTGCAAAAGACCCCACATTCGTTTGAAGGACCTCCTTTGGTGCCCCAACTTCCTTTGAAAGATCTGAATTGAAAGACCTGGAAATCAACAGAAGAAGCACCTGATAGCCAGGTCGCCGGTTTTTTTTTCAGGCACTGTTGCTGGTGTTTTTCTTTTGTGGATGGACAGTGCGATCCAGGTTTCGAGTCTCTCAGAAGTGGACCCCATGGCCCCAAAAAGCCCCGAGCCTCCATTTCATACCGGCGACTTTGAT